>JAKJMR010000984.1:6154-166868 GCA_024449315.1 Daboia siamensis | reverse complement strand
CTATAAATGTTTATAAATATTAATTTAAAAAACTTTTAGTTAACAGAATATCACATTGTTCCAATTTCCCCCCAAGTTCTACAACAGGAAAAATGGGAAAATCACTTACCCAATGAAGAATCTCAAGCTATTTTTTAAGCCAGATAACATGTTTTATATTATAAATTATTGCATATTTCTAGTTTACAAACCTTTGTGTTTAAAATTCTATTTCCTTGACCAGTTTACTTTGTCTTTTCAGGAACATGTTTCCTGCAAACCTTGTGGAAGCCACTTTTAAACAGGTAGGAATCTGGCTCTCTCTAACTTTCAGCCCTAAAAAATATTTCTTTCCAATTCTTAAGAAAAAAATAGATAAGCCATATACAATTCATCAGATAAGCCACAATAACCTCCAAAATCACCAATACAGTACATGTATTATTTAATTTAATAAAGGTGTTGAGTAAGATTTGGGGACAGGGAACTCTTCCTAATAGCCACAAATATTAAAAATTCTCAGTTATGTTGGGTAGAGTTAGCAGTGAAAGGAAACCAGGCTGCCAAAGTATATAGTGGCTGGACACCATCAAAGCAGACTCCAGCCAGAGCATAACAAAACTCAAAGAAGCAGTGCAAGATTGGAAGATGTGGAGAGACCTGGCCATCATCATCATCATCATCATCATCATCATTACCATCCTCCTCCTCCTCCTCATCATCATCATAAATTCATTATTACTCTTAACAGCAAATATTACCTACTCTCATATCTAGCAGAAGGGGGAAATACCTCCAGTAGAATTCTCAACTATTCAAAGTCCCATAAGTGAAATATGGTCTTGATTTTTTTAAAAAAATATGCAGGTTAGGTAGCTTGGAGCTTTCTAAATATTAAGAACAACAACTTGTATAGTCATGATGAGAATGGAAATGTAAAAATGTGGGGAATGCCAAGTTGTTTATATATTAGGCATAAACTTTGCATGCAGAACGTATAATTATAGTATATCAGTTGCAGTATATCCAGTTGCTGCCAGGAAGATCTCATCTACAATCCTTAAAAGCTATTCCTGAGCAGTGTATAAAGCAGACTTTCTCCAACCTGGTGTTCCTCAAAGAGAGGATGCAGTTTAAGGTATCTGGAAGAATTTAGTTGGAGAAAAATGGTGGTAATTAGTGTTGCTCCAACTTTCTCTCCTCTAGATATATTATCAATGCAGACCCCAATGTATTGCCAGTTCTTAGTCCCATATAATGTTAATAATAATGATAGGAACATAAGAGTTTACTTGTTATGAGCCAAACTCTTATGTTCCTATCACTATTATTAACATTATATGGGTCTAAGATCTGGCAGCAAATAAATTTGCGTAACTTTTAAAAGTAGTTCAGAAGCCATACATAGCAGCCTAACCCTATCCCTATCCCTAATCCTAACCCTAACCCTAACCCCACCTTATCTATTAATAAATTGATTCACCAATCAATGAATCATCTATTTACTCTTCCGTATTGATATAAAAGTACCCTCTGAATTGTTTGTTCTGGTGTAGAAAACAAATTGATAGCCAGAGCTCACAAATCCCCCCTTGGAAAAAGTCAGTATTTTCTTAATCTTTACAATAATAAATGGCAAAGATTTCCAGGCCAAAATATATGTATGCTTCCAGATGGAGGACATGTTAAAGCCATTAATACATAAATTCCATTTCCTCCAGCTTCTCTGAAAAGAGACATGACAGAAAAATGATAAGAAAAGTGAGGTGAGTTTCTACATAAAACATTGCCCTGAAGAACAAATTGGAGAAGGAATTCTAACTTTGTTCCCATAAACAGAGCACAATGAAGTTTTCTGCCTATTCTGACTCTCTTTAGATTTCATTTAGATCCATGAAATGTTACTGGATAAGATGGGAAGAGCTACTGTATTATTATTGTGTTGCATTTATTTACTGACTTTGACATGCTAACTTTATAAAAATGTTTTGAATTTTGTTGGATATAGATGTTTTTCTACAATTGGATATATATGTTTTTCTACAATTGCATGGGTTGGAATGTTGTTTTACAATTGTATTGTTTGCTTCATTCAAGATTTGAAAATATTAAAATAATTTTAAATTTCAAATGTTAGAGCAATGTTTCACAGCCTCAGGGACTTTAAGATGTGTGGACTTCAACACCCAGAATTCCCCTGCTGTCTGGAGAATTCTGGGAGTTGAAGTCCACATATTTTAAAGTTGCCAAGAATGAGAAATAACGCAATAGACTATCCTTCTGCACATAACCCAGATGATTATGCTCTTTCAGTATCGAACCAAAAGCATTCCAATTGTCAAAGTGAGCAAAGCACCATCTGAAAGTATTACTCGCCGAATTATAATCTATGGTGTGCAAGATGAAAATGGATCCAACATCCAGAATTTTGCTTTGGATATTACACCACCACCAGAAGTGATTTATAAGTCAGAGCCAGGCACTAGTGAAGGCATGAATGTCTTGGGAATTGTAATATTCTCTGCTACCATGGGTAAGTTTTAATAGCATGTCAAATAAAGTTATTACATGAAATGGACTAATCATGTGCTATCTAATGCCTTGCAGACAAGTTGAGCACCGACTTTATATATTATTGCAGTTATTTATGCTTATTGTATTTCATGAATTGAAGTCAAGGACATTTAGAAGATGCCCCACTTAAGCAGAATACTAGAGAGAAATTAATTACTTTTTATAGAATTCCTAATGTTGTAGCTTGGAAAGCATATTTCACAGTTCTGAATATAATTTAAGGACTGTGGCTATATTTCTAGTTGTATTTAAAAAATGTTAATACTATATGGCCCCATTTTTTTTCTTCCGTTTTCCTAAGCTGAAATTTTTGTTTTCTTAAACTGTGTTTTTGCTTCTTTTACTTCTGTCTGTAATTCCTAGAGTTATTCTGAGAAACGTAAATGAAAAGGAGCAAAGCATGTTTGTGGCTGGGGTATTATTTTCAATAGCATCTATGATTAGGTCATGTATAGTTAACACAATTGATGAAAGTGTGCACTACTAAACAAAAATTATGGCTATTTGCCTTCATTTGCTGATATATCTTCATCTAACAATACAGGTAGTCCTTGACTTACGACTAATTGCTTAGTGACTATTTGAAGTTATAGCTAACTCAAACAAGGCAATTTACAATTTGGATTTGAAGTTCCCACGGTTGGGCCCTCTGGGGTCATGTGACTGAACTTAGGGCACTCCGCAATATGAATGCATTTATGGCCATGTGCAGGTTGTGACTGTCTTTGATGACAATTTTGCCAAAAACTGTCATTCCTGATTTTTAACAAAATCACACCTGTAGTGAACCATTGGCTTACTTACAACCGTCACATTTGATTTATGACTGCTTAACAATTGCTGCAAAAACGATCATAAAATTGGGTCAGTGATCTGACTGTGATGATGCACAACTGTAATGACTGCATACAACAAGCCATTTGGTTCTTCAGTTTTTAGCCTTATTATTTGGAGGTACCTATGAAGAACAGCATTCCGTGTGCCTCTGGCGTCTAGTCATGCAGGCCACATGACCACGGAGACATCCTCAGACAAGCGCTGGCTCTTCGGCTTTGAAACAGAGATGAGCACCGGCCCCTAGAGTCGGAAACGACTAGCACGCATGTGCGGGAGAACCTTTACCTTTACCTTTACCTTATAAATAAACATTTATTTAAATTGCAAAGTGTGGCAGGTTAGATTACACTCCTAACAGACATGAAAAAAATGGGGGACATTGTCTGGGAGTTGCCCCATTCAGTGAGTGGGTTCTGCAGAAGGGCAACAACTATGACAAAAGAAATATATAGTCTTGATAGGGGATTGCAAGGAGGAAGGGAGAGTCAGTTTGGTATAGTGGTAAGACATCATTCTAGAAATTGGGAGAGTGTGAGTTCTAGCTCTGCCTTATCCACAAAGCTGCCTGGGTGTCCATGGGCCAGTCACTTTCTCTTGCCTACTTCTTAAAAGGCTGCTGAGAAAACTGCAGGTGCCAGGAGTCAAATTGGCTTGCAGGCATGCACATTAAAAGAAAGATAGCATGTAGTCAGTAAATTAATCATGATTTTCTTTCCCTAGAACTTGTTTGTCAGGGACTACTTCCATTTAATCCCACTCCACTAATTCTAAATTTTAGAGTTTTTTTTTTAATTTTAGAGTTCACATTAAAGGGGAGGACAGATCTCCTTGCCTTTTCTATGACCGGACTGAGGGCAAAGGGAACAGCTGTGGACTTTAATTAGGCACTTCTGTAATGTAACCACTGTGAGTTTAATTTTTTTGCCAGTTTTTGAATATTGACATGAAACTCTGAAACATCTTTTCCAGTCTGCTTTAAACAGAATTACATTGAATGACTCTGGGAGAATCAGTCCAGCAGTTTTTAAAATGACCTCTAGAGAGCAGCCAAATGTTTGATTAGCTTAGCACCATTTATAACCAGTTTGGATTGTTTTTAGTTTGAAAGACAGGGATTTTATTCAAAATCAAGACTTAGCTAGAATGATCAAATGGGAGTGAGCCACTTCTTCTAAATAGGGACATCTCAAGGTATTTAATTATACATTAGAATATTTTGAGTAATCATGTAGCAGTTCTATCTGCAGAGATGTCACTTTAGCCTTTTCAGCTGAAGATGTGTTCAGATTCCAGACAGCTGCTCCATTTCTATGACGTGAATCGACAGACTCAATCAAATCTGTGCCTTTTAGCACTCCCAGCAAGATGCCTGAAGACTGGACAAAGACTTTCTAGAGATATTTAAAGTAAATAAACAGGCTTAGCAGAGCTTTTGTAGTTTGTCCTCATTTAGTAACCACAACTGGGACCAATGACTCAGTTATTAAGCGAAGCATTCCCTAAGTGAAACACAATGTGCTTATGATTTTAGTTCGATTTCTTTTGTTTTACAGACCTGCAAAGGTTGTAAATGCAAGGATTGTTGGTAAACTTACTTTTTCATCACTGTCTCAACTGTTAACGGTCGCTAAGTGAGGCAGTCACTAAATGACAACTGCCTGTATTTAATGAACAAAGTGGTTCAGGGTTCTTTTACATCTGTAATTTTTTAGAAGTCTAGCGTTGTAGCACCACTCCATACTGTTGAAAGAACCTGTCTTCCTTTTATATGTGGTAGCTATGTGGTAGCTATGAGGTAGCTATGAGGTTTCCCCCCCACCTTCCCCTCTAAACTTCTATTCCCCAAGAAAACATTCTTGACAAGATGGGAGTCAAAATGTCATGTCAGTGAAATTTTACTTATGAAGGTTTCAGTGTTTTATACAGTTATTTTATAGCCCAGCAAAATGTATGTAAGAACCTTGTAGGCTCATCTTAGTCCAACATTTTGTTCCTTATGGTGGCCAACAAGGTTACTCTGGAATTCTGGCAAGACATAGCCTGTAATGTATTGGCCTTTTGTATATGTTGTAAGTGTTTGCTCATGTTGCACTGCTTGCTAATTGCTTGCATTCAATTGCTAAGTGCTAGTTCACGTGTATGGTTGTAACGGTTGTCTCCAGCCGGCTAAGTAGGTCTTTGGGTGGGAAACCTATGCTTCAAACCTATTGGTCGCCGCCTATCGGCCAACCGTATAAATAGCTGCACAGCAGCTCCCTTGTTGCTTCTGTTTGTTCTGACCTTCAATAAAGCATGTTGCTGTTTTGAACCTTCTGTCTCGTTCAGTGCTTGCAAAGAACCAGCTACACAACACTGGCAACGAGGATGGGATGTGCTGCTTCTTCGTAAGAGCCTGAAGTCACTAGGGGGTGAGACCAGCACAGAGCCTGGTAGAGAACAATGTTCCCCCCCCCTCGGTCTGCCTAGCAAGCCACGCTGGGGACCACCCCACCCTGAGTATGGGTCCCAGGGCCTATGCAGAAGCCAGCAGCATGAAGCAATGTGAGACATGAGCCGCAAAGACTTCCCACCATGGTGAAGGTCGGAAGCACGAAGAATTCAACATGATGCACCCTGAGAGATGGTCATCCTACATTTCCTGCGTAGAGAACTACCTACGTGCAAATCAAGTCTGCAAAGACAGGCTGAAGGCCACGACCCTCCTCTGCGTGTGTGGCCCAGCCACCTTTGATATTGCAGAGAACCTGGTTGCCCCAGCACCGTTGGAAACCGTCACGTATGCAGACCTAAAGAAGAAGCTGTGCAACCATTTTGAACCAAAGCTTTCAGTGATAGCATGGAGGCACGCCTTCAAACAAAGCAAAAAACAACCCGGCAAGTCAGCAACAGAATTCATCACAGCACTTCATCAAGCTTTGCGACTCTGCAATTTCTCCGACCTAGAGGAGCGACTAAGAGACCGCTTAGTCTGTGGACTCAGGAACAGAGAGGTCTAAAAAAAACTCTTTGCGAAGGAGACTCTTTTACTTCAACAGACCTTAAAGGAGGTCATGGTGGACGAAGCCACTGGAGGAGCCGTGAAGGCAATGCGGCCATCCAAAAGCGCACCATCTACAAAAACCATCCACCACGAGGACGCCGAACGAGTGGAAGACACCAACTCTGATCACGAAGTAGACAAAATTCAGTGGCATCATGAAAGAGGAACGAGGCCAGCTGACAAGGCAGTTCTGTTCCCGAGGTGCTTGTGCTACAGAGCCTGCCATCAATGCACGGATTGCCATTTCAGGACAGCCACGTGCCAGGCGTGTGGAAAACCAGGCCACATTGCCGCTGTCTGTCAAGGTTGCCAGAGGGACCGCCAGCTGGTGAGACTTTGAGGAAAGGTACCGGCGCCCTGGGGCAACACCGAGTAGGGTTCTGCTCCAGCCACCAGAGCATTTTTCGCACTGGTGTCCACCGACCTCTTAAACAGAAGTTGTGACTGTAGGTCGAACTTCAAGGTGTTCCATGTAAAATGGAACTGGATACAGGCTCCACTGTGTCCATCATCTCCATCGGAACTTTTCGGCACATTTGCAGCCGTAGTAACAGATGGGTCAAGCTCTGACCATCTAATATCCTACTTACCAACTTCCAGAATTCCAGAGTGGTGGTCAAGGACGAGGCCATACTTGTGGTGAAGTTCAAGGGGTTTTTAGGCCCGCTAGATGTTATTGTGGTAGATGGCCAACGAATAAGCTTCATAGGGCTTGACTGGTTTGATGCATTGGGCATCCAGGTCACTGGCATTCACCAGACTCAAACATCAGATTTGTCTTCCATCTGCAAGGAATTCGCAGATGTTTTCGGCCCAAGTTTGGGAGAATACAAGGGCCCTCCAATAGCTTTTATACTTAATCCACAGGTCGTGCCAATTCAGGTTAAGCCCTGCCATGTGCCATTTGCATTAAAACATAAGATTGATGCAGAGCTGGACAAGCTTGTTAGTCAGGGGGTTTTACAGCCCATAGACCAGACATGTCAAACACAAGGCCCGGGGGCCGGATCCGGCCCGCGAAGTGGTTTCATGCGGCCCCCGAAGCCACCCTGGAAACAGTGAGGGAATGGCCCCCACTGCCTTGGCCCTGGCCCAGAGACCCTCCTTCTGCCAGAGACCCTCAGATCTGTCCCACTCCAGCCCAGGCCCCCATAGGCATCCTTGATGCGAACGATGTAGAGCTGGCCACGCCCATCCAGTAGGCCATACACACTTTAGCCACACCCACCCAGTAGGCCACACCCACCCAGGCCACACCCACCCGGCCCCTTGAGGGCAACCGCAATGCTCATGAGGCCCTCAGTGAAATTGAGTTTGACACCCCTGCCATAGACAGTGGAGAGTGGGAGACCCCCCATTGTAATGCCACTCAAGGCCAACGGGGAGGTATGAATATGTGCTGACTACAAGTGTACCATTAACCGGGCACTACAGCAGCATCCGTACTCCATCCCAGTCGTCAGCCATATTCTGGTGTTGTTGCAAGGAGGCTGTGTGTTTGCTAAATTAAATTTAGTACAGGCCTACCAACAGCTGCCGATGGACGAGGCCACGGCAGCAGCACAAATGATTGTTATGCACAGGGGGGCCTTCAAGGTAAAGCACCTTCAATTCAGGGTAAGTGTAGCCCCAGGGATTTTTCAGAGGATCATGGAACACATGCTCAAGGGCATTCTGGGGGTCTGCCCCTACTTCAATGATGTACTCATCACCGGGAAGTCCACAGAAGTTCTGGCTGAGCAGCTTAGAGCCGTCCTTCAGCAGTTCCGCACCTCGGGACTTAGATTAAGGAGAGACAAACGTAAGATTGGGCTTCCATCCACAGAATTCCTTGGGTTTAGAATCGATGCTGAGGGCATCCATCTGGCAGAGTCAAAGCTGAAAGCGATTCAGCTGGCACCAAGCCCTAGGTCCAAGGGAGAGCTTCCAGCCTTCTTGGGCCTCCTGAATTTTTATCATTCATTCCTCCCCAACAAGGCCACAGTGGCAGAGCCGCTACACTGGCTGTTAGACAAAAAGTCCCCATGGTAGTGGACCAAGCTCCACGAAAGGAGTTTTGAGGCAGTCAAGGCATTGTCCTCAAATTCGGTGCTCATGCACTTTAACGAAAAGCTGCCAGTTTACATCACGTGTGATGCATCCTCATATGGGGTTGGAGCTGTGCTGAGTCACTTGTCATTGGATGGGAGACAGTCACCCATTGCCTATTACTCGAGGACCTTCTCTTCAGTAGAGCACAATTACGTGGAAATTGACAAAGAGGCCTTGGCCATCGTGGTCGGGGTTAAGATGTTCAATGACTATTTATACGGGAGGCAGTTCACGGTCTTTACTGACCACAAGCTCTTGCTAGGCTTGTTCACAATGGACAAGCAGACACCTCAAATTCTGTCGCTACAAATGTTGAGGTGGTCTATCTTCCTTTTGGCCTACAACTACAGGCTGGTTCACAAACCCAGCAATGAAATGGGCCACACAGACAGCCTTAGTAGATTGCCCTTGCCACACGTGGAGCCTGATCCAGCTCCAGATGCACGCATTTTAGCAATTCAAGACTTGCCAGAGTTTCCCCTGCATGCGGGAGATGTCGCTGCAGAAACAGCAGCGAGTATTGGCTTGGATTCATACAGGATGAAAAATGAGCTTTCGGCTCACAAGGGGTGCATCCTTTGGGGTAGCAGGGTCATAGTTCCCAGTTCACTAAGGCCCAGAGTTCTCCAGTCTCTGCACGAGGGCCATCCGGGCATCGTCCGGATGAAGGCACTGGCGAGGAGCTACCTCTGGTGGCCAGGGCTAGATAAAGCTATCAAGACCCAAGTACACAGGTGTTACACATGTCAACGGTCCAGAACGGAGATGGTATAGACCCCTGTCCACTGATGGGAGGAAACGCACACACCGTGGTCAAGAATCCACATAGATTTTGCCAGGCCCTTTCAGGGGCAATTGTTTTTAATAGTGGTCGATAGCTACTCAAAATGGTTGGAGGTGGTTCCAATGCCCAATATGACTACTGCAAGGACCATCCAGGAGTTGCAGTCACTGTTTGCAATGCATGGGCTTCCGGATGTGTTAATCTCCGACAATGGAGCCCAGTTCACCACATTAGAGTTCCAGGCCTTCTTCAGGGCCAATCTCATTAGGCCCTTTTCACCTGTTGTCAAATGGGCAAGCAGAATGGATGGTTCGCACAACCAAAGAGTCCCTTAAATGCATTACTACAGGGAACTGGCACCACAGGCTGGCCAACTTCTTGTTATGCCAGCATATAATGCCTTGTACAGCTGCAGGCAAGAGCCCCGCAGAGCTGCAATGGGGCAAGAGACTAATAACAAAATTGGACAGACTGCACCCCGATAGAGTGGCCTCTGACACGGCATGTCCAAAGGCACCTAGGCATTTACAGGTCGGAGACCAGGTTTGGACTCAGAACTACGGGCAAGGGCAGTTGTGGGTATCAGCGAAAGTTGATAAAGTGTACTGCTTGCTAATTGCTTGCATTCAATTGCTAAGTGCTAGTTCATGTGTATGCTTATAACAGTTGCTAGCCGGCCCAGACTGGTTGTCTCGAGCTGGCTAAGTAGGTCTTTGGGCCAGAAACCTATGCTTCAAACCTATTGGTCACCGCCTATCGGCCAACTGTATAAATAGCTGCACAGCAGCTCCCTTGTTGCTTCTGTTTGTTCTGACCTTCAATAAAGCACGTTGCTGTTTTGAACCTTCTGTCTCGCTCAATGCCTGCAAAGAACCGGCTACACAACATAGCCCTCTTCCATATTGTTCCCCTGAAATGGTACTTGAAAGAAAACTGCTTGTACAATACAAAACTGGAGCTTGTATTGTTTAGAATATGTAATTATTAGCATACTTTACTGAGAAATGTGACTCATTACCAGCTATTCAACTCATCTGGTAATTCAAATTTCAGATAAATTTCCAGATTGCAATGAAGATCTTTTCTCGAGGCTAAGCCAAAGTGCTCTCCTTTCACTCTTGAGCAAGTAGCAAATAAACTAGAATTTCCATTGCCTGTCTCTTATTTGCTCCGTGTCTCTGTTCTCAGTCACTGTTGCTCACCTAATTTCTTTCCCTAATAACAAATATTAATTCATTTTATACTCAAGGCTGCTCTTAAATGGTATCAGAATAGGAGTAATATTACTTCAACACAAATATAGCCAAGATTGATTTTAAGCCTGTCTCATTCATGGGCAAGAGGTGAGATAAATAGAAGGTTATGGGAACAGAGCAGGAAAAAAAAACTTGCTAGGGTATGTTTTTATCATGGTTACGTGCAAGTGAGGAAAGACTCAAAGTATATTATATAAGTTTAGATGAAAATAAACAAGAAAAAACTAAGACATTTATGTATGTATTTGTAGGTATAATGCTGGGCAGAATGGGTACCAGTGGAGTTCCCTTGGTCAGTTTTTGCCAGTGTTTAAACGAATCAGTCATGAAGATAGTGGCTGTGACTGTATGGTAAGTAACTGTCAGGAGAAATAAATATTAACAAGTAAAAGTATGCAATCAACAGTGAAATCAGCTTACATAAACTTGGTTGATGAGTAATCTAAATAACATGTAGAAGGTTGCATGCATTCTCCTTTTAAAAATACATTTGTAAACATTGGCTTGCAGGATGTTTTCAGGCAGAAATTAAATTCCACATGAATATTGTCTGGATATTTCTTGTACCCCACTGCATGAGATTGCAATAGGCTGCAGTTCTATCTACACTAAGAGGAACACACTCTCCATCCAAGAAAGAAATAGAAATTAGGGTTCCTTAGCGTAGTCTTTCAAAACCATTTCTTCCTAACCAATCTACAAGGGGTGAGTTCCTACCACAAGGACACACTTCTATAGCACTTCTGTCAAAAGGGAGATTCACCTGCATGGCTGAAGAGGCCAAATTGTGTTGCAAAAGTATTTTGCAGAATAATACCCGTTTTTTTCTTGCAGTAATATCTGTGGTACTTCAAGGATGCATTTATTTATTGCATTTCTATTTCTTATTCCATTTGAGAGCCAGGGTAATGTACATGGATTTCTCTATATTTTTATCCTTATAATAACAACTCTGTAGGGAAGTTTGGGATGAGGGAATAGAGCTAGGTAAAGTCATTCAGCAAGCACTTTGGTCAGATGGAGATTTGAGCCTAGGTTTCTGTAATCCAGCTGCAATTCTTTCACCAAAATGTATTGCACTTTGCCATGTTTCCATTCGTGAGTTGTTTTTTTTGTTATCTATTTTTATATGGATGTATTCTTTGCATAGAATATCTCTTTATTCTTTCTTAGGTATTTTCCATTTGGAATAGTATTTCTTATTGCTGGTAAGATTTTGGAAATGGATGATCCCTCAGCCATTGGGAAGAAACTAGGGTTTTATGCTGTTACTGTACTGTGTGGACTAGTTGTTCATGGACTTGTTATTCTGCCAATGATGTATTTCTTCATCACCAAGAAGAACCCCGTTGTCTTTATCAGAGGCATTCTTCAAGCACTGCTTATTGCCCTGGCCACATCATCCAGGTACATGATGCAATGATTAAAGTCGTGGAGCAATGCTCTCTTAATTAATAAGAAAAAAAAGATGTTTCTCTCAAGTCATGTTTCAATTCTAGAGATATCATGGTCACACTTATGCAATTTTCTTGTAATTTGCCACTGCATTGTTACAATGGGTTGTTTCAAATCCTGGTCTAGCCAATAGCCCTACAATTTGTTGGGGGCTACTGATCCTCGCCCAACATTACTTGTTCATAATTAGCAAAGATCAGTTAGGTGCTGCCTGTTGTTGGTGAAAAGTTTAAAAAATCCATTATCATAGCAAACTTGGAATACTTTTTTTTTTATTTAATCCTTCCAATTTGTGTCCCTTAGACAAGTGGTCCCCAACCTTTCCAGCTTGGCGGACCAGTGGGGTGTGGGGGAGAGGGGATGGTTCTGTGTGAGCAGCAGTTGCGCATACGTGCACACATACAACTCTATTTGTGCAAGTGGTGGGCATACGCACTCACCATTCATGCAAATGGAGCTGCCTATCCATGTGCCATTCATGCAAGTGGAGCTGCACACGGGCTTGCCTGCTGCTTGCATGACCCTGGAATCAGGCCGCAGCCCGGGGATTGGGGACGCCTGCCTTAGCCCTAATCCCAAAGCTCCTAAATTTTAACATTTCCACCCTATGATTCTAAATTCTATTTATACTGTATTATTATATGGTAAAATGTGAGATAAGATATAGCCTGTAATAAAGAATCCAGTTAGCCCAGAAAAATTTGGGAGACAGATGAGTCACTGCAAAATTACTGCAGGAAAGGTAGAAAAATGCTACCAAATACTACATACTCCCAATACACAGCAATACTCCAAAATCCCATAATTTGCTGTTTGACATTGATCTGCAAGTTAAATACTTTCCAGATAAAATTATTATGTATCTATTCTTATTTTGGTTTTACACTGCATGAATCAAGCTTATTTTTCAGACTTCGAATTATAGTTGATGCCACCAAGAGACATAATTATTCTGATAGGATCTTCCACTATATAAGTGCTTAATCCTATCACATAGTATTTCAAAAGGACTGACTCAACAAGTCCATTATCTAGTTCCATTTCACTGTGGGTTGCAAATCAATTTAGATGCCTTGATGATATTTTGAGAAAATTGCATTTGGAGAAAGTTGGAGAAAGCCCATCTTTTTGGCACTCTTAAAGCATTAGTATACAAATTCTGATGAGCCAAGGATACCATCATCTACTGAACACAATTTCAGATCTTGTATTGACGTCAAGTCAGGGGCCACTTATATTTTGAAAAATGGCTGAGGACTAGAAACCAAAATGAAATCTTTCTTACATGCACATTTATAATTATTCCCATTCCCTCGTATTTTATTTGATACGGCGGTGGTGGGGGTGGGGGTAAGATTCAAAACATGTTATATACTTATATAAATATAATTTTCAGGTATCAGAACAAAGCAATAGAACAAAGCAAAGAGATAGGATCAATGATGGAAGGATAATTCATTAGTGACAAGAAACTCTAGAAAATATAATTAGACATTTCCAACATTCTGATGAACCTCTTTTCCGTACATAATATAATTCATTTGCAATAGTGGCGAATATCTGTGGTTCGGGTGTAGGATGAGGGCGAAGGTTCGGTCTCAGAGCTTCCAAACATTTCATTACCAAGCTAGGTAACAGCTTCAGCTGAGTTTAGTGGCAATATAGCCACCAGCTATGGTATATATTGTGGCTTTACCCTCACCTGAAGCCCTTATGAGCAGAGGACCACTGACACAAACATCCCCTAAACTCCCCTGAAGATGTTACCTAGCCTGGTAACAAAACGTTTGGAAACCAATCCACAAGCTCTGGGAACGAACCTTTGCCCTCATAATATAATTCCTTTTTTTTCATAGCTTTATTATTATCAGCTAAGATACTGAATGAACCAGGACATTTATGTATTAGTTTTTGCCCAATAACACATCAGGCACATCAGCGCAAATAACTTAATTTTGCCTTAAATTTGCTTGGGTAAGCCATTTTCTAAACTACATTATTCTGCTAACTTCAGTCTAAACCAGGGCTCTCCAACCTTGGCAACTTTGAGACTTGTGGACTTCAATTCCCAGAACTCCTCAGCCAGCAAAGCTGAGGGTGAGGGTTAGGGTTAGGGAGTTGAAGTCCACAAGTCTTAAAGTTGCCAAGGTTGAGGACCTCTGGTCTAAACTACCTTCCCCTTTCCCCCCCCTTTCCCCCCCCCCTTTTTTCTTTTTGCAGTTCAGCCACTTTGCCTATAACTTTCAAGTGCTTATTAGAGAATAATCATGTGGACCGGAGGGTTGCTAGGTTTGTGCTCCCAGTAGGGGCTACAATCAACATGGACGGAACAGCTCTATATGAAGCAGTTGCAGCTATTTTCATTGCCCAAGTAAACAACTATGAACTGGATTTTGGACAGATCATCACCATAAGGTAAAATGGGAGGGGGCAGGGTCTCTGATTCGTAGGCTTCTGCAGGAAAAACAATATCCTGGACTTGGGTGTCTGATGGCAGCGTCCAGCACAGTAGATAATAAGCTAAAGTTGTATGAAATGATTTTCAGTACTAATAAAATGTATAATACATATTAACACTGCAGATGAAAAATCTTGTACATCGTAGTCTTATGCTTGCTGATTAAAAATATGTCAGCAGTTCCTGTAGAAAGGAAATGGCCAGTCACCAAATGCATTGAGTGCACTTTACCTGCTATGGAGATGTGCATGCTTTGGTGGTTACTAGGCATTTCTCTCCCCGACCGTGTCAGCAATGACAAAGTTTGGAAGCAAATGGGCATCATACCAACATCAGAGAAAATGCAGGAAAAACATTTACAGTGGTACAGCCATGTTCCACAAGCAACACCCCATGCTGTCGCCTTCATCACTTCTCCATTTTAATGTAGACGGCAAGCGTCCACGTGGAAGGCTGAAACAAAGATGGCAAGACAATACATGCAGACCTGAAAAATGCCCAGTTGGACACAGATGCTGTGTTTGGTCCTGCAAGATAGAATTTGTTGACCTAAAATCAGACCCTGGTGGAAATACTCTACGATGATGATGATAGTGTGCACTTCCTTAAGAAAGTAAATCCCTTCACTTCCATTCCACCTCACACAGAAAAGAAATAATGAAAATCTCTAACACTCATCCTTTCACATACCTACTTCATGTGATGTCTGCACTCTAGGGAATTAGACAGAGCTCTCAAGTTGCATTTGAAAGCAGAATCAGAAGAGTGGTGCACTCTTTTCTGGCTGTGTGTAAAACAAATGTGAATCCCCTTTTCCTTAATCTGTAAACAGAAGTCTACAATAGTTGAATATTACTTCAGGCAACTGTTCCTCCCAGTGGAAGACATTTTGTCTTGAATCTCTGCTGCATTTCCCCATCACAAATGGGAAGGCTGTTTTTATTGATCATTTGCATACAATAGGAACCCGATTCTCCAAAACTGATTCTGGAACTTTACAAGAACTGCATATAAATGATTCTTTTCTTTTAAGTGGCACTCTTTCATGTGAATAATACTTGCCTCTCCAGCTGAAAGAAAAGTTGTCAGCAAGACTGATAAGGAATTTCCTGGAAATACATTTTTGGAAGAGTTGTTCTCTCAACAGATGTCAGAGAAATTAAAGCCTCCCAGTACTGCAATTTCACTGCTTTTTAAAGATCTGTAGTTTTATTGTGGAAAACATATCCGCAGCTTCTCTTTAATTGTTTAAATATTAGTGGATTAGTATGCAAAGATGGTACTAGTTTATTGAGCTGTCTACTTATTTTACCAAAGGATTTTAAGAATGCCACCTTATTCATTCCCTTGGATTTGTATCCAGATGTATTGTAACATATAATTCAATCCCTTTTCCTTTTGTGCTGCATCTGTTCCTTCTGAATATCTTCTGTGTTTCAATTATTATACTCCAACTCTGAAAATCATCCCACCAAATCTCAGTTCAAACTTGGAATCTTATTTGTTTTCCTATATTGGGACCTCAGACTCATTTTGTTTATTTTTCATTCTCTGAGTATTAATATATAAACAAGGGAGGACATGAACTTTGCAAATCAAATTTCTTCCTGAGTTTTTATTGTACAATTTAAGAAGTGCCAAAGTAATTAAAGAAGGAAACTTTGTACATGTTACACAACATATTCTTTCTTTTCTTATTACTTAGCATTTATCAGCATTGAATCCTGGTATCATGACCAATTTTTTGAGCCAATGACGCCTGTCGTTGTATTAGGCTCTGGACATTTCAGAAGCTTCAGAGGTTGAACTGAGCAACTAAGGAATGTAGAATTTAAACAATCTTTTTTCTTTTCTAAATATTCTTTTAGCTTTCTTTGTTTTTGTAAATACTAAAAAAAGAGAGGGGGAAAAGCAGATCCATCTGGAGAATATTTACTAGCAATATTATACTGCTTAGCATAAAACATTAAGCAGTTGTGATATGTACAGACTTGTCAGGTTTCCATAAAGCAGTATTAACAGATCAAAACAAAACAAAACTCTTTCGCAAAATGTCTAAATATGCGACTGCATTGTTGCTGGATCAGACATACTGTTACTTTATCCCAATCCTGCCTATTCAGCTTTATATTAATCTGTGCTTATGTAGCTATGATTTCAATTCTGCCCCATGTTGGGATTTACTGCTGGGAGCAGGGAAATTCCTGCTATTATCATCATCAAGTGTGATGATTGCCTTGTTCTTTACTGAACAGCATATTAAAGAAGACTTGAACTACTTACGATGCACAGGTCAAATAGTTGAATACTGTACAGGCTAACAGCTTTGGTAAGTCACAATATATACCGTAGCTGGTGTCTATACCACCTTGATCACACAGAAGTTGCACTCGGGTATGACAAGAATTTAGTGAAAGATCAAGATTCAATTCTATCTCTGCAACAGACTTCAAAATAATAATTTCATTCATTCCAATAATTGAATTATTTCATATGCAATATCTTTAAAGCCTGTTCGATCTCAAAGATTTAAGACAATTGTAATCATACTGAAGCCTGCAATCCAATCCAATGTTAAGTAACTAAAGCCCATTTATTTTAGTGGATTTAGGACTGCTTAATTGTGCTGGATTATGGTTCATGAATATGGTTATTTCTCCTGCCATCTACAGAGACCTATATTTTGAACTGCTTGTCACCTCTAGAAGACAAATACCACACCGGGCAATTGCATCCTGATGTTTTGACCAATTCCATAAATTTTCAGCAAACTGTCAAAAAGTTGAATTTAGGCAGTCAAAGTATTTATCCACTTAAAATGGATAAATAGCAGCCAGTGTGGAGAATCTTGGGATGGGAAATATATGTGGATGTATATGTGTTCATAACACCACTCCATTCTTATGATGATCTGCATTTGAAGAACAAGAGATAAAATTATGGTTACTATAAAATTGTAATCCATTGATTCTATTTCCCATGATCCCAAACAATGAAATAACATCCAAGGCCCAACTCTACTAGTGAGACTCTGGCTTCATGCAATAGCTGGACTTACTCACTTTGGGCAGTCCTGTATTTTATTTACTTTGTTCAGGGATATTCTATGCAACTGAATTCAGGGTAAAATGTATTTGATTCTTACGCCAAGTATATTAGTTCGTATTAATGATCAAGTTATCCAGATTTGGATGTTCTTCTGTGAAACATCATTATGATCTTTCTGCTTGTTTTTAAAAGCATTACGGCAACAGCTGCCAGCATAGGAGCTGCTGGAATCCCACAGGCTGGCCTTGTGACCATGGTCATTGTTTTGACATCAGTGGGGCTGCCTACAGATGACATCACTCTAATAATTGCAGTTGATTGGGCTCTGTAAGTAGTGCAAAGTTTTTCTTTTCTTTGCATTGTTCTAATTAAATGTATGAGGGTTGAGTGGGTTCGGTTTAAAGGGAGCCACCACTCACTTTGATGTTGATACTGTTATGTACTGGGCTCTTAAAGAATACCACGTGGGTTGCTGGAGCAGCTAACGGCTCTCCAGCAACCCAGACTACATGTCTCCTGTGCTGCAATTGGCTATCTCCAGGCAGCAATGGTTGATTCAGACCTATTGGCTGCAGCCTAGGGGCTAGACTATATATTGCGGCTAGTTGCAGCCCTTTGCCCAGTACAGTTTCTGCATGAAATAAACTATGAGTTACCTTGTACTCAGCTTCGCGTCATCATTCCTGAGCCAAAGAACCCGCTATTTAACAGTGGTAACGAAGGTGGGATCCTGCTTCACTGATTAAGAGTTGAAGTCTACGAGGGAAAGGCAGTGCACGCCAGAGAGAAGAGGCATTTCCCCCCCCCCTAAGGTTGGATAGCAAGCTACGCTAGCGACCTTGTGCTCAGTGGACTCATTCCCTGAGCCTGGAAGCAGGATCCGGAAGAATGCAGGAACCAGCAAAAGAATGCCAAAGGTTGGGAAATTGCGAGAATTCGACATGAAACACCCAGAGGAATGGCCATCATATCTATCACAAGTAGAAAACTACCTCAGGGCCAATCAGATCGCGGAAGAAGGACTGAAGGCCGCAACACTACTCTGCGTGTGCGGCCCAGCAACCTTTGATTTGGCCGAGAACCATTTGCGCCGACACGATCGAAGCAGTCTCCTATTCAGACCTCAAAAAGAAGCTAACCGGACATTTCCAGCCAAAGATGTCTGAAATGGCTTGGCGGTTCAGGTTCGACCAAAGAGTGCAGCAACTGGGTGAATCAGCTTCCGAGTTCATAGTGGGCCTGAGGCAGGCCGCACACCTTTGCAAATTCTCAAATTTAGAAGAGCGACTATGGGACTGGCTCGTCTGCAGCCTATGGGACAGAACGCTTCAGCAGAGACTCTTTGCTCGGCCAAATTTAATGTTTTCTGAAGCACAAGATGAGGTGATGGCTGACAAAGCTGCCGGGGGTGCAGTTCAAACAGTGCATACCGCCAAATGGACAAAGTTTGAAGAAACGGTCCACTGTGAGGACGCCAAACGCAGCGAAGAATCTTCCGAGGAAGAAGAATCTGAAATCAACCGACTCCAAAAGCAACCCAACGTGCAAAACTGCAACAGCCAGCAGCGAGAGGACAGTTATAAGGCAGTTCTCTTACCGAGATGTAAGGGGTGCGGCGGCAACCATTTTTACGCCAACTGCAGATTTCAATCAGCCACATGCAGAGCTTGTGGAAGGACAGGCCACATAGCAGTGGCTTGCAGAGCCTGCCAGAGAGATTGGCCACCCAAACATCAGTCAGAAGAACTGATTAGGAGAGGTACTGGGGCCCAGGGTCCAATTAGTGTGGTTTTTTCCAGAAGCCGTAGAAGTATATGCCACACTGGGGCTCGACGCCCCCTCAAGCCCAAACTTAAGCTCATAGTAGAGCTACAAGGAGTTCCATGTAAGATGGAATTGGACTCTGGCTCTGCAGTTTCAATTATTTCTCAAGACACTTTTAACTTCATGTGTAGGCGCAGTAACAATTGCGCCAAACTAAGACCCTCAGATATAATCCTAA
Organism: Daboia siamensis; assembly: GCA_024449315.1. Classification (NCBI taxonomy): domain Eukaryota; kingdom Metazoa; phylum Chordata; class Lepidosauria; order Squamata; family Viperidae; genus Daboia; species Daboia siamensis. The sequence goes on along the minus strand of JAKJMR010000984.1, from coordinate 147,344 downwards.
CGGATTTTCAAAATGCTAACGTTAAAGTTATGGGAGAAGCCACTTTGTTGGTAAAGTTTAAAGGGTTTTGGGGGCACCTGGATGTAATAGTAGTAGGGGGCCAGAGAACGAGTCTCATTGGACTCGATTGGTTTGATGCCTTAGGTATTCAGATTACTGGCATAAACCAGACACAAACTGCAGACCTCGCATCAGTATGCGAGGAATATGTGGATGTTTTTGATCCAACCCTAGGCACATACACAGGCCTGTCTATTTCATTTAAGTTAGATCCCAAAATAGTTCCAATCAGGGTTAAGCCTCATAGGGTCCCCTTTGCCTTAAAACATAAAATTGATTCTGAAATCGATAAGCTTGTAGAACAGGGTGTGTTACAGCCTGTTGATGGTGGGGAGTGGGAAACTCCTATAGTCACTCCACTTAAAGCCAACGGGGAAATTCACATTTGTGCTGACTATAAATGCACATTAAATAAAGCCCTCAAGCTACATGCTTACCCGGTCCCAGTGGTCAATCATATTTTAGCCTCCTTGCAAGGGGGTACTATTTTTGCTAAACTTGATTTAGCACAGGCCTATCAGCAATTGCCGGCTGATGAGGCCACAGTGGTGGCTCAAACGATCGTGACTCACAAGGGGGCTTTCAAAGTTAAACGCTTACAGTTTGGAGTCAGTGTTGCACTGGGCATTTTCCAGGGAATCATGGAGCGTACACTTAAGGGTATTCAGGGCATCTGCCCTTATTTTGATGATGTTCTTATTGCAGGGGAATCCCCAGAAGTGTTGGCCAGTAGGCTCAGGGCTGTCTTGCAGAGGCTTCGCGAAGCAGGCCTCAAATTAAAAAAGAACAAGTGTAGTATTGGGGTTTCCTCAACAGAATTCCTGGGTTTCTGAATTGATGCTAACAGCATTCACCCCACTGATTCTAAAATGAAGGCCATTAAAATGGCTCCTAGGCCCAAATCAAAAGGAGAGCTACAAGCATTCTTGGGCCTCCTAAATTTTTATCACACATTTCTACCTAATAAGGCAGCAATAGCAGAGCCCCTCCACAGGCTTCTAGATAAGAAAGCTCCATGGAAATGGACTAACTATGGTCATGGGAATCTGTGGGTTCCTGGTCAAATTACCAAGGCATTCGGACCCCTATCTTATGAAGTGGGGTTGGAGGGAGGGCAAGTTGTCAGACGACACATTGATCAGCTCAAGAAATGGTTTCCAGAATGGCCACTAAATGAGGACTGCTTCATAAGTCGCTCCCAAGGTCCTCAAACTTGCGGCCAAGCCAGTCCTCACATGGACTATCAGGACTTTTCCTTCTTAACTGAGGTGGAACTGGATGGAGAACTGGGGAGCCCTGGAGTGCAACATGGAACTCCTGAAGGAGCAAGCCAACCGAACTTCAGCAACCACTGTGCCTACTCTGCCAAACAGTCTTACTCTGGGGTGGGCCAACCTGGTGAGGCCAGCCAGAGTGCATTGAATCCCCTTGACTCAGGAGCACAAAGGGACACAAGTCTACCCAGCCCACTGGGCAAGCTGGTAGACCACAAGGTAATGCGAACTCTGAGACGTTCCTCTAGGGCACACAAGCTTCCTTCATATCTTGCAGATTACGTTGTAAAATATATATTGTTGTAATTCCTGTTGCCACTATACTACAGAAACTAGTGATATGATGTAATTGTCTAAAAGTGCCATTTTTGAAGCCTATTCATTGAGACTTTTAATAACATTGTAACCTACATTGTTTTTTGTTTTTTATTATTATTATCACTTTTACTTTAGTGTGTTTGGATAATGAGTCTTGATAATTGTTGAGACTAATTGGTGTTATTATGGTCTGCATGCTTACCTTTTAACTTTTAATTGCATGAAGCTTCCCAGACTTCTTTTGAAGTTGAGTGATCTAGGAATTTAACAAACAAGTAAATATTGCAAAAGACAACAATCACATTGTTTTGCATATAACTGAATACAGAATGCATGTGGAAAGCAATATTTGTGGGGACCTCTGTACCCTGAAGATCTCTTTATTTTTAATTTTCGGGGTGGACACTGTGATTCAGAAAGATTGCCAATGAATCATTTGCTAGTTTTGAGAGTCATGAGTCTGTATTTTTGCTGCAAAAGACTACCACAATATCCCTCTAAAATCCCCAACATTCAGAAATTCCTAAAACAACAAGAAAAAACAGCTACCAGGAGAAATTCAAAATAAATTCTCAGGGAACCAAAGGATACAATATAAAAACAGAAGCATCCTTTATACGGAAAGCAAACCTATGAGAGATTGCAAAGCAGATTTTAGATAGATAGATAACCTTTATTGTCTTTTTTTTTACTGTGGGCACAATGTCACACATTAAAAATGAAATTTAGTTGCTTGCTCTCAAAGTATACACATACATAGGTAAAGGTAAAGGTAAAGGTTCCCCCGCACATACGTGCTAGTCGTTTCTGACTCTAGGGGCCGGTGCTCATCTCCATTTCAAAGCCGAAGAGCCAGCGCTTGTCCGAGGACAACTCCGTGGTCATGTGGCTGGCATGACTAGACGCCAAAGGTGCACGGAACGCTGTTACCTTCCCACTGTAGTGGTCCCTATTTTTCTACTTGCATTTTTACGTGCTTTCGAACTGCTAGGTGGGCAGAAGCTGGGACGAGTAACAGGCGCTCAACTCTGCTATGCGGCACTCGGGATTCAACCCGCCAAACTGCTGACCTTCTGATCGACAAGCTCAGCGTCCTAACCCAGTGAGCCACCCCTGAGCCACTGAGCCACACACAGTTAAATATACTATATACAACATATGTATAGACCTACACCCTTACATTTAAGTAACACGTAAATATTAATCACTGTCCATCTTGAATACATAACGAAAGGAGGAAGCTTTAGAGTTAACAAGGTTAATGCTATATGGAACAAAACTGTGACTGAATCTGGATATTCTGCTTGGGATACCACGGAGCCTCCTCCCAGAAGGTAACAAGGAAAACAGGTTGTGAAGAGGATGTGTAGCATCCCAGATGATCGTGAGGACCCTGCTCAGGCAGTGCTTATGTGCTATTTTAGCAAAGCATTCATGGGAACAAAGGGCACAAAATGTGAAAATAAACAGACTCATGTTTATTTGCACCTACATAAGTGGCAAATAAAAATCTTTTGGTTTCAATTCCGTTTTATGCTAAAGAAACCAAACTCTGAACACTGCTGATTTTGGACCATGCTACTCTTTTCTAAGCCAAACATCTGGATGTTCTGAATTTTAGTTTTATGACCCACATCAATATAATACCCATTGTGATTGACTTCTCAGATGGGCTCATTGTACTGGGAAAAAAAATAAAGAAATCATATGATGCATTTCAGATTTAATGTACCTCTTCCAAATGAACTTGAGTCCATGACTAAAAGTAACTCCAGCTAATACACCGACCTTTTCCTCTAAGTTTAAATTCCTTAAATCAATTTAAAGCTGTACTTGGCAAAACTTTTTTTTCAGCATTGGTATGTGAAAATCACAAGTCAGAATAAAATTATTTTTTTCTTACAGTTTTAAAACGAACTGTCTGCATTTATTTTAAAAAGTTATCAAGAGCTGACATAAGAGCAAGTGCGGACACTGGAGAGAGATTAATCTAAAATGCAGTATCAGTCATTCTGTTCTTTATTTGTCTTCTGACAATTTATCCCTCAGTTTTCCTACATTCTTCTATATATCCCTCAGCTATAAATCTTGTTTTTCCAGTTGAAATCCAAATGTTTTCTAGTTTTCATTTGAAAACTGGCTTAACATCTCACTTGCTTGTGTCTTTAGCTTATTTTGTTTTCTTTTCTTTTTTTTAAAAAATATCCTATGTGGTCTAGTCTGCCTCCTTCTGTTTTTGTCTAAAAGCATACTCCAATTTTATTTAACACTTGGTTTAAGATTGTTTGCTTCTTTATTCTTAAAATATTTATAATTTCTTTCTTTCTTTCTTTCTTTCTTTCTTTCTTTCTTTCTTTCTTTCTTTCTTTCTTTCTTTCTTTCTTTCCTTCTTTCTTTCTTTCTTCGTTTCTCTTTAAAATTGTTGCACCAGACACTCTACTTTATAATTAATTCCAGATCAATTATCTTGGGGATTCCTGGTGCCAATTATTTGACAATACTGGGAACTAGAAGCACAGTGCTGGTTGGATCTGAGGATTCTGTTTAGGGAAATGTAGCTATTTATCACACACAAAAAATTTGTTTAATTATTTTTTGTTTTGAATCATACCTAGGAAAGCAAACAGAGGGCAATATAACATCCGTGAAAGTTTTTCTTTCTCCAGTTGTTGTTTTGCATAGTTTTGTAAAAATGGAAAAATCAAATGGGAAATTTATGAAACAGATTAGGAAAATGTTCATGGAGTGTTTTTGATTTCTTGTTAGCATCATGCTTTCATACTATAAAATTAATCATGGAATTTCAGTATTGGAGAAATTTGATTTGATATAGAGTGATGGTCTTCACATTTAAATTAATTGGATAGTTTTATTCCTGTACTGTGCTATATTATCTGTTGAGTAAAATAACATCAGCTTGTATGCAGGTACTGTTACTTTCTGTACAAATAACTGTGTAGGCTGATGAACATTTACACAACAAGGAAAAGGAAATGTTGTTTTAATGCCTTCATTTTGTTTGACAGAGACAGATTTCGGACAATGATCAATGTCCTGGGTGATGCTCTTGCTGCTGGAATAATGGCACATATTTGCAGAAAAGAATTCACCACAGACAGATCTGAGGTAGGAGAAAACTGATGTGATACTTTGAGGACTCACTTTACCAAAGAAAAATAATTAGGTCTCTCTTATGATTTTGTTGGAACAATGTGGCTCATTTGGTTAGGATAATGGTTTGGAGGTTAGCAAGCCCGCATTTGAGATCTCAATGCTGCCGTAAGGTGGAGTGAGTTCCTGTCCTTTGCTCCAGCTCCTGCCGGGCACATGAAAGGAGCCCCTAACTGAGCATTCTCCCAACAGTGATGTCATCGGCTAATCCTTGGTGCTTCCAACATGAGTGCCTGCTAAAATGAAATATAAGTATAGAAAAGTGTTCTAGAATAATGAAGAGTATTTATAGCAGGGGTGTCAAACTTAATTTCATTCAGGGCCACATCAGCATTGCAGTTGCCCTCAGGGGGCTGGGTGGGTATGGCCAGGGTCTACTGGGTGGGCGTGGCTAGAGTGTGTATGGTCTACTGGGTGGGCATAGCCAGCTCTACATCGTTCATATCAAGGGTGCCTATGGGGGCCTGGGCAGGAGTGGGACAGATCTGAAGGTCTCTGGCAGGAGGAGGGTCTCTGGGCCGGGCCAAGGCAGTGGGGGCCGTTCCCTCACTGTTTCCAGGATGGCTTCGCGGGCCACATGAAACCACTTCGCGGGCCAGATCTGGCCCCCGGGCCTTGTGTTTGACATGTCTGATTTATAGTATGAACCCCTTGTTCTATTCATAGGTGCCTTTGATTGGAGAAACAAAACCCGTTAGTATCCACAAGATTATTGCTTATCAGAAGAACGGCTGTGTGAAGAATAAAATGCGTGGACCTGAACCTGTCAAAACAACACTGCGTCACTTACCTATTCAAGTGGAACAAGAAGAGAATGACTCAGAATGTTACACAGAGAAATCCAACAATAAAGACCACTGTACTATTGAAATTAATGAATTGGAAACAAATGTGTAATGGACAGTTACTCCTAAAAGTATCTGAAAACAAAAGAATATCCTGTAAAATGAAGTTGGGACATGGCCTGCTTCTTCAATGGCAAGCCATGCAATGACTGTTATTCCTGAACTGAGGTTATAAGATAGCTGTGGACACCTGTGAAGACAGAATGCTTCATGGAAGATGGGTTCCATTGGTTGGTTGGGTTAGTAGAAAGGAATTAATCACTGGATAAATTTCATATACTTTGGGCAAACAGATATGGCGATGTTTCTAAGAAGAAACTTTCTGATCCATTGAAATGATTTCTACTAAGTCACCCTGGCTCAGTTTTTCCAATCAAAATGAATATACCACAATTTCATTAATGTTCTACCCTTAGTTTAAACATGTATTACTAACTAATGGATTAAGGATAAACTGTGGGTGGGATCAAGTCCTGGTTACTGAGCCTGAGTTATGTGAATAAAGCATTGTTATTAATCTGCTGATTTGGATACACTTGTAATCATAAGCAGTGATTAGTTTAAAATGGAAATGGGTCTCCTTTCCTACAGTTGCACAGATGAAAGTGGAGAGAAGAGTACATGAATTCAGGGGCCTTGAAAGGCCATTAAACTACCATTTGGTGTTATATGCGACCTGGGTTAAAATGGTTTAACAAATCATTCTCTTTTGCAGCTTCATTCTGCTCTATTCAATGTTCTGAGTGACTACTGTAGTAGCTTTCTGAATGCAGTCCGAAGTAATGGTTTTAATGTATAGCACTCACTGTGGCTTGACACCTCAGTAACTTTGGGATTGCCTCCTTCAACCTATCTATCCCAGAGAAACTGTTAATAATGTTAGTACTGCTCCCCAACACCACTTTGGGAAGGAAAGGGAACTGAGGCCCAGAGGGGTTGTTTCTCTGTGATGACCCCCGTTATATAGAATGGCCTTCCGGAAGACAACATTGGCTCCATCAATAACAGCCTTCTAGAAGCTAGTTAAAATCTAGAAGCTAATTAAAACTGGGGGACTTGGGATGAATTGTGATAGCACTGGGGCTTTTACATAATTCTAAATGTAACTTAAATTTAATTTTAAGTTACTGTGGAAGTTTTAGTGTTGCATTTTACATTTGTTATGAATCCTCCAAGAGTTTCTTGATGTGGCACTATATAAATTTAAGGAATGAATGAACAGACTAATATGATCTTTATATCTACCACACATGGATTTCAAATAGCCAATTTCTAATAGTAGTATAGATGGACTTTTGACTGTGATGGTAGCAACTATATAATGACCATATATAGAAATTCCATTGTATATTAAAGATTCTCAGAGCCCTTTCATTTTTACTTTGTATTATTTGGAGAGATAAATGGCAACTAATACTGTTTGTTACATATTATTTTCTAAGGTTTACAATGTATATTATAATAGTATATTTTTGAACTAAGAAATGTTTTGTTTAATGAGGTGATAGAGAAGGGAGTCTTATTTTTAAGATCCCTAAAAATAAACTATTAAGCCCCATTCTAAACATTCCCTATCATATCGGTCTTCCACGTTCCAGATACTTTTTTCCCTTTTGCCTCTCCTTATTTTGCTTCCACCACTAACTTGGTAAAATCCACATTGATTGCATCAATGTTTTTCAACTGTGGCAACTTTAAGATGTACAGGTATGGGATTCTGGCTGGGGAATTCTGGGAGTTGAAGTCCACACATCTTAAAATTGCCACGGTTGAAAAAAAAAACAACCTGGTATAATTATAAAAAAAACCCCAAACCAAAATAACTGGTGCTAAAAAAAAGGGTACACAATGTTCTCTAATTTATATAGTTTCAATGTATGATAGTTTGGGCCCAAATCCTTTGTGGTCTGAGTGTTCTCATAAAAATAAGTTAGAATAGAGCATATGCAAATGTGGCACACGTTCATTGTAATCATATATTCAGATTAATAATGTTCTTATGATTGCTGTCTGTAAATGCTTTCACACACACACACACACACAAACACATACACACATGCTGTGTAAGGCATCTTGGATGAGTTTTTTCAGAGCCAGTTCAAATGTCCAACTCTACAGTCTTGTGCTTTTAATTTGGCAATGGCTTCCATTTGGAGCAGTTTAAAGCAGGTCCGAGACAAGAGCCAGAGTTGGGGCTTTTGAATTGCTGAACCACTCATACAGCCCATTAGATGGAAAGGGGCTAGAGGGAATTAGTGCTTTTTTAGCTTTAATACTTGGACAGAAGTTTGAATTTTTGAAATTTGATTTTTTCATGAAAAAGAGTAACGTTGAGGACTCTCTCAGTTACGAAGCTCATCTACTGAAAGTGAACCAAATATTGTCATTTATGACACAAAAGTATTGGGATAACAAAATAGAGGAATATGGTGTTTGTCACCGGTACTGTGTGCAAGGGGAAATAAAATAGCATGCAATCAATTTAGATTTTGGCAGCTTATTTCCCCTTAGAATGAAGTATATCTGCCAATTTTTTAAGTTGTTACTTTTTTTTTTTTTAAGTATGCCTTTCCTTCGGCAGAAGTGTCCAAAGCACTTTTGTTTTTCTCTCTTTCACCTTTGGACACTCTAGTTGCAATATAGCTCTATGGAGTCATCAGCAGTGGCCTTCACCAGGTTGGCAATGACCAAGGGGCAGAGATTCTGGGGCTGTATAGTTTAAAAGTTTACAAGGCAAACTTGTAAAGAAATTGTCGTTTTGTGTTCTGTTCAAGGAAATCTGGCTCCTTCTGCAGCTGGAAACAATTCTCTTTTTCAGTGCCTGTCATGGAAGAAGGCTTTTTGAGAAGTTTTAGCTTACGAATCCTTGCGTGAACTCTTTCACTCTCTCTTCTTCAGTGCTCTATCTTTTATGTTTTAAATGTTTATTTCCACTGGTCCTTCATTATTCTTGCAAATATTTTACCCCTGCCTTATTCCTTATTGGAGACAAAAAGAAGTTTTACATTTGTCTAGTTGTTGAGGAAAGAGAGATGGGACCATTTGGGAGGAAAAATGTTTATGAACTAACCCTAAAATTGTTTTAGTTTTTTTTAAAATGGGAATTTGCTTGTTCTCTTTCTTTTACTCTCCCTCTCTCTTGTACCCTTTGCATCATAAAATACCTTCTACTGATTCCAAATGAACCATGTATATTAAAATTGCTTCCACAAAAATGTTTTTAATAAACAAGTCATTGTGAAAAAAAAGATTGTCTGTGTACTATTATACTAAACCTATTTCTTTTTTTAGAAAAAAATCACTCATATTTAACAAATTTCTATTTTACCATAAAAGGTGAAATTTTTGAATCGACCTGCCTCCTGGTGAATTAATGAACACATCCATGTAGTTTTCTTGGCAAAAATATGGAAGGATTATATTTTGTAGGGATTATATTTTGAGAAGATTATCTCTTCACAAAGTATAACATTCTTTTAAAAGATATTTTGTGGATTCAGAATTCAAATCTGCATTTGAATATGAACATATTCATAAATTTAATTTTAAATGTTTTTGACATTTCCCCTTCAAAATTTTAATTTTGAGTGCATTTCTCAACTGCTTTGTTGGAAATAAAGTCTGGTAAGCTGACACTATCTACATTTGTGTCATATGCAAGATGGCACTAAATATAAGAAAATGCTTTCCAATACAACCATTACATTACAACAGCAATAGCCAAATATTGGATACCTCTGCATATTGCCAATCACGTGAAGTCAAATATTACACAGCAAATTAGTTTTCTGAAAGTAGGACTATGCAGACTGAAGATTCATGTATCTTAATAGCTGAAAAATCTTATAAACATCAGGCTTGGACTTTGCAAAACCAAACAGTAGAATTAAATTCTCCAACTATATGCTGAATGTAACATTCCTCCATCTGCATTCCAGACTACCCTTTGTCTTGCTAATCCCATGCAAAATTAGGGTGTGGACAGTGAAGAACTGGAGTTCTTAGGCATTCTCAAACGCTGATTAGCATCAAAGAATTGCATTCTCCCTCGGACAGAGCAAAGCAGATGTTATTTGTTTGTAACATTTCTGACCTGCCCAACTCCCTCAGAGAAGAATTCTAGGCAGTGCACAATAAAATATCAAAATATAAAAACAGCATATAACATTAAAATGTTAAAATTTAAAAAAAGAAATCATTGTTTTAGAGGAAGGCAACAATAATTAAACCCTGTTAAGAATAATTTAAAAAGTGGAGAGAGGGCTCTTAGGGCCCCAACCAGCTACACCAGCTACAGGCTTCTTTCGGCTCCCCACATGAAACATTATTGTTTTGTAGGTGGGGATTGGAATTGTATTAGGCAACCGTTCTTATGCTCTCTCATTTGTCAAATAGCTCGACTCCCAGCTTTAAGCCCTGACATCTTTGGAAAAAGAAGAAGTATATTGAATCACAATGGATGTTTGTGTTTCCTTGTTCAACACCTCAAAGTGTAGCCAATGTATCTATTTTGCTTGCTGGAAACCAACACACTAGCTTAGTAGACCATGTGTTCTACTTTCTTCATTGTCCCTTCTCCTTATTACTACAGAATTAAAGGCATTTTGAATACCATTCGCTAGATAATCTGAGCAAGCAGGTGCTATTGACATCATACCTTGTTCAACCTTTTTATTTACTTGGCTATTCATGGAAGATAAAGCTGAGCTAGGTTGATCCAAATAAGTAGAATTCAACTTATACTCCTCTGTTCTCTCTTAGAATCAGAAAAAATGAGACAATTTCTGTTCATAGAAAATGGAATAATAGAGAACTTTACTCAGACTAGACTTTCAATGGAGAACATGCAATTTTTCCATCTGATTTTCCCACCAACATATAAGAGGACAAAAACCATATTCCTAGAAGGCTTCTTTTAATCCATTTGTAAAATATATTTTTTATTAATGATAGTAGAGCGGTAATTATACATGCCGTTCCTAGTTTTATATAGGAGGCAATGTAAAAATAACACCACTGAACTCCCCAATAACCACAAATATAGGAATACTAAATTATGCATTTTGCATCTGAAATGTCCAATTTCAGGTGTTGATGCTTGTTTTCCAGCATATAGTCCTAATGGAGGAAAAAGAAGATTGACACAAATGCCTGGTTATTTTAGATAATAGTTTGATTTGGATAAAGCTGACTAAATAGAGACAAATTATCTTATTCAAATTGTAATATTTGTTTGCAATTGGGTTTCTTTGTCCCCACATACTTAAGTTTCCAAGAAACACCTGGGTGAACTCTTATTACTGGATGTAATTTTAGTATGTGATGCATGCTACATTGTAGATACAAATCTGACAAAGGGAATTAATTACAACTTTTAAATTACACATTAGACATAAAGCAGGTCCCTGAAAAATACTGCTTTGGCAGTATTATTTTACAAATCACCATAGATTTCAAGAGGAAAGTTTGCTGCTGGAAAATATCAAATTATTCCCACAAATTATTGTGAAGTACAGTAAATGATTAAAAGATGTCATTTCCCCATAACAGAAGCTCTTACTTTTGTAAAATCTGTTTAAAACTTTCTCTCCCAGTTCTTGTCCTTAGTGGAATAACAGCTGGATTTGTATTGTGCAATAATGCAGTTGTTTGGAGAATACAGGCAGGATGTAAATGGCTATCATGATCTCAAGGTTTTTTGGCAAGTTTGGTTGGCATAGATGTTTATCAGGTGTTTTCCCTACTGATTTACAGTTAGAAACTGGATTGCAACTGCTCCATTTCTGCCAAGTTCTTTGCTAGGCCTCAGCAAAAGCAGAGATATTCCTCTAATAAGGGGAATGCATAGTTAAAAGTTGTTTACAAATGAAAGGAACTTAATAAAAGCTATTTTTTTAAAAAAAAAAAACCTATGCAATTATATACAGGAACTTCAAGTGTTTTGCAGCATGAACTTTCCCTCTATGAGGGAGATAGGTGGTTAAGAACTTTGATATCTAAATAAAAGGAAACTGCCCAAACTGGCTTAGCCAGAAAACTACTTTTAGATGGCTCCAGTTAGTCAGTGGCTAAGAAAGAGTGATCTAACAGAACTGACAAAACATGGCTGATAGAATGATTAGGAGGCCTGCTTTATAGAGTGAGGGAAGAGAAGGACCTTAAACATAGTATCTTTCCTTCCATAGTAAGTTAAAATTTTAGACCAAGTTTCACCCCCTATTTTAAAGAACTGTATTAGGCTTAATACTGTGAGTGCAGAAAGCAGGATTCTGAAATAGCAAGCCACTCTGGAGCAGGGGGCGCCATGATCTTGCATTAGCATATTAAAACTTAGAAAAATATGGGCCTTCTTCTTAATTAAGACATTACATTTCTTTTTCTTTGTGGTTAAGAGTAAGTGGCCATTCTAATTGCTAGAGTGTTGCAGCATGAACTCACATTTGGAAATCTCAACATTTTCTATGGATAGTACAAAGCAACTGCTCCCCAGTGGTCTTTTTCCTGAGATTTTGTAGTTCCAAGGAAAAGAAATTAAGAAATGCAATTAGGTTTAGAATAAAGAACCATGGCTTATGTTACATGGACATATCTAACTTTTTATATGATTGTGTATCATCTGACCCATCCACTGCGATAATCAAGTTCGCAGATTGTACAACTGTGGTGGGTCTTATTACAGGTGGGGATGAGACAGCATATAGGGCAGAGGTACAAAAACTATCCATATGGTGTAGTAACAACAACTTGCACCTAAACATCGGCAAGACGAAAGAGATGGTGTTAGACTTCTGGAGAAAAAAGGAGGAACCTGCCCCACTTTACATCAGGGAGGACTGTGTAGAGAGAGTTTCCTCCTTTAAATTTCTGGGAGTCTACCTCTGTGAAGATCTGACCTGGAAAGTTAACACAACCCAGGTAGCTAGAAAGGCCCAACAGAGGCTTCACTTTCTTAGGGTCTTGCGGAAGAACAGGGTAGAACAACAGCTAATGACCCTCTTTTACTGGTCTACTATCGAGAGCGTCCTCTCATATGGTATTGTGGTTTGGTATGCTGGTCTGACAGCCGCGGACAGGAAAGTATTACAGAGGGTAGTGAGCACAGCACAAGACATTGTGGGCTGTTCCCTGACACCACTGGATGACATCACCAGGGCTCGTTGCCTTGGAAGAGTGAGGAAGATTCTCAGGGATGACTCACACCCTGGACGGTATCTCTTTACTCTCCTACCATCCGGTAGGAGATATAGGAATATAGCCAGCCGTACCAACAGACTGAAAAATAGCTTTTATCTGTGGGCTGTTAGGCTTTTAAATGGGACATAATCTTATGCAGAATTGACTTGGGAGGCCAGTGTGTGGTGTAGTTGGTTCACATAGTGTGGTGGGATGGAGGGTTTGTTGTCACTGTGTGTTGGGGGGAGAGAGCACGTGGGGAGGCTCAGCTAATCTCAATGTACACATGTTGTACTTTGACAATAAAGGTTTATATAAACAGAATTAGGGGATTTCTATTTGCAACTTCTATTTGCCTAGAAAAAATAGACATATTATATTACTGTATCCTTTGGAAAGCAAAAAAATTCTGTTGATCCACATATTCACTTTTTCTCATCGCTCTTTAAAGCTATGATAGATCCACCACAACTCAAAAACCAGAAGAAATTATGGAGCTTTTCATATGCTTTTATTAACTGCAGAGAAAATTGAATGCATATTTTTGACTAATGGGACTTATAAGGGCTGAAGATGGCAAGATGAGGATTCAGAGCAGAGAAAGGCTTTGTAGAACACTGGTCAGATCCACAGTAATCATATGGCTGGGGAAAAAGCAGTTAACAATCAGCTAACAGGAAACATTTGGGAAAAAAGTCATAAAGTTGGGGCTATTGGGTTTGCAGCAAGCCAATTCTCTGCACATATATGGATTCTTTGCTGGCAACAAAACATCATATCTAGCAGTGTCATGTCCTTAAAACTTCTGTTAGCTGCTTCTTGAATATGAGGACAAGTTCTAGAAAAATAGTGATTAATAGCCATGTCTGGCCCAAAATCTCATACAAATACTGTTCAAATTTGGTAAATCAAGTAACATCTAATGCTAGATGAATATCAGATTCGTATGTCCTTAGCAAAGAACCTCACACGCACATACAAAATAAATTTGACAAATCACTCCAAGGCAAACATATATTTTAATTTTCGCAAAACAGAATAACTTGGTATTTTAAATCTTCAGATGGTATTGTATTTCTGGCTTTGGGAGTAGGGATAAATTAAAAACAATGGGATCCAGCCATAATAGAATTTCTCTTTTAAAATCCAAATATATACATACTGAGCAGGTGTCAAATGTGGCTTTGTTGACTTGGATTCTGCTTAATGGCTGAGATGCCTCACAATGGACTTACAATGAAGCTACAGGTGATGATCTCCTATCTTACATGGATGAGTATAGCTGTTTGATGAAATGCATTGACCTTGGATTGAGGCCTTAACTTATAGAGTCTAACTTTTGTTAACAAGTAAAAATGGTGAGAGGTGTTTTTTTTTAAGTAAACAAAAGCCAGCTTTTGTAAATTCTCACAACATCACAATGACCTAAGAAACACTTTTTTTAAAAAAAGTAGTACAAGTAATAAGACTAGAGGAAGGTCATCCACTGCTCTGATATTAGCAGACTGTCTTGGCTGAGCTTGGCAAAGGATTAGAAAGACTGAATACTTTCATAAGATTTGCTGCATTTCCTGCTAAGTGCTCTGTATCTTTATGGACCATCAAGGCGAAACAGACCGAGACAGACAGACAGTCCAAAGAGACATTCCATTTTGCTGAATTAGTTCCTGATGAATATGAAATCAAAATGTTATTTATGTAATCATTACAATTTATCCCACCCTAGAATTTATTTGGCCATTTACTCACTAGTGACTTATAGCAGTTTATTAATGATTGGTTGCTTTAGCAATGCTATAAATCTATAGGGAGGAAATAGTTTATTTCGCTTTCATCACAATCCATACTATCAGTGGCTACCATTCAAAATACAATCTGCCAAACAAGAGTTTCAAGTTGCAGACAGGAATCAGACATTTGAAAGCTGACCATGCTAATAATTTGTTAAATTTTATAAAGCCAGATCTACCAGTGACTCAGAGTGAATAATACTTTGAAATGCACATAGCCTAAGTAACTCAAATATTTAACCATTTTAGAGCTAAAGCAATGGTCAATGGCTCTCCAGATGACACCGAACTGCAGTTTCTATTGGCTTATCTAAGGTGGCAAATGGGCAAGTGATACAGTATTTTAATTTAGCAGTATAGGGAGGCCCACTGGATTCTGTTTCTGCAGTTCAGTCAGTTCAGGTGTGATTTTTTTAAAAAATATTCTAGAGACTTTCATAGGCCTTTAGAGAGCGGTAGGATTTTTCATCTTGGGTTGAGGGGGGTCACAACTCATCTTGCTAACGTCCTTCAGATTTTCAGCCAATGAGGTGGTGATGTGACCAGATTTTACAGAAAGATGAGGAATCATTTTTGCTATAAGAATGGAGAATATATGTTGTGCAGGGCTGAAGAGAGCGTGAGGTGAAAGTAGTTTTCTGTTACAGCCCTTTTCACTTCATTGTTTGCTGATTTTAAAGGAGAATCTCCACGCTAAGACATCCTCCATTCCAATATACAGGTAATTATTCAGATGAAAAAAACACACACCTTTATTTTCCTATCAAGTAAATAGGAAGAAGCTGTCAGTGCAGAATCAACCTGTGGTATCAGGTACTTGAAAGCCATAATGGATGCGATACACCAGGGGTCTTTAAACTTGGCCCTTTATGACTTGTGGACTTCAACTCCCAGAATTCCTCAGCCAGGCACGCTGGCTGAGGAATTCTGGGAGCTGAAGTCCACAAGTCATAAAAGGGCCAAGTTCAAAGACCCCTGCAACACTATCCCTATCACTTGTTCATCTGTGATGTTACCAATTATAATGATGTAGGCTTGTGAACTATATGTTTATTTGCTAACTTAGCCATTCATGGGGTGGGGCCATAAAGAGCTTTGTTTTTGTCACAGCTGTGTGGGTTGAGTAAATGAGATAATTTACGTGTGTCCTTAGAAAAGCATTTAACTTAATCTTCTACCATGTGGATACGCTTGGGTCAGCAAAGATTTGTTTTCAGGTAAATGCCACTTCCCATTAGTCCTCTTCCTCCGTTTCCTCCTCTGAGTGATCCTCATTTTTCAAAGGGTCGCTGAATTCAAAATTTCCTTCAATGTCCAGCACTTGCAGTTGCTTTAGTCTTTGGAAAGTGCTCTCTTTCACAGCACTGAATGCAATCTTGTTAAATCTTGAAATTGAAAGGAAACAAAAATGAATAGAATTGCCTCTCAATATGACAATGTCCTTCCTTGTCCTATAAATTCTATACTAAGAGGAGGATACCACAAAAATGGCTTTTTCTAAGGACAAAGGAGGTTAGTCTGTTTCTCTCTATTTTATGCTCACATTTCAGTTTTGGGGTTTCATCTCCAGCCATTCTACCTTTCTTTATTCTTACAATTGATGTCTTACAATTTGAGGAGATTTCTGTATGCATAAAGGTAGAAAGGTAGCCCTCAACGTGAGCCCAAAATTTCTATTGCTAAATGAAACGTGTTATGTGAATTTTGACCCATTTTACGACCTTTTTTGCCAGAGCTGTTAAGTGAATCACTGCAGTTGTTAAGTTAGTAACACAGTTGTTAAAGTGTATCAGGCTTTCCCATTGACTTTGCTTGTCCAAAAAATCACAAAAGGTGATCACATGATCCCAGGACACTGCAACTGTCAAAAATATGAGTCAGTTGCCAAGCATCTGAATTTTTATCATGTGACCAAGGGTATGCTGCAATGGTGTGAAAAACAGTCATAAGTCACTTTTTTTCAGTGATGTAACTTCAAATGGTCACTAAATGAACTGTTGTAAATTGAGGACTACTTGTGCCGTATCTGACAAGGATTCATAAGCACAACAAATGCACAATTTCTTGTCCATAAACAATTAGCGCACATAATGAAACATGCTTGAAGTACAGTATAGAGTTCATACATAAAGGAACTCTTTTACATTTGTGAAGCCATTAGTATTTTTCTGAGAGTATTTTTCCTGGCTACACACCTGAGATAAATTCCTTTTATATTGGGGGTAGAATCAAAGGCATCCTCTGGCACTGTGCTGATCTTGTTGCTCTGGAGATACAGATACTCCAGAGTTTCTGGTAAACCAGATGGAATAGCAGTCAGATGATTGGCAGCCATGTCCAATATCTGGAGCAGGATCCACAAGAGAATAATTTAAATAATTAACAGAAGTCATTCTGATGCTTTGAAAAGAGTAAATTGCTATAAATCCCACATCCTGTCATTCACTCAGATCTGTATTTTGTAGGTGCTAGGTTTACACACCAGTGAGATATCCACAATACTGCAACCATTAGTGCCCAATAGCGGAGTGCACGCTCTCATCTCTTTCCAGCAAATCATCACTGTATTTCTCATCCTTCTCCTTCACAGTCACACAGACACACCACCACTTTTGATATTGCACAAGTTCATTTGCCTGTTCTGTAGTGTTACGTTTAACTTCCTTTGGTTCATTCACCTCTTTCATCCTGGTCACCTAACATATTAGCAAGAGGGGTCCCAATTCTTTCAGGTATACATTGAAACACAGCTATGGGAATGAGCTGAATCTGGGTGCAAGGTGAGCTGTACCTGTTAGGCATATGATGATAGCCTACATATTGGGTTGGAAATATATAAGCCATGATGATGTTGTAACTTTAAGAAGGTAATTGATCCATGGGCGTGTGAGGTTGCTCATGGCCATAAGAGGGAGCTAGAAACGTAGATTCTCTCTCTCACTGGATCTCTCTGAATATCTGAATTTGCTGATCGCTCTATTATTGCTTTTTTGCTCTGTATCTGCATAACTGTGTTTTTGACCTCTGGACTGGTAAGAAGACTTTGTATTAGGATTTGTACTTGGACTGTTATTTTTGTGTATGACCTGGACTGATTATTTTTGACTGTGCATTTTTGATTTTACACTACCTTAAAGTAACCTACTTTCTATTTTCGCAACTCAATGTATCTTGTGGTTACTGTGATCTCTTACTGCTCTCAATACCCTTCCTTGTCTGTGCAACTCCTTGGTAGCACAAGGAGACCTCTGCACAACAATCCTTAACAGTACCCTTCCCTTCCTTTGAGGTTTGCTTTGACCTCTGTTTTCTGCCGTTTGGTTTTGTTTGCTGTTAGATTTATTTTGGTGAGCTGACAAACTGAATGGCAACAACATAATGTCTGGTGCTTCAGATTCTGCCCATACAAACAGGACAGAGGGAGCTCATTGATTACAGCTTCTGATTGCTTACTGTCACTGCTTAATTGTTCATGGCTTGTGACTAAAGTTCAATATTCCATATACTTTCATACAATTGTACTTTCATACTATGTGAAACCATCAGGCTATGTATCTCAATAGTATATACATCCAGGTCTGAGCAACTTGTGGCCCTCAAGCTGCCTGTGACCCTTGCCCCAATTTCAAAACTTAGCCCGAGTGATATGTTCAGATATTTAAGAATTATCTCTCCCTTACCTATGTTTTCCTCAGAAGAGAAAACAAAAGGTTTTAGAAGGGAAAATAAAAAAAGAGATTGGGGATAATGGGTGTCATACAATTTTTAGCTCTTCTCTCTCCCCCTCCCTCCCTCTCTCTCTCTCTCACACACACACATAGACAATTTTCTTCAAGTCAGCCCAGTATACAGTCTCCAAGAGATTGCAAGTAGTCCTTGATTTATGACCACAATTTCTGTTGCTAAGCAAGACAGTTCTTAAGTGAATTTTGTCCCATTTTACAACTTTTCTTGATACAGTTGTTAAGTGAATCACTGCAGCTCTTAAGTTAATAACACAGTTGTTAAGTGAAACTAGCTTCCTCATTGACTTTGCTTGTCAGAAGGTTGCAAAATGTGATCACGTGACCCCCAGGACGTTAAACAAGTGTGTTGCAGTTAAAAACTGCTGTATTTTTTCCAAAACAGTAGTGAGTCAAAGGCACTACTGGTATCACAAGGACTTTAGAAATGCATAGCAGGGCATGTTAATTCTATGGTTACAGATAGAAATGTCTTTGATTCCTTAATATTCTACCCATCTCAATATACCTGTCTTTTTTTTATTCCCTCCTCCCCCTTTTACCTGTCTACAGAGCTTCAGATTCTATGGTAAACTAGCATAATATTTACTTTTTTCCATATTGTGTGGTTTGCATCATTCTTTCATTTTATATCTATTCTAGCTGTGATTTTCTCAGAACATGCAGCTTAATTTTTCTCTCATAGATCTGCCTATTTGAAAGAGTTATATACTATTTTTGATATCATTTATGTGCATTTATGTGCATTTATGTGCATCTAGACCTCTGTTTGTTTGTACCTTAAGACTGGTGAGATCTTTCCATGATCCACTGTGAATTAAATTGTTTTTCAATTTGTTGGCACTCAGATACAGCTCCTGTAGCTTTGACATTCCAGAGAGTGTGCCTTTGGGAATGGAACTGATCAAATTCATTTTTAACTTGAGGCTTTGCAAATTCTTGGGGAAGCCATAAGGCATGGTGCGGAGTTTATTGCCAGAAAAATCCAAGGACTTGAGTAGTTTCAGTTTACGGAAAGACTCCCGATGAATCTGTGAGCTGGTGATCTTATTGTAACTCAGGTTTAGTTCCTCCATGAAATAAGTGGTAGCAAAATCTTCCCTGCCAATTTCTGAAATCTGGTTGTAGAGAATCATAAGAGTTTTTACTCGTCTGGGCAGCCCACTGGGGATTTTTTCCAGTAGATTGTTATACAAATGAACAGTGTGCAATTTCTTCAGACCATGAAAAGCCAGTGGATGGATCTCTCCAGCCTTTAGTTTGTTATTATGAAGCAGAAGATATTCCAGGTTCTTGATTTGGGTCAAGACATCATTACCAATTGATCTTATTGCATTCTTCTCTAAGTGCAGAAGAACGATGTTTCGAGGCAAATCGGGTGGAATCTGGGAAAGGTTATTGCTAGACAAATCCAGGTACTCAAGGCTTGAGAGTTTCCTTGGGGGGAAAAAAGGAATGCCTTTTAAGTCTTTAAGTAGCAAAACGTAAAGTGTTAGCAGAGGGAAATGAACAGGTTTTGCCTCTGTTCCTCATCACTGGGGATAACTATACCTGCAATTGGGATAACTATACCTGCAACTCTGCGAGACCTTTTTTTTCCCATATGTACAGAAAAACTGTTGCTATCTATACGGTTCATGTTGAATAAACCCCAGTTCAAAAATCCACACCTAACGATTGCCCCTTTAAAGCAGCACGAGCAGGGAGTGGTCAAAAAAAGACAATCTGCCAGACATGACAATGTGCTCAAAATTCCTGGGTGGAGATTCAGTCACACCATTATGGCCGACAGCTTTTCTGCAAGACCACATCTTGCAGACACTTGAAGAAGCCTCTTCTTGTAAGCTGCCATTTTAATCTCCTGAAGAACTAGATAAACATTTATCCAAGCTTGTCAAAGACTAAATCTACTCCAGTTTCCAGTCTAGTATCTTAATCAAAGGATGAGACAAAAAAGGAGTCAAAAGTAGTCAATTATGTCTTACAAAGGGATCCCTAACCCTTTAACAGTTGAATATGCTTAGAAGAAGAGTCCCATGCAAAGTAACCTAGCTACTACTATCCGCTAAATGTGCATCCATTAAAGACTAACAAACTCACCAGAAGGTTTCATTGTCCATCCCCTCATTGGTTAATTTATTATTCTGCAAATATAGCTCTCGAAGTTCTGACAGCTCATTGAAAGCTCCTACAGGAATCTTCTCCAATTTGTTATTCTGTCCAGAGACAAAGGGAGCAGGCTGTGAGTCTCTTCACTAAATCTTCAGTCCTCGGAATATAAGAGGGATGTTCTAAGGTGGTTGCAGTGACAGGAAGAGGCCAGAGAAAAAGCCTTCAATGAATATAAGAGGACAGTCTCTAGAATTTCCTGCCAGATTTTTTTCTGTCCTAGTGCTTCTACTGTAGAATATCATTCCCAGGGGTATCTGCAGGAAGGAGATCAAAATCTACTCACCTCCTGAGATTTGTTTGGTATTGTGCTGGTATAATTTGGCTGCCACTGCTTTTTAAAGATGCTATCAGGTGGTTTTCTTTTTTAATTGTTTCATAAATTTTTGAGCAAAGAATATGATCCATAAATGCAATAACTAAGCAGTCAATGTATTCAACAACTCAAAAGAATAAGCTTTATAAAGGCTGAGTTTCTGACATGCAATGGAACTGATATTCTACCTTAAGATGTAGCTTATACAATGCTCGTGGTAGATTCTTTGGAACATATTTTAAGAAGTTGCTGGACATGATCAAGATTTCCACGTTGTCAGAACCATTGAACATGTTTTCTGGTAGACCGGCATCATCAAGCTTATTGTTGTGAAGATAGACTGACCTATCAGAAGAAAACAGATGGTGGTGGGGGAAGAGGAGACAGAAGGAGACAGAGATAGACAGAAACAAGGCTGGGAATCAAGTCTGTACTGAATGACTGTTTTCTGAAAGTAACAACTTTCTTATATCAACTATGCCTCAAGTTATCTCAGCAACTATCCACACTCTTCCCACCAGATATAATTCAATACAACTCTATCATGCTTCCATTTACCAGTTTGAAAGCTAAAGTATTCCAATATTTCTTCATAGAGAACTTGCTGTCGAAGCAACTCAGTTGCTTTTTGTTTTAATTTTTACAACTCTAAACTAAGGACCTCTCTTTACTTATCCTAGCCCTGGGACCAACATATACAGGTAATCTTTTCCTCCCTGGTTTCCCATGACACTACTTTCATTGCAACTCCACCCATGAGCAAGAAGACAGCCTAATGTTATCCTTAACTGTATTGTGGCTGAAATAGCATTTTCTGTCAAATTCATAATATCTATTTGGGGTTTTTTTTATCCATGAGCCTTTATCTCATGGAGGAAAGTCAGACAGTGGTTGGGAAGAGGCCAATAGTACTGAGTAGGGAATGATAATTAGGATAGACCCGTCACAATTAAAGAAATATTTCCCTTGAAAACCCCTGCAATCTCAAATTAATCTCAGCAATATATTAGAGAATTATTTTTCTACATTGTTTTCAACAGGATATCGTCTAAGTTATTATGAGCCTTGCAATCCACCTAAAACAAAAAAAAAGTGGATGGGTCAAATGCATGGGAATCAAATGTTACCGTGGGGATTAAATAAGAATTTGTTTTTCCTTGACACAAAATTATTTTGGAATTTTCTGAATAGTAAAACGATCAGTCTCACCCTTCCCAGTGAAGTATTTGGTAAAGCAGATGTTTGATTGTGAAAATGACCAAAGACTGCATAATTTGGGACAATTTGACGCAGATCAGTGACAGACCCCTAGAAAACCCTGGTTCAATCACAGGCCACAGAAGGCAGCCAGTGAATGTAAGCAATGCTGAGATGGGGGAATTTAACTTGGGCAAGAGAATTCCCTACTTTTAGAGATGGGGAGAGAAGAAGGGCTGAGTTTTTGAATTTTGTTCAATTACAAGCATTTTGTAATTTGTAAAAGCTGTACCTTTCCTGGACTTCTGATGTGGAAACCTTAGAAGCATTTAAACCAAACAAACAAAATAATTGTGAAAGCAAATATAATTACATTTTGCAAGATTTCGGTCTTCTTGCAGGACATCTTGCAAGATGTCAGTCCTTCAAATTTATTATATTTTATATATTTATTTATAAGATGCTAAAATGTTATATATGCTTGTTTGAATCTTTCCTCCTGAAAGAAATATATTCTTACAAACAATGATTGTACGACTTTACATGCTGCTTCTGCTGCTGCTGTTGCCGATGATTAAACCTCCACCTTTTTTTCTCAAAACCTCTTTTTTTTTTTTTACCTCAGGTTTGTTTTTTGTCCAAAGGTGAGATCATAAATTTTGGTGAGATTATTGGCGGCAAAATCCACACTGATCAAAGTCTGTGGAAGGAACTTTGGAGCCGTTGTGAGCTGGAAAAAGAGAGACAAGGCCAGAGAAGGAAATCATTGTCAGAAATACAAAGGCTTCAAACACACATTCATCCTTGCATTTCCTTCAGAATATTAAATGGCTATTTGTTCCAGTGAGGAAAGGTATTATAAAGCTGCTTCAGTTATCTCAGAATACCTACCTTCTTCTCTAATACTAATAAATATCAGTGTGGAATGCACTTAAATTTTCATCTGGAAAGCCATGCTTATTGGGCTCAATGGATATATAGGAAGGACAGATTGAGAGAACAAATATATTTTGCACAGTTTGTGTGTCCTTATTCCATAAATAGTTGAGTCTTCTTTTTTAGGCAAGTCCCAGGAAAACCAAGAGCTTGGGAATAAATTCTCCTAAACATTAATTCCACAATCCCCAGCAGAATGCAACATAAATAGGCCTTTTTTTTTTAACAGAAGGCTGTTTTTCAGGCTATCTAAGTGCTTCTGACTCTGTTGTAACCCTGTATGGAT
Source organism: Daboia siamensis (assembly GCA_024449315.1). Lineage (NCBI taxonomy): Eukaryota > Metazoa > Chordata > Lepidosauria > Squamata > Viperidae > Daboia > Daboia siamensis. The sequence continues at coordinate 124,066 of JAKJMR010000984.1, read as the reverse complement.
GTAATAGAGAAACTATGATGACTATTTAACATTTATTTTGGGCCAGTTGTGCACTGAACATTGTGTGGGGTACAAAAATAATAAAAAGAAATAAAATGCATATACAGAATGGCCTTCTAGTATTATTTTGCTTGCCAAGATCTATTTTAAAAAAGAAAAGTGTTCTTCTAATATGGTTTTGTTGCAAGATTTCCAAGGGTTGACTGTTTGATTTTAAGTTGATAAGTATTTACATAATATTTCATAGGGAAATATTATCCAATTAACTTCAAAATGCATTCAATAATCATTGCACATTGAAGGCATGTGATAATTGGTGGAAATAAAATTAGGAAATGGGAAGAGGACAGCCCAGTGAGGGCCGAACAAGGTAGAATTCTATTTTGGGAGCATTTCACCCATTTTGATGCTGGCACCACTTCAGTCAGAGAATCCCATACCCGGAAGAGGCCAATGAGACCAACTCAAGATCATTTAGTCATTTCACTCCAAGACTCAATTTTGGAATCCAAATTAAAGTATTTACTATTCTTGACAGGTGGTTGTTTGTCCTCTGCTTGAACAAGTATACATTATATGCCAGTTAAAGTCAGAGAGAGATTCCACTTTGTGTATGATGTCCAGTTCTGGTCTTAATATTTTTTTAAAAAAATAGACAATAGCAATAGCACTTACACTTATATACCGCTTCATAGCGCTTTATAGCCCTCTCTAAGCATTTTACAGAGTCAGCATATTGCCCCCAATAATCTGGGTCTTCATTTTACTGATGTCAGAAGGATGGAAGGCTGAATCAGCCTTGAGCTGGTGAGGTCTGAACGGCAGTCAGCAGAATTAGCCTGCAATATTGTATTCTAACCAGTGCTTTTTTTGTAAAAGAACTCACACATGTCATATAACCCGCCTTGCCTACCCTACAAGGTTCCATCCAAAAAAGGTGCTGGAACTCCATTCTGAGCATTCTATGACAAAAGAAGCCCTGATTCTAACCACTGTGCCACTATGGCTCTTACTATTGAAATACGTCCTTTAAGAAGAGCTAAGAGGAAAAAAAAACCTAGAAGATTGTAAGAAAAGGCAATATGGAGGGGATCTCTACAATCTTGACTCATATAGACTGAGAGATTCTTTCTACATTAAGATCCAAGTTATTCATAAAAATGTTGAAAAGTACAACTTGTAAATATCCTTATTCATCAATGCTACATTAAATTTAATCTAAATTTTTTTATTTTACTGTGACATCTAAATGCACATTATTATAAAGCCTTTCTGTAGTTCTATAAGCAAGGCTAGGCATGTAATGATTCACTGGGGGCAGGGGGGGAGGGGCAATAACTCCAGCCTATAGCTGTCGCTCTGCTGGAGATGAATTTCAGCTAAAGCCTGAAAATATACTTCAGTCTCTTAATTCTGAATATGTAAAGCAATATTTTTTTGGCGGTCTCTGACATTTCATCGAATTCTCTTTTCAACAGGTTTGCTTTTATTATTTGGATGTGGTTTTCTTTTGCAGCACCAGCAGCACCAGGAAAGACCAATGATAGCTATTCTATCTCATAGAAAAAAATTGGACACAAAAGTTCTGGAATATTAGTCATAGCCTGGCTTGTATTTTGCTTTTATGAACCCCTCTTCACTGCCAAAAGCGTTACATGGAAAATTGTTGTAAATGAAGGAAAGGACACGATGTTACTAGATAAGCAGTTTGGTATAGCAACTCAACAATAACAGTGCACATTGTTTGAAAAAGAAACTGAGTTGCTGAACTTTTCTTTATATGATGATGGCTATCCAAATTCTTAATTATCAGCCACCAGTAAATACTGTGGAGCAGTGGGGATTCCAAAGAGTTAGGCAGGCTTTCATAACTGAACTCCAAAATTAAGAATGTCTCTTTTACTTATCACTGAGTTATGTTCTGACCAGGCCAGTACGTAAACCAATAAAATAACATTAATAAATAAATAGGGAGATTTGGAACAGGGAGATTTGGAATAGGGAGATTTGGCCAATGCAGAGACTGGCAGGAAATTAGCTAGTGAGGAAAAAAAAATATTTAATGTATATATTTATTAATCAAGAACTTAGTGCTAAAGATAGAAAATTACAGAATATTATAAACAGAATATAATGCGTCCTGAGGTTTCAATATGATGCTTGTTTTGCTGTATTACTGTAATTAGATATTTTTTTTCTCATTGAGCAACTTTGATGGAGATACGCTAGCCATATGTTGATCTAAGCTCAAATCATATGATTCAAATACCAGTGTTTATGTAACTTCATTTCCTGGACATTTCAAATAAGGCAACAGTTTTCTTCTCTCTCTTGAAATTCCCCAGAGAGACTTGAGGTACCTTTTTAACTGGTTTCTTTGAGGAGGCTGAACAGCCCTCTGCTGGAAATGCTTTAAATCAGATTCTTGCAGTCAGGAAGGAGTTGGACTTAAATGCCTAAATGGCCCTGTTGATTATTTCTATCAATTCTATCAACTTAATGCTATCAAATTAAGGGAATATTTTGTGGTCAAGGAACTCGGCAACACAAAACAAATCTTCCAAAACAGCAGCAATTGTTGGATGATTATTTGAATCCCTAATTTCCACACCTAAAATTTCAATATTTGATCTAACTTGATCTAACCAATTTCTAATGTTCTAATTCGTTTTATATATATAAAACATATTCATGAAGATCCTCAAATACAGGAGGAACGATATTAAATACAATGACTTTCCCTCTGAAAGGTAATATAAATTTCATCTCAATGTCACATACAGTAAATTTAAAGAAAAGTCAAGACTTTAATAGGAGAAATTATAGTATTGTTATGAATTTAGAGAATTACTTGAAGAAAAATCCGCAACTGGTATGGTTCCTATTGGGAACCATACATTTTTTAACTGATAAATCTCTTCATATTAATAATTTTCATGTTATGTTGCCACTGTTGCCTAGCTCTAATCTAACTACTGTCGTAGCTGCTCTTAATTCCTCAAATTTCAAAGCCACAAAGTTGTACCTGTCAAAGGACAATATCCCAGTTTACTTTCTTTTATCCTGGCTGGGGAATATGGGAATCACCGGGCTGCATAGTGGAGGACATCAAGTTGGGAGAAATAGCAACTCTTGAAACATTTGCTAACCTGGTTATTTGCAAGGTACAGGTAATTCAGATTCTCCAGCTGGTCAAATGTATTCTCTGGAAGCCCTTAAAAGAATATGGATACAGTATTTTGACAATTAGTATCTGTTTGTAACTAGTGCAATTTTACCTCCTAAAATATTTTATGTGTGTTATAGTATTGGTTATTGCTGGTGCTGGTGTATTATAAAATAGGAACAGAGGATTATCATCCATTTAAAGGCAATCTAGATTAAAGATCAAAGTCCCTGAGAGGAATTTTTGAAGTTAGCTGCTTCACAATTAGGTACATTGGAGCAATAGACTGAGAATGTTAGATACTGTCTTTACAATGCTGATGAGATATTTTTTATTTAAAGCGTATTTTCTTCCAGTTTTGCAGAAATGATCCTTTTGCTAATTTTGTGCCAAGAGTGGCGTTGTTGTTTTTTTATCTCCCACTTCCTTTTTTTCTGATACACAAATAAGTCCTTCAGATTTAGGAAGTGCATCCATTTGCCAGGAAAAAAAACAGGGCTAGGATATGACATATGGCCAATCTTTTCTGTAATATTGTCTTTGCTGGCTATTATATTTACTTTTAAACTATTCTGGATTTTCCAGCTTACCTTTGGATGTGAGTCTGTTGTTTTGTAAATTCAGTGTTTCTAGCCAAGGGAGACGTGCAAGCTGTTCTGGAATGATTTTTTCTATCTGGTTGTTCTGAAAGAAAAGATGCATTAAAAATAAAAGATATTAGCTGAAAGCATTTGATCCCTAGTTAACTTCATTGGGAAGTTTTCTTCTGAAACAACAGGATCACCTAAGTGGCAAGGAGACCACTCTTGAATGTGCTTATACAGCAATATAGTCTTCAAATTACAACAATTCGTTTAGTGACTGTTGAATGTTACAATGGAACTGAAGAAAGTGACATGACCAGTTTTCACACTTACAACCGTTGCAGCATCTCCATAGTTACATGATCAAAATTTAGATGCTTGGCAACCGGGATTATATTGTATTTATGACAGTTGCACTGTTCTGGGGGTCATGTGATCACCATCTGTAACCTTCCTAGCCAACTTTCGACAAGCAAAGTAAATAAATGGGAGAAGTCAGATTCACTTAATGACCATATTGTTCACTTAACAACTGCAGTCCTTTTCTTAAGAATTATGGCAAAAATGGATCATAAAATGGGGCAAAATTTGCTTAACAACTGCTTTGCTTAGCCAGGAAAATTTGGGGTTCATTGTGGTTGTAAGTCAAGGACATCTGTTCACAATTTTGGCTGGGTCTGCAATAGACCTATTAAAATAGGGCCAGGACTGAAAGAATTCTTCTGAATCCACTCAAAAGCTTAGGCATAGCTATTCATAATGTTGTTACTGTTATTATTCCTAGTGATTTGCAGCACTTTGGATAGGAAGGCAAAAAATATATATGATTCGGAGCAGGTATGGGTGCAAATATTTGCAGTTCCCTAATCCTAACTCTGAAATTTTCCTCAGGATTGGGCAAGGGCTCTTCCACCCTTGCACTTTTTTGTGCAAATGATACAAAAGCAACAACTATCTTAGATCAAAGTATACTTTACCAGGTGAAATAGACTTTAATTAGCAACTGCCTCATTTAGTGACCATTCCCAGTTAGGACAGTGATGGAAAAGTAACTTTGAGATCAATCCTTGTATTTACAACCTTTGGAAGATAAAGCAAACAAAAGCTGAAGTACGATCATAAGGATAGTCACGATTTCCCTCAGCGACCGAATTTCCAGTCCCAATTATGGTCACTAAACAAGGACTATCTCTAATGAGGTCATGAATGATCCAGTTGTGGTCACTAAACAAAGACTAACTTTACCTCTTTCCCACTAATCAGTTTTGAAAACTCAGTTTACAAGCTTTGCAGTGAACAAATATTACGGGTGACTTGGAGATTTGCCTCATCAAAGAGTTGTCAGTCCTTGTTTAGTGTTCCCATACCTGTAAGGAAAGGTGGCTTGTCATTTCTGGGACATCCATGGGAAATTCCTTCAGTGAAAATCCACCACAATCTACAATTCCTTCTGAGGTGCAGGTGCATTTTTTAGGACAATCTGGAGCCAAGGAAGTATCTTGATGATTGAATAGCTCAGGAAAATTTTCTGGGAACTCGTTGCTGTCTTTGTTTTTCTGGCTTTGAATCCTGCTGCAGTTAAGTACCAATAGCCACAGCACCGGAAACAGGAATAGGAAGTTCAGGTACATTTCCACTGAAACCAAGGAAACATTACAGTGCATTGGGTATTGCTGCTAGCTATTTTTCATAAATAGGCACAGTCTTCTATAATGGGAAAACATTTAACACAAAAACAAGTGGGTAAACCTTATTTACCCTCAGGCATAACCAATCAAGTGTTCTGTAAGTTGACTACAAACTCTGCCAATCAAATTTAGAGCTTAACTGCTTTCACTTTTCAAAACATGGCAAAAGAATATAGATAAAGAATCAGGTTTTATTTATAATAATGCATCTGGGCTGCATATATCTCCATGGGCATTGTTAGAAAAATGATGGTAGGTCACTGTAGCCAGTGGCACATCGGACCTTAAAAAAATGACAGATTATGGGTCCATGAAACAACTTGACTAGGACATTAACTGATATGTGGCATTTTGTGATTAATAATGATCAACATAGCAGCCACTGCATGATAAATGTTCACAACATAACCTAAACTTTCCAAATATGTCCATCAGCCCCAAAATCCTGCTTCTGAAATTAAGTACTGTAGTAGAAAAAATATTTCAGATCGTTATTATCTTAGTATTTATGTAAACCAAGAATAAAATTGCTGGTGAATTTTAAATTAATAAATTAATAATAAATAAATATTTATTTCCTGTCTTTCTCTCTGGAGCTGTTCTCATTTTTCCCATAACAACACTCCCGGGATGTGAGGTAGCTAAGAAAGTAATTGGCCCAAAGTCACCAATGAGTTTTGATGGAAGAGGATGCACTTGAACTTGGTCTCCCTAGCCTAGTGTCAGACCAACCCCAAGCCCCACATCAGTTTTGCCATTCTAATTACACCATGGCAGCCATTTTACAAGTGGGCAAGCACTCAGTTGTTACCACTAGTGGAAACCAGAATGCCCATAATGCGATGTCCAGTGTACCCACAATCCATTGTTTACTTATTTCATTCTAAATGACTGGAATAGCTGCTCTCTAGGGCAACTGCTTTAGTTTCAGATGTGTTTACCCACAATTTTTTTACTCTTTTCTGGTGTGGAAGTTGTTATTGTTTATGGGTGCCATTTGCCTTTTGTATTATTTAGAATATTGAATTGAAAACAGAAGTGCTATAGACTCTGTAGTCATGGTTGCTCATCCCTGATCTATAACGATTATTCTATACATAATAGTATTATTATGCACCTCATTTTTACTGAGTGTGCATTGCCTATATACGTATTCATAGTAATCTTACAGGGCAATTTTTCATTCCCAGGACTTAAGGTCCAACACCCTGCTATATTAATAAAATAATTGTTTGGATCCTCTCCATTTGGAGGGTAATTTCTTTGGAGATATTTTCCACCATACCTCTTCTTTAACTTGACAGTTTTTCACAGTGTTCAATTTTTCAGAGTATGACCACTAAGAACAAACCAAAGGAGTGACAATTTTTCAAAAAACAAAATGAGTCATTTAATTTATTGTGTTGAAAGCCAGATGATGGATAAAATCTTTAGCAGACTTAGATCTTTTTCTATCTGTCAAGTTGAAGGGTTTCCCACCCCTTTGAGTAGGTAAAAACTAAACTACCATGATATTTGCTCTGCCCTTTGTTAATATCTAGCTTGCCTCTGTTGCTTGTTTTCAATCATTGCAATCCAAAGTAATTGCTTCCAAAGTAATAACTTCATAACTTAACAAATTGTACACACCTTGAGGTTGGCCTTGGATGAAGTCAGAATGTAGGAGAAAGTCTTACTTCAACACTGGTTTAGCTAAGGTTAACTGAAGTTCTCCAGAGGGGCTGGAGACAAGATAAAAAACAACTCATGGCAGAAAAATAAATGTTAAAAAAAATGTTCTCAAGGGCATGCTTGCAAATGAGCATGTTCCAAAGTTCATAAATGTGTAATATTCCATTTCAAAGAGAATATTATCTCCTCAAACCATGCAAGTCTTTTATTTTTTTTATTTATTTTTTATTACATTTATATCCCGCCCTTCTCCGAAGACTCAGGGCGGCTTTTGATATTTAAATTTATGTTCCACGTTAGTGTGATCTCCATAGGGTTTAATTCTAAACTGGTCCAAGCTATTTGTTGTCCACACTCCAATTTCAATGATTATATCTTAAATGACTTCCATTATCAATAAAATTTCTGGCGTATTATACATCTTAAAGGATGCCTACTGTGTTTGTTTTTCTTTGATCTGTGTCTCCCAAATATGCATACATACACACATGCAGACACAAACATACACATATATCCTATACATGCATAGATATACGGTCTATATGCAGAACAAGTACATCCTAAACACACACACACACACACCCCAATATAAATGGATGCAATACTGAAATGATAGGTTACCTAGATTTTTAAAACATAACAAAATAAGAGCTACTTCTTTAAGAGCATGTCTCCACTCTCTGCAAGATCCTCATGCTTTTTATATTATCTTTCCCTCCTCTGAAGCAACAGCAACTCAGACACCCCTGGGACATGCTTGGGATAAAGAAACATTTGCTAGGTTTCACAAAGAAGGTAATAAAAGCAGGCGAGTTATTCCAATTCCTTTTTTAGTTGAAAAAAAAATAAATCTTTTTTAAAATGCTTTTTAAAAACCTCGGTTTATATAAAGTGCCTCGTTCAAAGCTTGTCCTCACTTCAAGCCTCAGCCAAGACCTCACCAAGGGTTGGCTAAGATCCTGTGACACTCGACCAAGCACAGTGTAAAGTTACTAATTTGACGGGTACAACTTTTTGGAAGGTTTTTTTTTTCAGGATCTAAAACAGAGCTTCCACTAATCAAATAACAGAATCTCTGTATGAATGCAGCTAGGAACGATGTCTCTAGAGTGCTTCCATGTGGAAGGAATTGTTTGAAAGTTATCTCCTGGGAGTGGGAGAAGCAATTGGACATGCACAGAAAATAAACAGTCAATGACTCCGGTGCCTTCAGGCCTCTGCTTTGTCCCTTATTGTTTCCTGTATTATTTGCTCAGCATTATCAGGTTATGCAGCTTTGGGTGTTCCAAAGAGCCCTGCCATTTACCATCTACAACAACCAGGCAACTACAAAGTTAAACTTCAGAAATAAACTCACCTCAACTTTCTGGACAGTGATGGAAGTATCTGGAAAAAAAATGTCTCTCTGGTTCCCCCCCCCCACCAAAGGTTCCGTTTGCTCATGCCATGGCAATTATAAGCGCCGAGTGCCGAACACTTTTCCCCTTTCCCGAATCAGAGGCTTTCCAGATGTGATCAGTACAACTAGAAAGGAAAGGGAGAGAGAGAGGGAGGGAGAGAGAGAGAGAGAGAGAGCAACTTCTCTCCAAAGAGAATTTCCTGTCCTTTTTTATGCAAGAAGGAATTTTCCAAAGTCACCATATGGGAAAATGTAAATGAACAGAATGTGGGAGATAAAATATGAGAGAAATTCATAGCTGTGAGATGAATTCAGTGGCTTGCTTATGCCCAGTGATTTTTATCAGTAGAAGCTGTGGGAATAACAAGCAAAGTGTATAACAGGCAGCCTAAAAAGTGAAGAAAATAATTTTTAAAGCCCTGCCTTTTCCCTGTTATCATTACTGTTTGAATATTTTCTGATTTCTAAATCTCAAGCTTGAGTCCCACTGACACCAATTACTTTATAAATGGCATATGCTTCTTTAATGTAAACATGGGAAGATATCTTTTTTTTCCTATTGCTTGGGGTTTTCCACTCCACTTGACATTCTCCTCAGTGACAGGTTCACATATTTCACATGTATGTGGGATATGAACGAAGTACATGCCACCTTATTCACCTCTTTTTTCCCAAAGGAGAACTCAATTTCTTCATGGAACTGAGGCAGCTACTGTTCTTTCAAACACTTCCAGATGAAGTGTAGGGGAAGAGTGAAATATGTCCTTCCTTTAAGACCAGGTTTAAAATAAGTCAACAAGCTAAATGCCCTTGGATTGACTGGCAAGATATTTGTGGGAATTCTTATCTCAGGTACTAGCCTGAGATTCTGCAACTGTTCTTTCTGAAATCCACTACGTTTATTTAGCTGTGTTTAAATTTCTATTATTTCATCTCCATCACCATTTCTGGATTTTGGTTTACTTTCACTGGATTGAAAATTCATGATTCCCAAAATGAAAGAGCAAAGTGAATGCTTGCATCAAATGTATTGATTGTTTTATGCAAAACTACTCAGTATGGGAAATGTACTCCGCACTTTTCTATTCTGTATGTCTACAGGCTGGAATCCAGGATCATACATGCAACATAGATTTCAGAAAGCAGAATAAATGCATTTATTTCAAGGTTCAGAAAAGTCCTGGGTTTGGGGGAGTGGGAAACTTTTAATCAAAACATGAAACCTTAACCTTTATACCCTCAAATACAGTACATTAAGACTCTAAGCAACCAAATGAAAATCACAACATTAGACATGACCTCTTATCTAAGTCAGATGGATTTGAAAGGAGTAGATCAGATTGAATTAATGACAACTGTACTACGCCAAACAAGGAGATTGGATTTATTAGAATGAAAATTTAATGACTATAAAGGGGTCATTTTCTTTCAAAAATTGATAATTGGATGGCCTCCCTGGATTCAAACAATATGTGTAGGAATAAAGGGAGACACACTTAAGAAGTTAAAGGCAATGATATGGAAGCCTGCCTGGCACAAAAAGAAAGTGAGAGTTAGATTTAAAAAATGATTTATTGTTTTTGTTGTTGTAAATGTGGGGATTGGCAATAATAAAGTTCAAATTCTTTTTTAATGCGCCAAGGGGAACTGTTACAAGAAGTAAACTGATTTTATTTTAGGATTTAGATTTTTAAGGGAATGAAAATTAGCCACAAACAATAAAACATACTTTGTCAATTATAGATCAACTGTAAGGATGATAAATAGAATATATATGCATTTTAAATGGGAAACTATTATATAATGAAATAGATTAGTTATTAGAATATAACTTTGAATTATATTATAGATTTTGCAATGACATAATAAAAGATATTATTTTAACAATGAAATACTAAGAGGATAAATGGTTTTTCCCTTTGGCAGCTTTTCTCTAGTCATTGGTGCCTGTTGCTGCAGACGCTGGAGCTGTGATGGAGGTAAGTCCTAAGCAATGAAGACAGGATTGAGAATTGCATTCTAAAATGCAGCCAGAGTTTGTAAATCTTTTCAATCTTCCCTCAGGCCGAGTTGTTCAGGTAAATATAGCTATAGAAAAGGGAGATTAGCATTCTCTCCTCTTCAAGAACTGGCAATTTCCTCTTTCTTTATAAAGACCAAATGGCATGCAAAATTACCAAGTATTTTTTTAAAAAAACATTTTCCCCAACTATATTGAAGGATCCTTCTGAATCCAGGCTGGGGAGTCATAAAAGATCCAATCCATCTCTTAAAATAAATACTACGAAGATCAAAGTACATTTTTTAATTGCATATTTTTTTGCAGAGGTGCCCCAAGCTATAGATGCATATTCAAGGTGCATATTTACTATATGATTTTGATTATGTGTGAAAGCAAATCCACTCATTACAGGTCTTGTATGATGGCTAAGGAAAGGTGAATCTCTCCCATCATGGGAGAACTGAACATTATTAAGGCAGACTTACAATAGTTAATGATCAAAGTTACACAGGTACTGAAAGAAGTGACTTGAACTTACAACCACTGTAGGATACCCATGGTTATGTCTTCAAAATTCAGTCTCTTGGCAACTGACTTGTTTTTATGACGGTTGCAGTGTCCTGGGTCAAGTGATCACTTTCTGCAATTTTTTTACAACTTAGAACAACCTGCCTCCAGAAGCTGTGAATGCTCCAACACTGGAAGTTTTTAAGAAGAAACTGGACAGCCATTTGTCTGAAATGGCATGGGATTTCCTGCCTGAGCAAGGGGTTGGACTAGATGACCTCCAAGTCCCTTCCAACTTTATTATTATCTTCTGCCAAATAAAGGCAATGGGGAAACCAGATTCACTTAACAACCGTGTTACTAACTTAATAACTATAGTGATTCACTTAACAATGAGGGACCAGTATTCTTACCCTTGCAGGGAATTACACCTTCCCAAAGCTCCAGCCAGTAAGTCTAGTTTTTTATATTAGCAACAAAAGATAGAACAAACAAAAAAAGGCATTAAGTATTTAATATAGTTATATACTTAAGAATGTGCTTCTGCTTATTATTGCTAATATAAATCAGATTCCCAAATCCTGAATTTGCTCAGCACTGCTTTGAAGGTCCACTTTGGACTTTGCATATAAATGATTTGACTTTTTTGCATAATGCTTAAAAAATGGGATTCATAGTTATTAACACATGTTGTCTAAAAGGATGGATTACTTAAAAACACCCTATATGTTATTAACAAATCAACAGTTAAAGAGGAATTCGTAAAGTGAGCCTGAGTATCTGATAAATATAAAAATATATGCATCTCCAAAATATTTGTCAGATTTGTTCATGTAAACCTGAACATCCTTAGTCAAAGTAGTCTAGGATCAATTCTCAGAATTCTGGCAATTGAGGTCTGGAGGATTCCTTGATTGGGAAAGACTAGAATATAATTTTAAAAAATGTGTGTGAAGCAACTCATCCTACAGTACAACTGGCATTCCAATGCTGCTAGACCAGTTCTCCAACCTTTTCAGCTTTGCAAATCACCGGGGCGAGGGGGGGAGGAGAATGGTTCTGTGCAAGCGCTCATGCACAGCTCCATTTACATGAGTGATGGGCATATGCACCTGCTGATCGTGCAAATGCAGTATGCAGTTTACCGGCTGCTCGCATAAGTGGGGATGTGCTGCATGCACTCTCCTGGTTCAAAACAGCTCAAAGACCAGTAGTGGACCACAGCCCAGAGGTTGGGGACCCCTAGGCTACACAAAACCTTCAGTGAAAGCCAACTTGGAATGAAGGATATGTGAGTTGAACCATTTATAACTGGGATCAGCAATGATCAAAAACAAAACATAAATTAAGCAAATTAAAAATGGCAAAATTTCTGAGTTGTTCCAAGGAAAAACACCTTGCACATATAACTATTTTTTAGCTAATAAAACTATCTTAGAGTGAGTTAGCGCCACCTAGAGATGTTGTATTATGGTGACCATAATAAATACAGTAAATATCATTGGTGGAATTGAGACAGTTATGTTGTATTTATAGCATGCTTCAGGAAATATAGTATAGTGTGTGTGGCAGTGTGGCAATCTGATTAATAAGAAACATTACAAATTATTATCCTGATGACATTTTAATGCATTTTTAAATCATAGGCCAATTTGCTCTAGATTTTGGTCTGAAAGAACAATTTAACGAAAGGAAAATGAGAAAATATACTAAATATTTTTAACATTAGCATTAGATTCTCCCATGTTATAGAAGGTATCGGGCAGCAAGGGGTCTCCAGCACTTCTGGTCTTGAGCAAGTACTTCAATGTCTTCCCAGGTGATATTTAGAGTTTTTAAGTCTTCCATGATTTTGATTCACAATTTCATAAAATCATGATTCCATGACACCCTTTATCTTTTTTCAAGTAGGATGGCTTATCAGTTGACTAGTGTTAAAGAAGGCAATCCGGTTGTTCCCAATCGCTGGTCCATGGACCAGCACCGCTCTGTGGCCCACCAGGAACCAAGCTATGAAAGCGAAGCGCCATCTGCACATGCACAGGATCTAGGCAGTGTGCAAAACCTTACCCCCCTTCCCCAGTCCGTGGAAAAACTGTCCTCCCATGCAACCTGTCCCCGATGCCCAAAAGGTTGGGGATCACTGGTCTAACGTAGTGTTTTTCAGCAATAATCATGTATATATTATTTAATAAAAGGTAAAGGTAAAGCTTCCCCCGCACATGCGTGCTAGTCGTTTCCGACTCTAGGGGCCGGTGCTCATCTCCGTTTCAAAGCCGAAGAGCCAGCGCTTGTCCGAGGACATCTCCGTGGTCATGTGGCCGGCATGACTAGACGCCAAGGGCGCACGGAACGCTGTTACCTTCCCACCGTAGTGGTCCCTATTTTTCTACTTGCATTCTTACATGCTTTCGAACTGCTAGGTTGACAGAAGCTGGGACGTGTAACAGGTGCTCACTCTGTTACGCGGCACTCGGGATTCGTCCCTCCAAACTCTCGACCTTCAGATCGACAAGCTCAGCGTCCTAACCCACTGAGCCACCGCGTCCCTCAATATTATTTAATATATTATATTAAATCATATATTATTCCCAAACCTACTGCACCATACTATAAAAACATTCAAAGAAAAATAGATCTTGTACCAGTCACAGGAGTAGCCGGTAAAATTATTTTGGTAGAAGTGTTATTAAATGTTAAGTGTTATTAAATGCACAGAGGTATCTAAAGTGTGAAAGATTTTAGATATACTTTTTAATCCTGACTCTTCATTACTTTTGTTTTTAAAGCCTAGTTTTTGTTTTAAGCTGGATACCCCATTAATTGTAACTCCAATCTTATTAACCAATAAAATGCATTAATTTTATTTGTTAAAACAATTGGAGTTACAATTCATACATTTTTATTTCAACATGCAAAACAACCCTTTTCATTGTGCAAAGTGTTGCTTTTGTGCTTAATATGACTAAGTTATATTACCTCTGTTTATTATAATGAATATGGCAAAAAAAGAAAACACAGATGCAAACAGAAGATTTGATTTAAATTTACTAAGAAAGTTGCAGAACAGAATACATTACCTCCAACCAGAATGGATTAAAAAAATAGCATATTATAAAGGAATTTATTAAAGAATCATGTTTCCTTATCTAAGTATATCATAATTAAACCAATTAAGTGTTTAAAAAGTATTTATCTTTTTCTTTATAAATATGCAGAAAAGCACTACAATAATATTAATTACAAGTAGTGCTGTCTTATTTAGTTCCATTAATGCAAACAAATTGACTTTCAATCCAATCTGTGCAAGTTAATTTTAGGAAGCAGCAAATTGTTTTAGATAGTAACATCCAAAAAAAACTATACTTAATTCTATTCAACTGTGGGAGCTTTGGATTTCTTCAATACTTCCCTGACAATTACAAATCACCTTTGGGGAAAAAATAGGCTGTGCATAGCCATTTGTGGTATGGCAGGGGGTTGTGTATACAAATCCATGTATATATCTGCCAAAGGAGAAAAATCCCTTTAGAGGTGTCAAGAACTTGGTCTTGCCTAAAATTGCTCAGTAGATTCCAGCCAAAATACAAGAGTTTTTCTTAATCAGCTATGACAAGTATAAAAGAATAAAAATGAAACTGTGGAGACACTTTTGCCAACAAACCACACTTTCTTTCCTACTGCTCCTCCTAGTGTTAAAAAAATCATAGAAAAAAAAATATGACCAACTGATCACATTGAAAAGTACTTTTAGATGGGTTTGCATCGGAATCTGTTACATACCATATGGTCTTTAGTATTAAAATAGTACTGGATACTTTAATGTCAATATTTTACCAACTTTGTAATGGTTTTATGGAAGGCAATGCCAAAATTTCAATTAAACAAATGCTTCAAGAAAACTAAAGTGAAATACACATATCTGAAAAACATGCTACTTCCAACATCTAGTTCCAGCCTAGTTATTAAGGAACTTGTTTTCCAAGTTTCATTCCATCTTGAAACCAGAGGAGCTCAAAGCTTAGCTTTGTCTGGTTGGAGCTGTAGATTCTGTAGCTTCATAGCCATGCCCATATTCCCAGAAATTTTCAACTTCCCTTGAAAGAAAGCCTAGAATTAAAAAAAAAAATAACAGAATTACATTTTATTTGTTAATGTATTTATTCAATTCTAAATAAAATGTCTAACATCAAGCCTTTCAAGATGAAAGCCAAATAATTTGAGGCTGAGTACGTTATTTTATTTTAAGATTATCTTTTTCAAATGTGTATAAATCAGTCTACAGATCTAATTTATATAAATGGGAGATGAAGCAAATAATTTGATCAAAAAGGAGAATCATTTTACTTCTTTAGGCAAAATAATTTTCAGTGATGCCTTGATACAAAAGCCATTTTGATCATAATTAACCTAAAATCATAATTAACAGCAGGGTTTTTTTAAAAAAAATGTTCAGAATAACAAAATTCAATCTACTTTTAATTTGTTGCCAACTTGAAATTACTTAGAAAAATGTTTTGAGGGAAGAAACGATGAACTAAACATGTTTGTTCGTTTCCTTTCTACATCTTCTATTTTTTAAATTCTTTTCTTTTACAGTTAACTTGCAATTGTAATCTTCAATAAAATTACTATTTTAAAAAAATAAAAATGTATTTATGGAAGTAGTCTGTGCTGACAATATTTAGCAAAGTTGAACTAAGCTAGCTAGAATCCCTCTTTTAAGATGATCAGTACATAAATGTGAAAAGCAAATAAAATAAATATGCATGTACTCATAACATCTAGAATTAATTTAACTAAGAATTAATTTAGAAACACAAGGCAAGAAAATGCTAAGTGAGCACCTGTCCAGCCTAGACGAGTTCAAATCACCAGGACCAGATGGATTATACCCCAAGGTTCTGAAGGAACTGGCAGATGTGATCTCAGAACTACTGAACTACAACTTTCAAAGATCCTGGAGCACTGGGGAACTACCAGAGGATTGGAAAAAAGCTGAAGTAGTTCCCATCTTCAAAAAAGGGAAAAAAATAGATTCAGGAAAATACAGACCTATCAGCCTGATCTCAATACCTGGGAAGATCTTGGAAAAGATAATCAAGCAATGAATTAGCAAACACTTAGAGCAGGTATGTCAAACTGCCGGCCCACAGGCCGGACATGTCATCCCGAAACTGCATCCACCCCACTGCTGGCAATGGGGAAAAAGTCATGATACGTTGTGCAATGTCACATGACATTGCAAGTTTGACATGCCTGACCTAGAGGCAAACAAAGTCATTTCCAAAATCCAACATGGGTTTGTCAAAAACAGATCATGCCAGACAAATCTTATTGCATTCTTTGAAGAGGTGACAAAATTAGTGGACTAGAGGAATGCTGTGGATATATACTTGGACTTCAGTAAGGCATTTGATGAAGTAGACCAAAACCTACTACTTGATAAAATAGAAAAATGTGGATTAGACAGCATCACCACCAGATGGATTCGTAGCTGGCTGACCAGCCATACTCAGCATGTGTTCCTCCATGGAACTGCATCTACATGGAGGGAAGTGTGTAGCGGGGTGCCCCAGGACTCTGTTTTGGGCCAAGGGCTCTTCAACATCTTCATTAATGATTTGGATGAGGGGATAGAAGGGGAACTCATCAAATTTGCAGACGACACCAAGTGTCAGGAATAGCCAACACTCCAGAAGATAGTCTTAAGATACAGAAGGATATTGACAGACTTGAACATTGGGTGCTATTTAACAAAATGAAATTCAGTGGTGAAAAAGGATCTACATTTAGGCAAGAAAAACCAAATGCACAGGTACAGTATAGGTGGTACCTTGCTCAATAGTAGCAACTGTGAGAGGGATCTTAGAGTCCTAGTGGACAATCACTTAAATATGAGCCGGCAATGTGCTGCAGCTGCTAAAAAAAAGCCAACACAGTGCTAGGCTGCATTAACAGAGGGATAGAATCAAGATCACCTGAAGTGTTAATCCTACTTTACAATGCCTTGGTAAGGTCACACATGGAATACTGCATTCAGTTTTGGTCACCATGACGTAAAAAAGATGTTGACACTCTACAAAGAGTACAGAGAAGAGCAACAAAGATGATCAGGGGACTGGAGGCTAAAACTTATAAGGAACAGTTGCTGGAATTGGGTATGTCTAGTTTAATGAAGAGGAGGGTGAGGAGTGACATGATAGCAGTGTTCCAATATCTCAGGGGCTGCCACAAAGAAGAGGGAGTCAAGCTATTCTCCAAAGCACCTGAAGGCAGGACAAGAAGCAACGGTTGGAAACTAACCAAAGAGAGAAGCAACCTAGAACTAAGGAGAAATTTTCTGAGAGAACAATTAATCAGTGGAACAACTTGCCTCCAGAAGCTGTGAATGCTCCAACACTGGAAGTTTTTAAGAAGATACTGAATAGCCATTTGTTTGAAATGGTATATATAGTTTCCTGCCAGACCAGGGGGTTAGACTAGACGGCCTCCAAGGTCCCTTCCAACATTATCATTATTATTATTTATACAAGTTTTATTGATTTTAATATTTACATATACATATATTTATGAAACAATATGGTGGTTGGATAATTAAAATAAGCAATAACTATTTGTAAATAGTTCAGGTTACATCAAAAGAGATTCCCTCTCTAATTCCCTTAGTGATTACATAGTCAAAATAAGCAATTTAGTATATTTCTAGTTATAACCAAGTCAATCAACAAAATTCAAAATATATTTTCACTAATACATATCCATATCCTATTTTTAAATTTTATCTAATAGAATATTCTTGCATAGCCATATGTACATATATATAAAAAAGCTTAATTTTGGTTGACCCACAATTCCTTATTTCAATAAAGAATAATTCTTGTCTACAAAACTTATATTGTTCATTACAAAACATTCATAGGTTTTACCATTAAAGTCTAATTTTCACCTTAGCAAATCACCAGTTATTAAAAATACATTTTTGCCTTAACCATTCAACAATTATTAAAATGCTCTTTTATATATAAAATTCTAGATTCTATACTATAGTTCAAAAATAAGCACTGAATGTTCTATAAGGCATCTTAACCATACATCAGTTATTAAAATATTATCTTTTGATATATCATTCTAAATTCTATAATGTAGTTCAAAGTTATGTTTCCTTTACAGATCTAAAGCTAAAAATAAAATCAGTGATATTTCTTTAGAGATTCCCCTTAATCCATAGAGAGGTATTTTTATAGTCTATCTTTAGGGATCCCAAAAGAGAATCAAGTTCAGTCTTTTAAATCTAACTCTTGCCTTCCTTTTGAGCCAATCATACTTTGGTCTTGGTATCTTTAAATTCTCAAATCTATCTTCCTTTCTTCCTGTACCCCTGATTTGAGTCCAGGGAGTGTGTCCAAATGTCAGTTTTGCAAGAAACATGTCCCCTTTGTAACCAATGTATTTTTGCTTTACTAGTTCAGTTTTTGATAGTTGATATAATATAATTAAGGGACGTGGTGGCTCAGTGGGTTAGGACGCTGAGCTTGTCGATCAGAAGGTCGGCAGTTTGGCGGGTCGAATCCCGAGTGCCGCGTAACAGAAGCTGTTACTCGTCCCAGCTTCTGCCAACCTAGCAGTTCGAAAGCATGTAAAAAATGCAAGTAGAAAAATAGGGACCACTACAGTGGGAAGGTAACAGCGTTCCGTGCGCCTTTGGCGTCCAATCATGCTGGCCACATGACCACGGAGACATCCTCGGACAAGCGCTGGCTCTTTGGCTTTGAAACGGAGATGAGCACCGGCCCCTAGAGTCGGAAACGACTAGCACACATGTGCGGGGGAACCTTTACCTATAATATAATTGTCATTAAATTAGTTAAATCTTTTTGTTTTTCCAGTTCTATCTGGGTTAGGTAGAAAGTAGTGGCTGACAGTGTGTTTGACATTTGATTAATTGAATTTCAGTAAGTGTATTTGGAAGTCTTTAGTGTCTTCACTCTTGGTGTTGCTTTCTTCAGGTGCTTTTGCTTTTTGGCTTGTAAGTTTTGTAGCTGCTATTAAAGTTTGGACTTTAAGGGTTTCTGTAGATTGCTCTTGTTGTTCTTTGAAATCTCCTGTTTTAGTGTTAGTTTCCACTTCTTCTATTTGGTTTTGGCTTATCTTTTCCTCATTTAAGGTTAGAGTTTGATTTGGTGGCTTTAAACTGTCAGATTTTTCATGCAGCTCGGCTTCCAACATTATCATCATTATTATTATTATTACTATCATCATCATCATCATCTGTCATTTAATCTAAAATAATTGAGAAGGGAAAATAGGGCGAGCTGTTTTCATTACTCCTCTGTGATAAAGTAAAACAGATATTGGAATTTTTATTTTTACTTACTGTCTGAGGATTCATCTTGCCAGTCATCAGTGACAGCAAATCTTCATCACTCATTGCAATTGTACAGTCGGCTTTCTTATCTATAATGGCCAGAAAACAAATAGTTGAAATATTGAGTAGGACACTAATTTCTAAAACATTATCTCTGTACTTGAGGATATTCCTCTTTCAAATTATGGGTGACTAGTAAAAGTAGGGTATCAAAAGCTCACAAATATTGATGGCAGACAAGTCAAAATTATAGCTGATAACGTTACGACAGAAAAGTTGTCAGAGGTGGTCCTCAACTTACAACCATTTATTCAGTGACCATTCAAAAAGTTACAATGGCACTGAAAAAAGTGACTTAGGACCATTTTTCATACTTACCACTCCTGCAGCATCCCGTTTATGTGATCAAAATTTGGATGCTTAGCAACCGGTTCCTATTTTTGATAGTTGCAGTAACTTGGGGTATGTGAAAACCTTTTGTGATCTTCTGACAAGCAAAGTCAGTGGGGAAGCCAGGTTCATTTAACAACCATTTACTAACAACAACTGCAGGGGCTCACTTAAAAACTGTGGGGGGAAAAGGTTGCAAAATGGGCAAAACTTAACAACTGTCTTGCTTGGCAACAAAAATTTTGGGCTCAACTGTGCTCGTAAGTCGAAGACTATCTGTAGTTAAAAAAAAAAAACCATTGACAGAGTTTGTACTATGTATTATCCAGGTCACATTACTCAATTTATAGAATAACATTGGATAAAAAAATAGTGATTTAGATATTGTATTAGAAGACCTGAAAGATCAGCTTAGCAGCAGATTATCATGGGAAAAATCCCTGTGGTTGCTAGGAGTCAAGAATGACTTCACGATACATAAAAAATTGACCATACAACATTCTGGTGCCCAACCACAGCAAGAGAGATTCTAGATTGAGGAATATAACTTTCCAGGCACTTTCAGTGTTACAGCAGCAGATGTACTCAAAAAAGTAAGTAGGGCCCGAACAACATCAAAATTTGATTAAAACATGATAAAATTCAAATATAATGTGCTGCAGTTCATATAACTCCTTGTATATTGGTAATTTTCTCTATCACCTACAAAATTATAAACCAATAGAAATTTTTAGTAGGGACAGGTGACCACCACAAACTTTTGGCGGTCTACATTTAAAAATATTGGTTCCCTACTTGATCTTTGCATGAATACCAGCAGCATTATAATCAATAGCACTTTTCATAACACAGCCAACTAATAGGCATAAAAGCCAACAATGCTGTATCCAGAAGTGAAGGGAATAAAGGAATATAATTAAAATATTTCAAACATTTTCTTCTGCCCTACATTTCAGTTTCAAGTGTTTTAAAACTGGCAACTTGCAAAAAAGTCTCACATCAAGAATGCGTAGCTTATATTACTTTTCATGTTTATTAAAAACTGCATCACAATACATTCATTTACTTGGAAATCTAATGCTGATGTCAACGCTGCTAACATCGGATGTTTTTGCATTGACAACAGATGGAAATTTATTTTTTTATTTATTTAAATTCCATTTATATCCCGCCCTTCTCCGAAGACTCAGGGCGGCTTACAAGCTTAGCAGTAGCCTTCATTCTATGTATATGCCTGCTTATTAGTGCTTTCACACCCCAAGCGGCATTATTACAAAGTCAGCTTAATTGCCCCCAACAATCTGGGTCCTCATTTTACCTACCTCGGAAGGATGGAAGGCTGAGTCAACCTTGAGCCTGGTGGGATGCGAACCTGCACTAATTGCAGGCAGCTGGTGTTACTTAAGGAGGCATTAGCCCACTGCTCCACCAAGGCTCTTGGAAATATAGTCATCTTTTCCTTTCTGCTTTTAGAATTAGATGATGCTGGGAGGGGGGTTGTGAATGAGAGTCCAGCTAGACATAACAACACTAAACCTAGTGTGAGAATCAAGGTTATTGAGCCCAGAGCTGATAAAGAACTGGCGGGATGGCGAGCTGGAGAGGAAGCTCACGCTTTAAGCTAATTGGGGAATGTGATTTATGACTGTTAATTGAAGGAGGGAATTGTGCTTTGATACTATGTGCCCAGGGAAGGGGAATTTAGTTTTTGGCTTCGATTATGTAGTGCCAATATTATGCTACTAGAATAAAAGATCCTTTAAGGTAAACAATGCCTCAAGTTCTCTTCAAGAGTTTCATCTGTCGGAACCATGACAGCTATATTCTATAATTATGCCCATTCCTATATTTCATCCACACTCCTAATATATAATTTGTTACCCTTTTACTTCAACAATTAAGAACATTTTTTTTAAAAAAATGACACTCACCAGTGTTAATATCCACACAGCCTTTACCATTTTTCACATCAACTATCCAAGTAGCTTCTTTACCCTCAGGACCATCTTTTATTTTAAAGGCAAAAATGCCACCAATTTTCTTGACATACTGTTCTCCTTCCTGTAATCATAATGTAAATGTACAATCATTAAAAGACGATCTTAATCTGGGTGTGTGTGACATATTTTCAACATGTAGACATTATTCATTAATCTGAGTGAATGATTCCAAACAACATTATATCTGGCAGTCTTTCATCTCTGTAGATGTGCTGTTATACAGTTCATTTGTGAGCATTACAACCCCAGTCTAGAAGCACAGTGTAGTCACTGTGTTATTTTGTGACACTGCTCACGGTTTTCTATCAGTTTTGGTGGCACCCTTTTTCAAAGACAGTGGAGACAGACAGCTCACCTTGTTAACAGTCCAAATAATATCAGCACATATGATATCACTACTTCGACTTAAGAGACTTGAAGGAGCACGTGGAGACACTTAGGAGGATGAAAAATACTTGGATTAACACTACCAAAAATTGTAATGGTGTAATGAAGTGAAAATGGAAAAAACATGCAGAAGAATCAGGGGAAAAATTACTGAATTGTGTACTACTGAATAGATTTATATTGAAAAAGTTAATGTTAAATATTTGAACCCAGATAACATGTTGTTTACTAAGCACTAAAGACTAATTTTTAAAAAAAAATAATAAAACTTTCATATAAAAAAGAAAAGCATATATTTGCTGACAACGCTAAATTGGACAGGATAACCAATAGTTAAGGAAACAGTAACAAAATTAAAAATAACCCTGACAGTTTAAAGAAATTGGATAAAAATAACAAAATGAATTTTAGTAGTTTTTTATAACAGAAACAAATTAAATCAGATACGTGAGCAAAGGATGAAGAATACATGAATGATACATGTGAAAAAATAGAATTATAATCACAAGCTGGGTATCACTCAATAGTTTTGTGGCTGCCAAAAGGCAAATACTAGAATAATCACACTGCAATGTATAGAGATCAGATGCTACACTGAGAATTGTGTTCAGTTCTTCCTATCATGATTTAATAAGAATTCAAATACTTGATATTTGAGCAATGAAGAGCAATGAGAAAGATCAGAAGACTGGAAATTAAGTCCAATAAGGACATGTTGAGAGGTGTATTTAGTCTTAATAATAGACAGCTGAAGAAGGATATGTGAGAATTATTTTAGTAAAGAATTGAGAAGAATGGGCTGGGCACACAGCTCATTTCCTTTTCTGTTATCACAGTGTGGAGTACATGGACTAATGGTTTTAGTTTTAGGCAAACATACTCCACTTGAATGTTAAGGAAAAACCTTGCTAACTGAAAGAATAGTCTCAGAATGGAATTGATTTCCAAGGGAGATGGTGATGCCATCCTTTCTGGAATAAAAAGTGGGGGACGCTTAAACTGGCATGTTGAGCAGTCGGGTGCAATAACATCAGCTCTAGGGCTCTTGCAGTTTGTATGAAAGAATGCAAGCTTTTGAACTGCAGCTCTTTCCTTAATGCTGTATAAACACTCTTTCCTGAAAAATGTTCTTTAGGGAGATGTAGTGAGTAGCTCCTGAACCCTAACCACTGTCAAGGAAGTAACACCCATGAAACTTGAAGTAGCTTCATTTTGAGTGAATTGTTTCAGGTTACAATGCCAAGCGTATGGACATAATTATCTGAATTACCGAACAGTTATCTCCAAAATCTATAACATGGTTTTTGCCAAGCTGAATCTTGCTCTGCCCTAAATTTCATTCCCTGCCTAGAAAAGAGCTGAAGCAATTGTAGGCAGGCAAGGCAAACAGAGAAATATAAATTTACTCTGAACATTTTGCTACATGCAGTGTGTTTTTCCCCCCACAACGTGAGATTATTCAGTCATATTACTTCCAATCTCCAATATGAAGTGGCACAGTTCCTATTTTATGACTGATATTATCATCAAAACATGATCAAGTTTTTACTAGTTCCGAGGTTACTCATGAAACCTCCGACACAGAAAGTAATATTAATAACACAAGGCACATAGTTCCAGTATCAATGACCAATTTTTGAAATTTTTTTTATAAAGTTCATTTTGTATTTCAGAAATTCATTATAGCCATTATTAAATAAAATAATTACATTGTTCTGTCTCTTGGCTCTGACCTATTATTTTTTCTTTATTTTGTAAGGAGAAAAGGACTCATTACAAGGAAAATTAATAATTAAAGACATAATTTTGGCAGACCAGCTATATTCAGAGAAAATAATTATTTGTGTACTTAAAATATTTCTGTGCTGGTATGCAACTTAGTCTTTGGCAATGTATTTTATAAGCATATTTACTGTACAAACCTTTTCAAGTTTCTTTTCAATTTCTTTGAATACAAGTGATGATTTAAATCCATCAGTCATTGCTCTAGTGGGGATGGCTTGGATTTCCAGATTCCTGAAATGGGAAATAGTAACTTAGTGTCAGTGAAATAAACAGATTTCAACAAGCAATTTTCCATACAACCTAATGATAGTACTTGCATTTGTCACACATATTAAGCCATAATGACAGTTTACAAAATACAATTCCTCAAATGCACTCTGCCAAAATTAAACAACCCCTAGAAGGGAGGGAGAGATATTTTGTGCAGTCTCCTCTTTTAAGAAGAAATACAGGGTATTCTGAGAAAAAAAATCTAATCAAAATTAAGAAGTAAATGTGGGTAGAAACAATTTTCAGCATGAGAAAAATGCTAATTTTTTTTTATTAATCATTGCTATAGTTAAATTGGCCAAAACATCTCCTGGCAACCAGCTGTGAACAATAGTTATGAAAGTGTAAGATGAAAATGATGAAACAAGTTTACCTTTTCTCTAATTACTCAATACCTAATCCTAATATTCGAAATCATTGCTGACTGATTGTGTAAGATTTTAGCAATATAATTTTACTGCACATGTATGTACAGGAGAAAAACCAATTCATAATCTAAGTAAAATATAAATTCTTTGAAAAATGCCAGGAATAATTTCTGTTTGAACCTAACTTTACCTCCACCCTCCCAAAATAGCCATGAGCAAAATCTCAGACTAATCTCCTCCACATATTACTGTAAAGATAAAATAGGGTAAAGATATAAATGATGCAATCTATCTTAAGCAATTAGTGGGATGTGATCTAAAAGCTGAAATGCTTCATTTTCCAGTTGAACAAGACAATTAATATGATAATGTGAAGAAAAATGAATTCACTTTGAGAAAGAATAATATTAATATAAATTTCAGACATTATTAGTTCAGTAAACTAAAGTAATTATTTTCTAGAAAAGATAACCCTGAGAAAGGTGGAAGTGGGATATAAAAACACAAAAAAATTAGCCTGATTTTGTTTAGTATAAAACGGGACAGAGCAAAACTTAGAGAAAATTCTTTTGTAGCCATCTTATCACAAGAAATCCAGCTGGTTTAAAATTGCCAACTTTTCCCATTAGAGTTTTCATATTGGGAATCCAAGTAGTTTTTCTGAATCTAAAAGCATGTTTTACTCTAGTTCAATATATTCCACTCTTTCTAAAGAATGTTATTGATATTCACATTTGTTTTATCTTACACTATTTATTAACTGGAAAAATCTTTACAGGACCGGTTTTATGCACTGCACTGCACTGCACTTAATTTAATAGTTAAAAACGTTGGGCTATGACC
This sequence comes from Daboia siamensis, assembly GCA_024449315.1. Lineage (NCBI taxonomy): Eukaryota > Metazoa > Chordata > Lepidosauria > Squamata > Viperidae > Daboia > Daboia siamensis. The sequence continues at coordinate 98,638 of JAKJMR010000984.1, read as the reverse complement.
ACAGAGATCCTTGTTCAAGTCTATGCTCATTTATAAAAAGATTCTGAGTGATTTTGGTCAATCACTTTCAGTCCCAATCTGGTTTTATTATGTGGAAAAAGTATTGTGGAGTTGGGAATAGAAGAGATAAATCTGACAAACCATCCATTGTTTATACAAAAAAATGTGCCTTTTCTACCTTAGAAAAACTATTAAAGCATATTATAGACAGTTCTATTTCACATATAAAATACAAGGTGAGAAAATGCAGAAAATAGTTGTGTAAATAAATAAAGGAGCCAGGAAATAATTAGTTTAAATAGGTCTTCTGCAATCTAAATTTCCTTGCTCTTTATCATAAACTTACAAAATAATTTGGAAACTCTTTAACAGTTGCCTAAAAGAAAAATCCATAGGCTGTAATACATGAAGAATCTTAGCTCAGATTACACTATTATGCTGACAAAATCTTTTCTAGGCAATTGAAAACTTGTTCCGTGCATTCTTTTAACTTTACAGTTTTAAAAAGTTTTTTAGAAGAAAAAAATATGGAGCTATCTTTGGAAAACATAAGAGAGGACTCTTTGATCCATGAACAAAACAAGCAAAGCTTCTTGCAGCTGACAAAACAGAGTCATCTTTCAAAGAAACGATTCTGAGCTCGTACTTTCATCCATGACCCAATAAACTTCCTGTAGCAAACAGGTTGATTTCCAACTGCCCACTTTAATTACGCAAGAATTAAAGAGTGGGGAAATAATACGTTACTTACAGCAGGAACATTAATCTGATTTACAACGAGCAGCTTAATCTGGCTATTTACAACAGGCACATTAAGATTGAAAGCAGAAACGAAGTCGCTGCAATTCCTACAGCAGCAGCGACGAATATTGCACAGGGGAAGGAATGAATGCGTCAAGGAGGACTCAGCACTCACCGCACAGTTTCTGGAAAGCCCATTCTGTAGAGAGATACTACAACTGCACCACCGAGGCCCAAATTATGCTGCAAAGCAAGCTTTGCTCCAGGAACCTGCCTCTTTCCGGCTTCTCCTCTTAGCTGCCAGCAAAGTTCAGCACATTGAGCCAGACCTAATGCATCAAACACAGAGTCTGTAGATCAAGCCGTATTACAAGATCTCATTCGTACCCAACTTGAGAGAAAAGAAATGAGGCGTGTTTGAAATCCAAGATGAAGCCTTCTGATTAAAAAAAAAATTGTATCACAACCGCCACTGTGAACATTGCTTTTTGCTATAAAGGGGATATGAAGAGTCGCCTTGTGATGAGATGTAGACAAATAACATAAAAAATAAAATAAAAATCCAGGTGTAGGAACTGTAAAAAATAGGGTTACAGTTTCTCAAGGTGACGATTCTTCAGTTCTATCATATTGTTCTTTTGATAAAAATGTGAGCTTACTTCACAACAGCCGACATATATATTTTGTGCACGACCTAAAGCAGTACAGGTAATCCTTGACTTAAATATAACTGGGACTAGAATTTTGGTCACGTAAGTGATCATTGTGAGCAGATCCAATTTTACGACAGTTTTTATCACAGTTGTTAAGCAAATCACATTGTTATTAAGTGAAGCACACACTCATTAAGCAAATCTGGCTTCTCCAATTGACTTTGTTTGCTGGAAGCCAGCTGGTAAGGTCACAATTTGTGATGTGTGATTGCCAAGATGCTGCAACCCTCATAAATATGAGCCAGTTGCTAAATACCCTAGTTACATGACTGTGGGGTGGTGCAATAATAAACTTGAAGAACTGGGCATGTCACTTTTTCTGAGCCCATTGTAACTTTGAACCATCATTAAATGAACTACCTGTAAATAAGCAAGCAAGCAGGTATTAGTTTAATCTGAATGCATATGTTATGACCTGCTTGCATGCCATGAAGTGAGCTAAAGAGGGGTGTATTTTTTTACCATGCAAACTAATTTCCACAGTTAGTCATTTAAAGGTAAAGTACATATTAAAACCAATTAGGTATGGCTCTAAGTAATCCCTCTTGTGTTTGTCTTTAAAAGTGCTTTATTAAATTGACAACAAAAATGATCATTTCCAGATTAAATCACAAAATTGGAAAGGTTCATTCAAGGCACCAAAACTAACTTCTCTGGCCAACTTAAAGCATTATGGACAAACCTTTCCATCTTCTGCAAGAATGAATGAACCTTTATTATCAAAGTACAACATGTATGCCCCCTTCATGGATTACTGCCTTGGCAAAACGATATGACGCTGGAAGATGAGCCCTCAGGTCAGAAGGCGTCCAATATGCTACTGGGGAAGAGCAGAGGGCTAGTACTAGTAGCGCCAGAAAGAATGAAGCGACTGGGCCAAAGCCGAAAGGACACTCAGCAGTGGATATGTCTGGTGGTGAAAGGAAAGTCCGATGCTGTAAAGATTTTTTCTCCATAGGAACCTGGAATGTAAGATCCATGAATCAAGGAAAGCTGGACGTGGTCAAACAAGAGATGACAAGACTGAACATCGACATCTTAGGTATCAGCGAACTAAAATGGACAGGAATGGGTGAATTTAATTCAGATGACCATCAGGTATACTACTGCGGGCAAGAATCCCTCAGAAGAAATGGAGTAGCCTTCATAGTCAATAAAAGAGTAGGAAAAACAATACTGGGATACGATCCTCAAAATGACAGAATGATCTCAGTTCGAATCCAAGGCAAACCATTCAATATCACAGTAGTCCAAATCTATGCCCCAACCACCGGTGCTGAAGAGGATGAAATTGACCGGTTCTATGAAGCCCTACAGCACCTTATAGAACTAACACCAAAAAATGATGTCCTTATCATCATGGGGGACTGGAATGCTAAAGTAGGAAGCCAAAAGATAGCGGAATAACAGGCAAGTTTGGCCTTGGAGTACAAAATGAAGCAGGGCACAGGCTGATAGAATTTTGTCAAGAGAATACGATGGTCATAGCAAACACTCTTTTACAACAACCCAAGAGACGGCTCTACACATGGACATCACCAGATGGTCAACACAGAAATCAGATTGACTATATGCTCTGCAGCCAAAGATGGAGAAGCTCTATACAGTCAGTAAAAACAAGACCAGGAGCTGACTGTGGCTCAAACCATGAGCTTCTCGTTGCAAAGTTTAGGCTTAAACTGAAGAAAGTAGGAAAAAGCGCTAGGCCAGTCAGGTATGAATTAAATCATATCCCTGTTGAATATACAGTAGAGGTGACAAATAGATTTAAGGAATTAGATCTTATAGACAGGATGCCTGAAGAACTATGGACAGAGGTTTGCAACATTGTACAAGAGGTAGCAACCAAAACCATCCCAAAGAAAAAGAAATGCAAGAAAGCAAAATGGCTGTCTGAGGAAGCTTTGCAAATAGCTGAGGAAAGGAGGGAAGCGAAAGGCAAGGGTGAAAAAGAAAGATATGCCCAATTGAATGCAGAATTCCAGAGAATAGCTAGAAGAGATAAGAATGCCTTCTTAAATGAACAGTGCAAAGAAACAGAAGAAAACAATAGAATAGGGAGAACCAGAGATCTTTTCAAGAAAATTGAAGAGATGAAGGGAACGTTTCAATGCAAAAATGGGCATGATAAAGGACCAAAATGGCAGGGACCTAACAGAGGCAGAAGAGATTAAGAAGAGATGGCAAAAGTACACAGAAGAACTATACAAGAATGAGCTTAACGTCCCTGATAATCACAATGAGGTGGTCACTGACCTCGAGCCAGACATCCTAGAATGTGAAATGAAGTGGGCCTTAGAAAAGCTGAGCAACAACAAAGCTAGTGGAGGTGACAGTATTCCAGCTGAGCTATTCAAAATCTTAAAAGACGATGCAGTAAAAGTGCTACACTCAATTTGTCAGCAAATTTGGAAAACTCAACAGTGGCCACAGGATTGGAAAAGATCAGTTTACATTCCAATTGTTGGGGGCAATAAGCTGACTTTGTAATAATGCCGCTTGGAGGGGGCGGCGAAAGCCCTAATAAGCAGGCATATACATAGAATGAAGGCTATTGCTAAGCACATTGATTTGTGCTTTAGATTGTAAGCCGCCCTGAGTCTTTGGAGAAGGGCGGGATATAAATGGGATTAAAATAAATAAATAAAAATAAAATTCCAAAGAAAGGCAGTGCCAAAGAATGTTCAAACTATCGCACCATTGCACTCATTTCACATGCTAGTAAAGTTATGCTTAAAATCCTACAAGCTAGACTTCAGCAGTATGTGGATCGAGAACTACCAGAAGTACAGGCAGGATTTCGAAGAGGCAGAGGAACTAGAGATCAAATTGCCAACATACGCTGGATCATGGAGAAAGCTAGAGAGTTCCAGAAAAACATCTACTTCTGCTTCATTGACTATGCGAAAGCCTTTGATTGTGTGGATCATAACAAACTGTGGCAAGTCCTTAAAGAGATGGGTGTATCAGACCATCTTATTTGTCTCTTGAGAAACCTATATGCGGGGCAAGAAGCAACAGTGAGAACTGGACATGGAACCACTGATTGGTTCAAAATTGGGCAAGGAGTCCGGCAAGGCTGTATACTGTCGCCTTGCCTATTTAACTTATATGCAGAGCACATCATGAGAAAGGCAGGGCTAGATGAATCAAAAGTTGGAATTAAGATTGCCGGAAGAAATATCAACAACCTAAGATATGCAGATGATATCACTCTAATGGCAGAAAGTGAAGAGGAACTGAAGAGTCTCTTGTTGTGAGTGAAGAAGGAGAATGCAAAAGTTGGGTTGAAACTAAACATTAAGAAAACCAAGATCATGGCATCCGGCCCTCTCAATTCCTGGCAAATAGATGGGGAAGAAATGGAGGTAGTGACAGATTTTATTTTCCTGGGCTCCAAGATCACTGCAGATGGGGACTGTAGCCAAGAAATTAAAAGATGCTTGCTCCTCGGGAGGAAAGCCATGGCAAATCTAGACAGCACACTAAAAAGCAGAGACATCACCCTGTCAACAAAAGTGTGTATAGTCAAGGCTATGGCCTTCCCAGTTGCAATGTATGGCAGTGAAAGTTGGACCATAAAAAAGGCTGAGCGCCAAAGAATTGAGGCCTTTGAACTCTGGTGCTGGAGAAGACTCCTGCAAGTCCCTTGGACTGCAAGGCGATCAAACCGGTCAGTCCTAGAGGAGATCAACCCTGACTGCTCTTTAGAAGGCCAGATTCTGAAGCTAAAACTAAAATACTTTGGCCACCTAATGAGAAGGAAGGACTCACTGGAGAAGAGCCTAATGCTGGGAAAGATTGAGGGCAATAGAAGAAGGGGACGACAGAGAATGAGGTGGCTGGATGGAGTTACTGAAGCAGTAGGCGTGAGCTTAAATGGACTCCAGAAGATGGTAGAGGACAGGAAAGCCTGGAGAAACATTGTCCATAGGGTCGTGATGGGTTGGACACAATTCGCAACTAACAACAACAACAACACATATGCCTCCCTTCGTGCCCCCTCCCACAACTCACAGTGATAGCAAACCCACCATCTTGTTACACCATGTGAGCTAATTGCACAACACACCGGCGTCACAAGTCAATCACACATAGAGTTATTTCCCGTTCAGGAGCCTGACAGCCCATGGATAGAAGCTGTTCTTCAGCCTGTTGATACGGCTGGCTATACTTCTATATCTCCTACCCGATGGTAGGTGAGTAAAGAGGTACCGATCAGGGTGTGAATCATCCCTGAGAATTTTCCTCACTCTTCCAAGGGAGTGGGCCCTGACGACATCCAGAGTGAGGAACTTGACACTTCCCAAAGAATTTGTTCTCCTATAGATTTTTTTTTTTGGTAACATTCAATCAGAATCTGCCTTCCTGTACACTAAGGCTTCTAAGTGAGTGTTTCTCAACCTTGACAATGTTAAGATATGTGGACTTCAACTCCCAGAATTTCCCCAGCTGAGAAACACTGCTCTAAATCATGCAAGATTTGACCAATGGTTTTTTTTTGTTTTGTTTTTGTAGTACAGCAATGCAGATCCAAGCTATGCAATTAGAAGTTAGGTTACGTTATAAAGGAAAGTGAAAATGTAGCTTCCCTCTTTCTTCTTAGGGGCCCTCTCTGGAATATTGTTAGCAGATAGGTAAAGAGCAATCATTCTAAGAATTGAAAAGCTGATATAAGCTCAAATAAAAAGATTTCATCACCTTGTTCAAAGAGCGATTACACTCCTCTAATCAAACAGAATGTCAAGATATTTGCACAGGGAGCGACAGACTAAAAATTAGCTTTTGGCATTAGGACAGCATTTTCTGTATCTGCATCCTTAATATTTGAGCTCTCAACAGCCAGATTAAAGTTGTCTTTTAGCTGAAGAACATGATAAATATGCTAAAGAACACAACAGCCAACCAAGAACAGTAAATAAACAAGTTGTTCTATTTTACTGATTATGAATAACAGTCCTAGGCAGTTCATGAATGACTTTAAACAAATGAATTTATGCAATTTTTTAAAGAGGAAAAAAGCCCAAAGGGGCACATCATCAAGTGAGCAACAATATTTGAATACAAGTAAAAATATAATCTGTCCTGGGTGCAAGTCTGCTACGATCAATAGCTAAGTTCAAGTTCATAAGCAGTTACACAAATATGAAAACACACAAAGGAAAGGCTTACTTGGAGAGAAAATGAATAGATCTAGCCAACTCTTTTGAGTTTGACAAGATAAGTGGAATAGGTACTGGCTAAACTTGGATGGCATACATGGATTATGGATTACACTGAGAAATTAAAAAACATTCTGAAACACTGTTATACTGTTGCCAAGAAAAAAATATGCCACACAAGGACACAAACTTCATTCAGGAGACAATTTAGTCTTAGAAATGTTATCATACTCTTTAACATAGTATTCTAAGAAAAATATTAACCAACACCTCTCAATTTAGGGATTACATTTACCTATCCATGCATACGCTGAAATCAAAGTGAAGATAAGTGCTTCAATTTTCAAATTTCAAAAAAGAGTAAGCCATAGATAGATAGATAGATAGATAGATAGATAGATAGATAGATAGATAGATAGATAGATAGATAGATAGATAGATAGATATAGATAGATAGATAGATATAGATAGATAGATAGATAGATAGATACATACATACATACACACACACACACTTTTTCCAGTTCACTTTAAACCAGTATATTTGTAATAAGCAGAAACATTTGCATGTATTAGTTTTTTTCTACATAAGAACTATCTTCATACTAAAAAAAGGGAAGACATGAAGATAATTTGGGACAATTTCCAGAGCTGCTAAGCAAACCCTATGGAATGCTACCAGGCCTACAATTTCCTTGCCAAATATTCCAGCTGGCCAGAAATTATTTCTTGAAGTGGCTAAAAAACATGTGTTTGTGTTTAAAGGGTTTATGGACATTTCACCTTAATAGGGCATTTAGTAGGATTTCCTGCTAGATAAATCAGCATAGAATAACTGAATATTACCTAGTATATGTTCTTGTCAAAGTAGCAGGTCTGTGTGGTTAATTATTGATGGCTGATTGCAACAGAGAAGAAGGCCTAGTTTAGCCTTCTCTTTAAATAAAATTGCACATATTTTTTCCATACTTAAAAGCCTTATACACAATGAATTACCTGTAGCACCCAGTGGGTGTCCTTTTGAAATCAAACCACCGCTGGGATTTATAACCCATTTTCCACCATATGTTGTGTCTCCTCTGTCAATCAGCTCACCTGCTCCTCCTTAAAAGAAAAAAAATATTAATGCATATGTATCTCCCACTTCTAAATACAACTTCTGAAGTCTCTGACATTAACGTGACATTAATAGTGCAGAATGGTAATTAATTTAATAGGGACAGCACAACGGTATCTATGCAATAATTTCTATATCTTTAAGTTCATAGAAATAAATTGTTTCTGCTCTAGTTAGATTTATTATATTTTTATCACACCTTTATTACCTTATAAATAACTCAAGGCAGCAAACATAGCTAATACTTTCTCTTCCTATTTTCCCTGCAACAACAACCCTGTGAGGTGAATTAGGCTGAGACAGAATGACTACCCCAGAGTCACCCAGCTGGCTTTTATGCCTAAGGTGAGACTAGAATTCACAGTCTCCTGGTTTCCAGGCCAGTACGTTAACCACTACCCTATAATGCAATAAATCATATTGCTACATTTCCCATTCAAAGTTAGTGTGGGTAAGGCTTCCGGTTTTCCACAGCAGCCAAGGGATTGTGGGGCTCCGCACCCTAGCTGATTTTCTGCCTGTTAGGGGATCCTAAATGGGCCAGAAGTCGCCACGAAGAGGCGGCAAAAAAGGAAGGAAGTCCCCAAGTAGTATAGTATTTTTTCTTTCTTCTTTCTTTTTTACTTTTATATGAGAAACATAAAAATGTTTGGGATGGTTGAAACTTCCTGACAGTTAGAATAACTAATCAGTGGAACAATCTGCTTCCAGAAGCGGTGAATGCTCCAATACTGGAAGTTTTTAAGAAAAGACTGGACAGCCATTTGTCTGAAATGGTATAGGTTTTCCTGCTTGAGCAGGAGGTTGGGCTAGATGATCTTCAAGGTCCCTTCCAACTTCTTCTTCTTCTTATTATTATTATTAAACATACATTTAATTATGATTAAAAAGAACAGAAAATTTTGGAAATAAATGTATATTAGTTTAAGAGGGTAGTATACTATTTTCTTATTCTTCTTTTCTTTCTTTATTTTTTAAGATATGAGAAATGTAAAAGTGTTGGAATGGCTTATACGAAGAAAATAGACTTATTAAATGTAATCAATTTTGAGAAAATCTTAACTAGTAAGAATGTTTTGAACACTGTGGGGAAAACAAATTTAAATAAGAATTGTTAACAGGATTTTTGACGAGGCAACCAAGATGTCTCGATAGAAAAGAAGCATTATGTGGATGTGATTATTATTCGTAGAAATGTTGGAAAAATCTTTATACTTAATTGTTACTTATCAGAATAATAAGAATTGTATTTATTCAAGGTTGGCAAAGAGAATATTATTGGAAGAAGAGAAAATCAAGCAAAGCTACTCTGTGGATTACAGATTATAGAAATTAATTGTTAGTGGTTGTTTACTATAAACCCATGCAACACACTGTTTACCAAATATTATGGTGATTATGTTTAAAAAATCAGTAAAATATATTTACAAAGTTGGTGTGGATAGATTATATAGCTTGTTTAAGACCTCTCTTTGACAGAGCTACAATATGTGTAAAAATATTCTTGTTACACAGGACAGGCAGTATTTTCAAATCTTTTTTGTGGCCTCTACCCGATCATCACTCGTCTGACTTCAACCTAATTTCAGACATATCCTTTCCCATATCCTTACATTTACTGACTGCTTTATACAGTGATCATTTGCCATTACAACAGTGGTGAAAAGATAACTTTACTACCAATCCTTGCATTTACAATCTTCCCATAAAGCAAAGGAAAAATGAAGCAAGATCATAAGGATAACTGTAGTTTCATTGTGACCACTTTGCTTACCGACTGAGTTACTGGTCCCAACTGTGATTGTTAAACAAGGACTATTGAACTTGGAAGAGGGTGATTAACAGTCTCCTGTTAATTAAACCTATTCCTTCAAAATCTTAAAAGGCTAGTACTGTCTTCAAAGATAGTGCTAGCAAAGAGGAGCAGTCCACTGTGCTATTTTTATCTGTGTGATGGTAGGGAGGCATCAGAATTTCTAGCAATCAATTTGCCTCCAGAGATCAGTTTTGAAGAGTTAAACAAGGGGAAAAGTCCATTTAATTGTGTGCTGGCTATGGCCAAGTTATTTAGTAGTTCTAATATTTAAGGAATACCTTCAGGACAGAGTCCCAGAGCTTCATATGTAATTAATTCGTTAGCAGAGAAACAGTCATGAAGTTCAATCACGTCCACATCTTCTGGTGTTAGGCCAGTTTTCGAAAAACAACTTTTTGTAGCATCCTTTGTCATATCATAACCAATCTAAGAGCAACAAAATACAACCAGAATGCAGTTCATTGAATGTTTCTGTTTTCTGACCTCTGTTTAATTGTCCTGAAGAATGGCTTTTTTAAAATTGAAATGCATGTATGCACATGCACACACACACAAACTCCACTAGTTAACCATTTGGAATATTATAACCAAATAGACAAATATGAATTGACTGCATATGCAGGGATTGATAATATTTAGACACTGCCCCAATCAAGAAGCACTATTTTTGAGAGACCCACAGAAAAAAAAATGAAATTATCAGAGATTAAATATGCTTATATAAAATCTGCTTGAAGTTTATGAATAGTAAATGGACGGTACATATTTTCCATCACTTTATACATATGTTCCAAATAACGTACATAAAAAGGCAACATATACATAAATAAATGCACTGAAAGCAACACCAGAAAATTAAAAATTAAAAATATAATTGGGTACAGTACTTTTATTCTGAATTAAGCTACGTCGTTACATGCTAGGGAAAATTTAGGCATGACTGAAACAAAGTAGCTACTGAGCACTCTATTAAATATATTCACAGAGTTATGAAATTACAGAATTAGACTCTTCAAAAGTAATGAGTCATTTTACACCTGTTCATTCTCGCTCTATGACCCACTCATATCCAACAAGAGGTGCTCTTTCAGCAATTCTGTACAATTTAATTAGATTTAGAGCATGGGATTTAAACTGAAAGCTTCCTATTTTCTCCATGGATCTCTGAGCATGGCTGGCTCAGGAATTCTGGGAGTTGAAATCCACAAATCATAAAAGAGCCAAGGTTGCCTACCCCTGTCCTATCCCATAAAAGATAAAGGTTTTCCTGTCCAGTTGAATCCAATTGTAGGGGGCACTGGTCATCTACATTTCTTAGCTGAGGGAGCCAGCGTTGTCCAAAGGCATTTTCTATGGTCATGTGGCCAGCATGACTATACACCAAGGTGCACCGAATGCTATTACCTTCCCACCGAAGTGGTACCTATTTATCTACTCACATTTGCTTGCTTTGGAACTGCTAGAAGGGCAGGAGCTGGGGCAAGTAACAGAAGCTCATCCCATTGTGTGGCCCTTGGGTCTCAAACCAGGGCTGTCAGCTTTCTCAGCATCTTTAACCAATGAGCCACTGCACCCCTTTCTATCCCATAATGTACTCTTTTTGCTTAGAAATCTCTTGTTCTTCTCCTGGGGAGCTGTTGCCAAAGACAAGAGTCCCAGCTCCCATGTTTGCTTGCTTGTTTTCTTCCCCACTTCTTTTTTCCTTTTAAAATATATTATTTATATTATAGCAAGCAAGGGCTATTTTATCATTTCAGTTTGTGTCTAATCCTTAAATTATTTTCAGTATTTCATAGGTATATTCATGGCGCATGCAACTATATACAGTAAAAGGTCAGGCTTGCCATTTTAATGCAGCTGTTTTCGTCAAATGAGCTTGAAAAGTCAGTCCGCATCTCTTGGGCCAAAATTTCGACAGCTTTCGGCTCCAATCCATTCGTCTTCACAAATTCTTCACTAGCAAGGACTACAGCTGCTGCACCATCAGATGTTGGACTTAAAACACACAATAAGGATTCGTTATCGACTATTCCACTCACTGAACAATTTATATGTGTAAAAAAGGGATAGCAATATAGGGGCCACACCTCTGGATTTTACTCTGCTTTATCAACTCAACAGCTTTACCAATTTTCAAGTTGGAGATCAAGTTGTGAATTTCTGAGGTGCTGATTGGATGGGGGCAGCGGTAAGAGAAAGAATCACAAGCTGGTTTCAGGCCAGGATTTCCATTTCTGACTAAGGCGTCCCACCACATTAGCTAGCTGAAAAATACTCTAGCCATCCAAGTGTTTTGCCCTAAAATATTTTTTAAAACTGTACAGTGGCAGATGAGAATTTAACCAGCAGTCAAATTTATACCACTGAAATTACAGGGCTTAAAACTGCTTAGTGCAGGCATGTCAAACTGCTGGCCCACGGGCCGGATGCGTCACGCCGAAACCACGCCCACCCCATTGCCACCAATGGGAAAAAAGTCCCGATATGTCACATGACATTGCAAGTTTGACATGCCTGGCTTAGCGTGTTGTAAAGCAATTATGTAGCAGAAATGTGTAAATGTGCTATTTTATATATTACTGTGTAGGAAATCTGAAATTTCAAGTACGTACAGTATGTTTCACTATCATGTAACCACTTCTGTAACTTTTGAAGTTAACACATTTGGATTAGTGATTAATAATATGCTATGTGCAAAGTTCCTAATTCAATTAATTTTTTTTAAAAAAAACCATGTCTAGCAAAAAGGAAATGCTCCAAAGAAACAAAGGTAAACAGCCAAGAGAAAAAAAAATCAAGAAGAAAATACTGTAAGCTTTTTGATAAAAGGAGAAATAGGGTCACAAAAGCAATGTAGTGCTGAATTCTTACCAACACTGTAAGACTGTCAAGAAGTCAAAAACCTTGCGAGATTGTAACACTTCATCTAAACTGTATTCCTTTTGAAACTGAGAATTTCTACAGAAAACAGGAAGAACAAATGCAATCAGAACAATTCAAAAACAAGAGTCACTGAACTGTTGCTTTTACTCTTCAAAATCTTAAAAGTATCTTCCCACAACAGGTCAAATTATCATTTATTTACTTTATTTTATTAGATTTATATACCGCCCTTTCCCGAAGGACTCAGGGCGGTTTACAGGGTATTTAAAACAAAACCAATACAAAAGTTAAAAACAATTTTAAAAAAAGATTAAATCATCCCTAAAATTAAAAACCCCAGTTAAAAATTCTCAGCCTGGGCCAGAGAGCTCAAAGAGCCAGCTCTTCAGGTCCCGGCGAAATGCACGAAGGTCGGGGGCAGTCCTAAGCTCTGCGGGCAGCTGGTTCCAGAGGGCAGGCGCACCCACAGAGAAGGCCCTTCCCCTGGGTGTTATCCGTCAGCAGTCTTTTATCGGCAGCACCCTGAGAAGACCCTCCCTGTGTGAGCGCACTGGACGAAGGGAACTTGATGCTGGCAGCAGGTGTTCCCTCAGGTATCCCGGACCCAAGCCATTTAGGGCTTTATAGGTCATCACCAGCACCTTGAATCTCACTCAGAGGGCAACCGGAAGCCAATGCAGCTCAGGGAGTAGAGGTGTTACATGGGAGTATCGGGAAACCCCCATCACAACTCGCGCGGCCGCATTCTGCACCAGCTGAAGCCTCCGAGTGGTCCTCAAGGGCAGCCCCATGTAGAGTGCGTTGCAGTAGTCTAGACAGGAGGTCACGAGCGCATGAGTGACTGTGCATAGGGCATCTCGGTCCAGATAGGGTCGCAACTGGCGCACCAGGTGAACTTGGGCAAAAGCCCCCCTGGTCACGGCTCCTATATGATCTTCAAAATTGAGCCGTGAATCCAAGAGGACGCCCAAGTTGCGAGCCCTATCAACGGGGGGGTAACACCTCACCCCCCATCGTTAAAGGTGGAATAATCTGGTTAACCCAAGATGCCGATATGCACAGCCACTCAGTCTTGGCAGGATTGAGACAAAGCCTGTTTCTCCCCATCTAGACCTGGACCGCCTCCAGGCAATGGGACATCATGGCGAAGGCATCGCTGGGTTGGTTCGGGGTGGAGAAAAACAGTTGGGAATCATCAGCGTACTGATGATACCCCACCCCGAAACCACGAATGATCTCACCCAGCAGCTTCATGTAGATTTTGAACAGGAGGGGCGAGAGAACTGACCCGAGGAATTCCACAAACGAGAGGCCTCGGGGTGGATCTCTGCCCTCCAGTGAACACCAACTGCGAGCAGCCCAGGAGATAGGAGGAGAACCACCGTAAAACAGTGCCTCCCACTCCCAGCCCCTTGAGATGCCGCAGAAGGATACCATGGTCGATGGTATCGAAAGCTGCTGAGAGATCTAATAGAACTAGGACAGAGGAGCAACCCGTCCCGAGCCCGCCAGAGATCATTCACCAGCACGACCAATGCCGTCTCCGTGCTGTGCCCGGGCCTGAAACTTGCAATTTTGTAATGAATATCTCTTGCTGGTGCTTCTGCCAGCTCTTTCCACAAGTTTTGAAATTTTTTTGAAGTCTCATTTGAACAATGTAGTTGCATAAAAAAGCTTTGCTCAGGTCACTCCAAGGACTACCTACCATAATACTCCTAACAGCAGCAGACTAAACTTTTTGTTGTTCCCATGGGAAGTACAAGAAAATTATAGTTCCCTTCTGGTGTGTATTCATATTCAGAGAAATATTGGCTCTGCTCGGAAGCTGTTTATTTAGAGCTTATGTGTGTCTGGTATTTATATGCTAATCCTTCATAATTTTATCTCTTTTTCGTGAGCATGGAAATTTTTAGCCACCTTTATAATACCCTCCTCCCCATTTTAAATACTTCTTTGCTTTTTTCTCCCAACAAAACACTATACTTCTTTTTTAGACTGGGATTCTAACAGGTTACCTAAAACATTGTACTTACGGATTGTTCACTGAATGCTTATGATTCTTCCAGGCAATTTTTGCAAAGTGTTCAAGCTTTGTCCCTAAAATAATCAAAAACATATAAAATGTATATTTAAAAAAACTAACTTCATAAGTTGGTTTTACTCAATTTAAGCAAAAACACTGTGCTTATTGCGACCTTGTGATCTCAGAGGCTCAATAGAAATTAGGTAAGAATCAAAACAATTAACAGAACTCCAGTTGACTGTATTCTGTAAAACTGTGCCCCTGTAGAAGTCAGGTTTTTGGGCACAAAGATCTTCACAGTGATGTGGCCCATCATTAACAATGTTACAGTATACAAGATATCTTCATATTTTAACATACCATATTTTTCCATGTGTTCTTTGCCAGCATTTCCAAAGAATTGTGGAGCAAATGGGGCTCTTTCTATGCCATACTTATTTATCATAACTTCCAAATGCTTGTCTGTTGGATTCACTCTATCAGTAAACTGAAAGACATAAAACATATATTATGAATATCACAACAGTCTTACATTGAGCACACATAAAAGGGAAAAGACTTATTTTACCAATGGTTGGAGAAATGAACTAGGGATTAGGAATTTAATGTGAAGGATGAACTCAGACAGCACATTTGTTGAAAAAGCACTGTTGAATTGTATTAAAAAATTAATAAAAACTTACATTAAAAAAAGAAAAGACACTATGACAGTTCACTTGTTGGTTATCAGCCATATATAGTCTTTTAAGACTGTATCATTTCATTTGCTTCTGAACCAAACATATGGGCAGACATATCCAACAATTTATAAAAATCAAATATATTAATTTTCTACTACAGAGTCAAGTGTGTAACTTATAAGCAAGTGAAATTCATAATGTTCATTTTCAGGTAGGAGTCGAGAATGAATCATGTTAGGAGGTTCAAAGAAACAATAAACATCTATACCAGGGGTGTCAAACTGCCAGCCCATGGGCCGATTGCATCATGTGGAGGCTGTGCCCACCCCAGCTCCGGCAACACAAAAAAAAAGTTGATACGTCACAACAAGTCATGTGGCGCAGCGAGTGTCATGCCCAGGTTGGAGCCTGAATCTACTGAGGAAGATGAGCTGGAACTGGAGCCGAAGGAGATCGAGGGGGAGGCGTCGTTGGCTTTGGAAGAATATGGGAAGGAGCAGGCCAAGGCAGGTCAAGGCCTTTCAGGATTGGGACAGCTTGAAGGCAGGGAGGAACGGGGACAGGATGAACATGAGAGACAGAACTCGGGCGATGAGCAAGGGCCATCCCCTCCTGATCCTAGAGCATGGAGAGTGGAGAGAAGGAGGGAACAACAAAGGCAGGCCTAACTACTCAGGAAGAGAGCGCCCCCACCCCTCTCCACAAGGCCCACCTGGGGCTGAGACTTAAGGAGACACTGTGGGAAGGGGCATTTGTCGGGAACAAATGCTGAATTATTGGAGCTTTGTGTGCCGTTGCCGACGTTGGAAACAACTCTCTGATCTCTTGTTCTGTGTTGTGATCTCTACTAGTAAACCCTGAAACTCTGACCATTGGACTGGCTGACACTTGATTTGGTGTTCCAAACCACAGACTATTTGAATTTTGGCTCTTCTGAAACTAGTCAGGCAAGCTTGTATTTCCACGGACTCATTAGATTTGGATGTATGTTCCTTTCTTTGTTATCTACTTGGCCTTGAGTAAATTGATGTTGTAATCTAAAAACTTTTGAAACTACTTGCAGCCAGAGGTTGCTGAAAGTGTGTATGTATGTGTGTATCATTACTTGTTCTGGGACTTGATAAAAACATGGGAGCATTTGGGGAACATCTGGAGCAAATAAGGGACAGTTTGAACTGCCAGCTGACTATGTTGCCTCTGTGCCGTGCCCCGAGTCATCACAGCAAGTTTGACACCCATGATCTATACCAGGGGTATGCAACCTTGGCTCTTTTATGACTCAGGAATTCTTGGCTCAGGAATTCTAGGAGTTGAAGTCCACGAGTCATAAAAGAGCCAAGGTTGCCTACCTCTGATCTATACCATACCTATGATAAATCAAAATGCTACTATATAATGGAGCCCAATGCAAATCAGCAAATCAAATCAACCTTTATTGTCAAAGTACAACATGTGTACAATGAGATTGGCTGAGCTCCCTTTGTGCACCCCCCCAACACAACACAGTAAAGACAAAAAAAAATCCCTAACCCAGTGAATCCTAACAAACACAATGCGCCAGCCCCGAAAGTCTATCATATTATGTTGACATGGAGTTATTTTCCATTCAGGAGTCTGACAGCCCATGGGTAGAAACTATTCTTCAGCCTGTTGGTGTGGCTGGCTATGCTTCTGTATCTCCTACCCGATGGTAGGAGAGTGAAGAGGTGCTGACCAGGGTGTGAGTCGTCCCTGAGGATTTTCCTCACTCTCCTAAGGCAGCGGGCCCTAGCGATGTCGTCTAGTGGTATCAGGAGACAGCTCACGATGTTTTGTGCTGTGCTTACCACCCTCTGTAGTGTCTTTCTATCCGCGGCTGTCAAGCTAGCATACCACACCATAATGCAATATGACATATATTGAACCAAACTAGCAACAGAATACAAATGGATCAAACAAGGAGAGGGTATTTCAAAGAACCAGAAAAATCTATAATCCACAACATCAAAATAATAGGCACATTTTTCCCTTGATTACAATTTTCTAATTCTTGCTTTTGAGTCTCTTGATTTAGATTTAAATTTTTATCTTAATACATTCTATCCAGTATTTGTTCATATCTACATGGCAGTTGATGAACAGTACAGGTAGTCCACGACTTACAACAGTTCATTTAGCGACCATTCAAAGTTACAACAGAACTGAAAAATGTGAGTTATGACCATTGCGACTTTTGCAGCATCCCCATGATGTGATCAAAAATCAGATATTTGGCAATTGACTCAAATTTATGATGGTTGCAGTGTCCCGGGGTCATGTGATCACCTTTTGCAAAGTTCTGACAACCAAAGTCAATGAGGAAGCCAGATTCACTTCACAACTGTGTTACCAACTTAACCTCAAGTGATTCACTTAACAACTGGGGCAAGAAAGGTCGTAAAATGGAGCAAAACTCAATGTCTCACTTAACAACAGACATTTTGGGCTCAATGTGGTCATAAGTCAAGGACTACCTGTAGTCCCTTTCTGAAGAAGATGTAATAAATATGAGGCTTTTAACATGTGGCTTAGATTCAAAAATACTTCGGGAAAGGAATAGTCTGCAAATAAAAAGGACACTTCGAATGAATCCTCAGAATCAAGAGACCTACTTGGGGAGTAGCATCTCATCCTATTTGTTTTAGGCTTAAAATGGTTTAGTTTTTTTAGAAAAAAGGAAAAAAAAGGAACAAATCTTAATATCTGTGTCTGCTGTGCATACCTAGCCCTGACAAACATACGCTCAGGAGACCCTTGCCTGATCATTCTGATCATATCAGCATTATCAAGGTTCCTGATCATGGGCCAGGCCCTCTCAAAAGTTGGCTCCCCAAGGAAAGAAACCCAAATATTTTGGGAGCATTAATTTTCTCTTCTTTCACCATTCTTTGTTCTTTCTGGATGCCTCTTTCTTTTTTTGTGGGCTAAAGCAAATGACAACGTGCTCCAAACTTTGTTTCTAGCTCTACCACTGCCATTTATACGGAGCTTTGGCATTCAACCCCATATTTTTAGCTGGACAGAGATCAATGTTTCAGAGCTCCATTGGTCTGTCTCCCAATCCTTCCTCAAAAACCCAGATGTAGACTGAAAGCCTTGAGAGAAACTGCAGACCACTGTTTTCCTAGAAGCCTTGATGTTTCCAATGAAGGTGGGATTCTAGTAGGCCAGAGAAAATTAGCTTTTTTCTTTCTGTCCCCTTCAGCTCGAATCATAGCTGTCTTCTGCTCCAAAAGGCCAGACCTCTGTACCACTTGCCTGGAGGATTGCTAAAAAAAAACCTCAGGGGAATCTTATCAAGGATTACATGGCTAAGGCACGGTGGAACCTGGGGTTCTGACTAAAGATGGAAGTGATTGGGCCCCACAGCTTTATGATATTGGAGAAATATTCATTTATTTTGTGAACTTGACTCAAGCTGCTTTCCATCTATTGTCCAGACCTCTCCAACAGGCCCTTAGGAGATAAAAAAATAATATTCTGAACCAGTTCTGGGAGGATTATGTCTTCAAATAACATCCCCTCCACATTTCCTGCATAACAAAGACTTGAACACTCACTTGACTTGCTGAAAGGGATCCTCTTGCCATCTTTTCAAATCCAAGAGCCAATACACAGTTAGCCAAACCTTAAAGACAAAAATGATTGGATAATTATGCTTTAAGCTTTAATAAAGAGGGAAACAGAAAGTAGATCAATCTGTAGCTCTCTAAATAATTGGTCGGAGATAGGCAAGGATTTATCACCTTTTTCTGCCCCTGCTGCCCAAACTTTAATTACTCGACAGGGGTGGGGGGGAAGCTTGGTTGACCAAGATTGGATTTTTCTGCAGAAGTATTTGGAGTTCCAGTCAGTGCGGACCCTCAAAACAAATGCAAGATTCGGAATTATGTGCATTAAATTTATGATGTGAGCAGACAATATGACATCTGTGATACGAACTCTCTTAAAGTAGCTGAGCTGATTTTTAGTTTGAAGCAAAACGCTGGCTGCAACTACCCACCTTTTTTAACTAACTTTATTTGTAAGATGGAAAAATTCCACAAGGAAAAGTGGGGGAAAAATTCCCAAAGCAACAATGAAAAGGTCTCCTGGAAACCTTTAGGAGTTATTTCTGCCAAAGGAGCATTTACAAAGTACTGACTAAAAGGTGCCCATAAGTCTGCACATAACGATATTCTTACATTTCTTGTTTTGCATCTGTAAAGATTGTGCATTCAAAAGTGCAGAAAAATGTCATGTTTAATTCAGTACACCTTAGAGAATTTGCCAGCTTCTCTCCTGACCAAGGGTTAAATACAACTATATTTTTCTTTGGGGTGAGCAGATGTAACTTACCTCCTTTTATTACTTGTCCTGCTAGAAACAAAGCTGTTGAACCAGTAGCACAATTGTTGTTAACGTTTATAATAGGGATACCTGTTAGACCTAAACTGTGATAAATAGCCCGCTGCCCAGAGGTTGAGTCACCTTTGGAATAAAAAAACAACACGCAGAGTCAGTTTTGATAAAATACCATCATGTTCTCTAGTCTCTTTCTAAAGATGCTAAATTTCTTCATATTAAACTCTAAAGTGATACATTAATTTTTGGCATGACATGATGTGGAAATACAGCCAGAGTTATGACTTAGCTGTATGATTCCAACCTCCTGTGATATATTCTACTGTGGTTGCCCTGGCTTAGTATGAAATGTGAACTAGTCAGGGACCTTTTGGTGGGACAAAAATGGTCCTTATCTCAAATTGTAGAGAAACATTCAGATTCGCAGCTAGATTTAAAAAAAAATAGATTCAATTCACCATTTATCTGTATCTTAATCAAGTCTATTTTCTTCAGTAAATTTTAAATCATGCAACAATCAAAACTGAAGCCTGCAGGGTTAAATGAACTCTCCTGCAAAAAATAATGCAATAAAAATGGTTTCTTCTCCATTATCTATTTTACAATCAGCTGTGCAGATGGAAAGTTTAAAGGTTGCCAGCAATTCTAGCACTATAGAGAACTTGCTCTGCAAACGTGTTGGAAAAAAAAAAGTTTCTCCTTGTGTTTTGCCTCTTGTTAGAAGACAGCCCTAAATACTTGTTAGAATATTTATAAATACTTTATAAGCTCTGCTTCAAGGAGGAGGACACAAGCTTCAAAAGGGCAAAGGAGAATCAGGATAAAATGTGAGCTTTACTAATACATTCACTTACCATATACATAGCCTACACATGCCTGCTCTACAGATGAGTATGGAATGCCTGCATCAGCAAGAGCGTTTTGACCTGAATAAGGTTAAAAAAACATATTACAAAATCTTGATCAGAAACTTACTGTACAAGCCTGCATGGACAGTTAAGCTTATGTAAAAGGCCAGATTTCATAAGTGAACACTGTGCAAGCACACTTTCTCTCCTTTGCGGCAGATTAAATAAACTGCTAGTTTCAAAACTTTGGGTCAATCCAGACAAGCCATCTGTTGTTATCATAATTTTTGGTTACAGCTACTCCTTGATTTACGACTGCAATTCAGCCAAGAATTACAGTGATAAGTCGTACCGGTGGTTAAGCAGGTCATCATGTGACTGCATATGACTTTCTGACTTTTTGCCATGATTGTTAAGGGAATGAAGCAGTCATAAAGCAAACGCAGCAGTCATTAAGTGAACACCATGGTCTTTAAGCAAAGCCACTGTTTCCAATGGATGATTTTGCTTGAAACCGGAAACAAACAAAAAACCCTACGATGAATCACAGTCACGTGATCACAGGATGGTGCAAACAGCTGTAAATGCATTTAAAGGATCAGCAATATTTAAAGTATGTCTACACTAATGTTATATTTTTAAATAAGTATTTTACAGAAGTATTTATTGTACCCTGCCTACTCTTCTGAAGCAGAGACCTGATCAGAAAGGGAACGTTATAAAATGAAGATAACTTAGCTAAAGTTCACACACACAGCAATTCTTCTATTGCCTTTTTCTATTGCCTCTCTTACGTAGATATTTTCATACCTCTCTAGCATAAGCAGCTGAACTTAAAACCCCGTGGTTTGGAAAACATGGCTATTGGCAATACAGTACTGCTTGACTGTTTATGCCATTAGCCATGTATCTGGAGCACCAAGCAAATAGCATATGTGTCACTGGCTGTGCCCAAGTTTTAAATGTAATAGACAATATCTTACCTGCTTCCTTTGCCATATCTGGATAATCAAAATTTTCTCGGCGGCCAGGCTTTTCAAACTATTAGAAAAAAAGCAAATGTGGAAGATGTTTATGACCAAAAAAAGGCCTTCAGGTCTAAATCAGGGCTTTTCAACCTTTTCACCCATTGTACCACTTTTAGGATATGGCAACATCCGAGTACCACCAATCGCCTAGCAAGTTGTCAAAAACGTGATGACCTCCCCCCCCAAAATAAAAAGAAAGGAGAAAAGTGATGAAGTACAGGTAGTCCTCAACTTACAACAGTTTGCTTAGTGACTGTTCGAAGTTACAATGGCACTGAAAAAAGTGCCCCCCAAACCACGGCCAAGCAAGATGGCTTAGGCCCAGGATATTTGCAGGACCGTCTACTTCCCATCACCCAGTGCGCTCACACAGAGAGGGCCTCCTCAGGGTGCCGTCAGCCAGACAATGTCGGCTGGTGACCCCCAGGGGGAGGGCCTTCTCTGTGGGAGCACCAGCCCTTTGGAACCAACTCCCCCTTGAGCTTTGGATGGCCCCGGACCTCCGGTCCTTTCGCCGCAACCTCAAAACTTTCTTCTTCCAACAGGCTGACCTGGATTGATGATGGGTTTTTAAATATGTTTTAATTTTTAACTGTGTAGTTAATTTATTTTGGGGCTGTTATTTAATTCTTTTTTTAATTTTTGTATTGTTGTTTTTTATTGTTGTTAGCCGCCCTGAGTCCTTCGGGAGATAGGGCGGCATATAAGTCCCAAAAATAAATAAATAAGATACCTGCCTGCCCACCCGGCAGCACTCTTCCTCTTGTCCAAGGTTTTCATTGTTGTGAGCATTTCTGTTGAGGATTGGCAGTGGGGGTGGGGTGGGGGGTGTTTGGTTTTTATTCTCCCCCCCTTGCTGGGTGGTTGCAGCAGGTTTTGGTCACTTCACATGACCCTGGGACACTGTGATCATCATAAATATGAATCAGTTGCCAAGCATCTGAATGTAAATCACAAGGCCCTGGAGATGCTGCAACATTCCAGCTGATCGGTGCTTCTTCTGGGCTCACAAGTGCCAGGATCAGCAATGAGCTCCAGCTGGAGCCTGGCGCTGATCCTGGCACTTCCGCTGAGCCCTGACAGTCCTGTAGCTCCAGCCGTCTCTCACTTGGGCTTGTGCAGTGCTGCCCCTGGTTCAGCTGTTCCCCTCCCCTGCTACCACTTTTCTAGGATGGTCACGTACCACCTGCCAGATGCCAATGTACCACAGGTGGTACCCATACCACTGGTTGAAAAGCCCTGGTCTAAATTATTGTTAGATTTTTATTTTATTTCATTTCCTATTTGCTTTTTATATATATAACTCAAGGTAGTGAGCATACCTAATAATCCTGCCACTTCCTATTTTCTCTACAACAACCCTGTGAGGTATGTTGGGTTGAGAGACAGTGATTGGCGCAAGGTCACTCAGCTGCTTTCCTGGCCCTCAACTACTAGACCAAATTGGCTCTATTTTCAGAGTAAATCAAGCTGACCTTGAGTAATCCTCAAGTTATAATGGCAATTGGGACTGGGATTGCCTTTGCTAAGCAATGCAGTTCTAAAGTATGATGTCACATGACTGCATCACTTAGCAATGGCAATCCAAGCTGCTGTTGTAACCCCAAGATATGCGGTTATTAGGCAGGAAAGCACCAGGAGTCCCAGGTAAGGAGTACAGGGGTACTGTGGAAGATCCTGGGCAGCTTGATACAAGCCATGCACAACTTGGGGAGGACAGGGCTGCGTGCACAGATATCTGTAAGTGAGAGCGAGGACGCCCAGAGATGGAGAACACAGGGTGAGTGCGTGCGAGTACAAGGAGGGCCAAGGAAGGAGGGCACAGCACCAAGTGACTTGAGACCTCAGAACAACCCTGTGAATTGGTTTGGGCTGAGAGAGAGTGACTGGCCCAAAGTCACCCATCTGGCTTTCATGTCTAGGGCAAGTTTAGAACTCACAGTCTCCTGCCAATACAGGACCAAAACCAAGACAAATAAAGGACGACGACTCAGAGAACTCCATGCTAATTATTGTGTAGTGGGTTTCTTGGAAACAGGAGGCAAGACAAGAGGGTTCAAACAGGAACATTGTTTTATTGTTGTAACTGAGGCTTCAAGGAACCTATTCCCGCCCCAGAGCCAACCAATGATCGTCCTGGAGACTGCATGTCTGGGCAGCCAGCGACCTTTCACATACACTCTAATTAAGCAATCTCAAGCAGCATTCAAAGACACCTGAAAACAGTTCAAGTAAAAGCCCCAATACATTACACTAATATTTAATTTATTGTGCAACCTCAGGGGAAGCATGTTTTTAATCCTTGTTGCCTAGGACTTATGGACTGTTCCAAATTACAAAGTTTATATTGTGTATTCAGGATAACTGAGGAGAGAGACAAAGAGAATTTGGTGTATGCACAGTGTTCATACATCCCTTAAAAGACAGCCCTTTACAGGTAGTCCTCGACTTATGACCACAATGAAGCCCAAAATTTCTATCGTTAAGCAAGACACTTGTTAAACGAGTTTTGCCTCATTTTACAACCTTTCTTGCCCCAGTTGTTAAGTGAATCACTACAGTTGATAAGTTAGTAACTCGATTCTTAAGTGAATCTGGCTTCCCCTTTGACTTTGCTTGTCAGGAGGTCACGAATGGCGACCACATGACCTTGGGATACAGGAACGGTCATAAATAAGAACCAGTTGCCAAGTATCTGAATTTTGATCACATGATCATGGGGATGCTGCAAAGTTTGTAACTGTGAAAAACAGTCATAAGTCACTTTTTCAGTGCCATTGTAACTCTGAATGGTCACTAAATGAACTGTTGTAAGTTAAGGACTACCTGTAAAGGGCTGTCTTTTAAGGGATGTATGAACACAATGCGTGGTTGTACACCAGGGGTCAAACTCGCCGCATCATGTGATGTGTCATGACGTATCGCAACTTTTTTCCCCTTGCCGGAGTTGTGGTGGGCACAGCTTCCGTGTGATGTATCTGGCCCCAGGCTGGCAGTTTGATACCCCTGTTGTATGCCAAACTCTCTTTGTCTGTCTCCTCAGTTATCCCGAATATAAACATCTTGTTAATATAATTTGTAATTTGTAACAGTCCATAAGACCTAGGCAACATGGATTGAAAAACTGCACAATAAATTAAATATTAGCATGGAGAGCTCTGAGTACCACAGAAGCGGTATCATTAAAAGTCACAGCAACGTGGAGTTTTGACTCTAACTGCAGTCTCCATTTGTAGCATAGGAACAAGTTGGGACTTTTCTTCCAGAGCTCGTCAGAAATGTCTAAACATGATGCCAAGGACTCTCAAAGGGAAGAAAACCATTAACATTTATAATAGCTTGGGAACTGTAAAGGTAAAGGTTCCCCTGCACATGCGTGTTAGTCGTTTCCAACTCTAGGGGCCGGTGCTCATCTCCATTTCAAAGCCAAAGAGCCAGCGCTTGTCCGAGAATGTCTCTGTGGTCATGTGGCTGGCATGACTAGACGCCAAAGGCGCACGGAATGCTGTTACCTTCCCACCGTAGCGGTCCCTATTTTTCTACTTGTATTTTTACATGCTTTCGAACTGCTAGGTTGGCAGAAGCTGGGACAAGTAACAGGCGCTCAGTCTGTTACGTGGCACTCAGGATTCGACCCGCCAAACTGCCGACCATCTGATCGACAAGCTCAGCATCCTAACCCACTGAGCCACTGCTTTGGGAACTGTACAGAAATGCAATTTATCAGTCCAGATGTGATCTTGCAAAGGGATCCAGATCATCCTTCAAGTTATAAAAAAAAAATCCTATTGAGCACAGCCATCTGCCAAATCTCCCCCATCCCCACCAGTAGTAAACCTAACCTTTGGATGGGCTTGGAGTGGCCACTGCCCTCTCTTATCCTAATCTATGTTACAAATCTGTTCTAAGGATAAAGTTCTAAACAAGCCACAATGAAGTGAGAGGATTTTACTTTTGGGTAAAGACAGAGCCAATCTGGTGAATTGATTAAAGGCACCAAACTAGAAACTGGGAGACAGGGAGTTAGGCACTCTGCTCATCCGTTTTTGGAACAAAATGGTGAAAAGGGGGAGGGGGTATTAAAAAGGTAAAAAACACCGAATGTCACTGGAAAATTAAGAGGTCAGAACTGTATTAAGTGGTTCCACGAACTTTTCCTTAGAATGTTTTTTTTTTTTTTCAAATTTGGCAACTTTAAAACACACCTCAAACTTACCAAATATGAAAAACACTGTCTTAGAACATCTGTAGATGTGAAGTCCTGCAGAGAACAATCTGCAAAGCCAAACAAGGTTGCCCAGGATCCTTGGGCTGATCCTGGCCACATGAGAGGGATTCTTTTAAGGCAGGGGTATCAAACTCAATTTCATTGAGGGCCGCATCAGCATTGCAGTTGCCCTCAGGGGGCCGGGTGGGTGTGGCCTGGGTGGGCATGGCCTACTGGGTGGGCATGGCCAGCTCTACATCGTTCGCATCAAGGGTGCCTATGGGGGCCTGGGCAGGAGTGGGACAGTTCTGAGGGTCTCTGGCAGAAGGAGGGTCTCTGGGCCAGGGCCAAGGCAGCGGGGGCCGTTCCTTCACTGTTTCCAGGGTGGCTTCACAGGCTGCATGAAACCACTTCGTGGGCTGGATCTGGCTCCCGGGCCTTGCGTTTGACATGCCTGTTTTAAGGAAACCAACGCCCCACTGCAGAGAGGTTTGCCACACAGTTAATTTACATTGTTTAAAGTGTAACTATAAAGAGAGCCATTGGTATAGTTATTAAGGCATCTCAGCAATAAACCGGACGACCAGGAGTTCCAGTCTTCGTGACCTTAAGCCAGTCACTCTTTCCCAGCCCTAGGAAGAAGGCAATGGTAAACCAACTTCCTAAACGTTGAGAAGAAAACTGCAGGGACTGGTGCAGCTGACTCAAAGGCACGCGTGCACACAGCGCGAAATGAGGGATAGGGAGGCAGCACCGTCTCTCTTGGGAACGGGGGGGTGTGTGTGTGTGTGAACCGGAATGCCGCGTTTATCAAGTGACTTAATGAATAAGTCCCGCTGAGAAGCAAAATCGCTTGCGCCGCCCTTCCCATTTTTCCACGCCAACTTCACCAACCCTTTGAAGCAGCCTGTTCTGTTTCTAGACGTGGCCACGGATGATGGCAATTGTATTCCCACCGTCGAACTCAGAATACCCTCCAAAGTATCCCGGCCCAGTCCAGTTACCTTGGTCATACCCACTCCGATGACAAAAACCCTTTTCCCGACGCGGATCGGGGCCAGGTAGCTGCTGCTGCTCTTGCCCATGATGCTCTCAGGATCTTGCGTGGCCGTAGCACCAAAAACACGCGAAAAGAAATGCACAGCCGCTGCAACTTTCCTCCCCGGGCGGGCTTTTGACAGACAACACACCAGAAATAAAGGTCGAAAGACGGGGGCGGGAACGAGTTTCAATCTCTCTCTCCACCCTCTTAAAGCGGTAGCGTCTATCTTTGGCTCTCTGC
The DNA here is from genome assembly GCA_024449315.1 of Daboia siamensis. NCBI lineage: Eukaryota > Metazoa > Chordata > Lepidosauria > Squamata > Viperidae > Daboia > Daboia siamensis. Next base: position 71,776 of record JAKJMR010000984.1, on the reverse strand, counting down.
AAACCTAGCCTGAATTCGGGAGTCGGAAATACAGGCTGAGCGAGCCTATCCCAGAGTATTACAGAGTGCTTTAAATCCCCAGCTTTGATTAAAGTAAGAGCTGGTCTCTAGCCCTCCAAAGAGCGGAGGTTAGAGAAAAACGTGCATCCGCTTTTAAGTTAGCAAATTTATATAGCCGCCCATCTCACAAGAAGTGACTCCGGGTGGCCAGCAACTATAAACAGCAATTAAAATCGTATAATGATTCAAGAAATATCAAATAAAGCCAAAAATAGATATGTCTTACGTTTTGGTTTTTGTTTTTTTTTTTAAAAAAAAAGAATCGTCGCTTCTCATTTTCATTGCTTTAGAATTGAATTGCCTCTATAACGATTGACATACAATCTAGAGAAGGACCTGAGTTTTTTTTTTTATATTTTCCTTAATAAAAAAGGTAATTGCTACAATGAACAACAGGAACAAAATCAGAGGATCAGAAATCCAACCTAAAGCATCAAAAAGGAAAAGAAAGGGAAAGAAAAGGTATTTGTACCATGTGTAGTATTTATCAGATTTGTAAAATGAAAAAAGTTTTATGCTGCCAATGAATCTCAAAAGCCAACATTGGTGCTGGTGGTGTGTGTGTGTTTGTATATAAGTATATTTGCATTGGTGTTATACCACTTTACAATCTCTTGGTATAGTGAGACCATCAAAAAAACCCCAAGCTGGCAATTTATTTCTGCACTTTTGTCGAGAAAAGCGTAGGGACTTTGTCCATAAGATCAGCAGTCGATCTTAACGCTAAGAAGCTTTTGATTATATTTTTGGAATAAAAAGAGATTTCGTGCTCGAAAGGGGGCGCTACAGCTTTTTTTTTTTTTTTTTCTCTAAAGCGTAGCAGTTATTTAGACTTCGACTGCTCCGAAAATTAGTTTGCCGTTCGAAACTTCTTCCTTTCAGCTTGCATCAAGATACGTGTTATTTTAACTGAAGCGTCAGCAACTGGGGCTCGCTAGCCCTCCGGCCTTTCTTCGTCAATTCGGGTTTGCCTGAATTGTTGGTTTACTTCGGCCCAGCTGCTACGTCCTAAAATGCTCCGCCTGGGCCAAGCAACCGCTGTGTGGCGTTTACTTTCGGCGGAGAGCTGCTTGGGGATTGGAGGCATTCCCCCGAGAAGATCCGCGTCCGGAGAGAAGAAAAAAGAGATCCTGATACACGTGCATGGAAAGGCAGACTGTGGTAAGTGACTCCTGGACCCCTCCCGAAGGCACAAGGCCACCGTAACCATGCAGTGTCTTGGAAGAGGCCGCCCATCGTGCCCCCTGCTGCCCACTTTCCTTTTCCCACTGCTGAGCGGTTAGGGAGAAGACACAAGGCGACCTGATCAAAGTCCACGCACTCTTCCTTTCGCAATCCGGGATTCTGTAGGTCGTGGGCCAATGGTAGAAGACCTCGGGGACACACCCCTTTGTTAGCTATGCGGGGAAGGCCAATCGCCAACCGTCACTGGAGAATTTAGAGAGAGCCGCAATTGTATTCATTAAGTGATCTCTCTTTTTTTTTTTAATTAAAGAGTTTTACAAAAACAAGATTTTACAATACATCCCCAAATCCCACCCACCCCAAACCACCCCTCTTCCTCCCCCCACTTCCCAGAGCTAAATACAGGGTTATAGTTATAATAATCATATTCTAACTAAAGATTATCCATAATATAAAATTAACCAAATTCATAATGTGCTTTAATTCCCCTTTAACATAGATATGTACAAAGCACTAACACTAAAATTAATAACAATATCCCTTTAAAATCTACTCATAAGCTAAATGGAACTTTTTAGTCCCATATTTAGTCCCTGGTGATGACCTATAAAGCCCTAAATGGCTTGGGTCCGGGATATCTGAGGGAACACCTGCTGCCGGCATCAAGCTCCCTTCGTCCAGTGCGGTCCCACAGGGAGGGTCTTCTCAGGGTGCCGCCGGTGAGAGATTGCCGGCGGATGACACCCAGGGGTAGGGCCTTCTCTGTGGGTGCGCCTGCCCTTTGGAACCAGCTGCCGGTGGAGTTGAGGACTGCCCCCGACCTCCGTTCATTTCGTCGGGACCTGAAGACCTGGCTCTTCGAGCTCTCTGCCCCAGGCTGAGAATTTTTAATTTTAATTTAGTCCAATTGGGTTTTTTTTTTTAATTAATACAGGGATTATTATAATTTATTTTAATTTGTTTTTAACTTTTATATTTGTGTTTTTAATTACCCTGTAAACCGCCCTGAGTCCTTCGGGAAAGGGCGGTATATAAATGTAATAAAATAAATAAATAAATAAATATTTATTCTGAGTATAATCTATCCATCTCCTCCAAACTGAAATATATCTTTCTTGTGAATGATCCTTCAAATAAGCAGAAATTTTAGACATTTCTGCAAGATTCGAAACTTTAAACACCCATTCTTCTATAGTAGGCAAACTATCCTTCTTCCAGTATTGTCCCACCAGTAACCGTGCTGCTGTTATCAAATTCAACATCAAATTGGTTTCTTTAACATCACAATCTACAACAATACCCAATAAAAACAATTGCGGAGAAAACTTTATCTTTCTCTTAAAAATCTTTTGAATGTTCCACCAAATTTTAACCCAAAAAGCTTTTATATTTCTGCAAGTCCACCACATATGAAAATAGGTGGCTTCTAAACTACCACATCTCCAGCATTTAGACTGTAAGTTAGGATACATGTTAGACAGCTTTTTGGGATCCAGATGCCATCTATAAAACATTTTATAAAAATTTTCTCTTAAATTTTGAGCCTGAGTAAATTTCTTACCCAAATTACCTCCCAAGTATCCAGCGGAATTGGTTCCTGAATATTTTGTGCCCACTTTATCATACAATCTTTAACTAATTCCGTTTCCGAGTCCAATTCAATTAAAACATTATATAGCCTCTTTATATGTGCACGATTTAAATCTCTAATTTGTTTTACTAAATTTTCATCTGTAATTGTAATGCCAACCAGGTTGGCATTAAGTGATCTCTTAGAAGGGGTGAGCTTCCAGAATTCCTCAGCAAGCTTGCTGTGGAATTCTGGGATTTGAAAGATACATCTTACAGTTGCCAAGTTTGGAGAAAAAAACAACAACACACTGCCTTAGAAAGTCTGTAGCTGTCAGAGGGCCCTGGAAAATCAAACTGTAAAGCCAAACAGGGTTATCTTTGGACTTATTTTGGCTGCCTGAGAATGCTTGACTGCTTTAAGGAAATTAATGTCCCACTGCAGAGAGGCTTGCCATACACTTAATGGTAGCAAGTGAAATTTAAAATGTTTGTATAGCTATAAAGTGTAACTGAAACAGTATACTTATAAATAGACTTGTGCTTAAGTCTAAAGCACCAGTTTGGTGTTTTGGACTTAGGCACAAGGCCACCTGAGTGACCTTAGACCAGTCACTTTCTCAGCTGTAGCAAGCAAGCAGTGGCAAGAAGCCACATATGAAATCTTGCCATGAAAACTGCAGGGATTTGTCTTCACCGGAAATAAAGACTGACTCAAAGATGCATACACACACCAAAAAAGCCCTAAAATATCCATGCATAATTGTGCTGCCACCACGTGGCTGTTCTTGGGAAATTACCAATATGCTAATTGGGTCTACCAGTACCTTTCCCTTTGTGATGTATTTCCTATCCTGCTTGTGATACTGCACTAGGATCCACCCCTTCTGGGTTGGACTTCCTCCTTCTCCTTGCTCCCTTGTGTTCCATCCTCCATTGTAACATCTGAACATGAACCATGCGGACAGTAATCCTATTACTGTCTTTTGAACTTAAAGCTCCGGCCAGATTCAACTGACCACAACTTCTCTGCTGTAACATCTTCTACATGCAAAATAAAGGTATTTCAGATGAACCAGGTGCTTTATGAGTTCACTGTCTGGAAAGGGCCGTTAAATGTGACTAAATTCGCTTAAACAGACCAATGTGTCTTAACAAGGAATTATATTCGCAATACAACTGCCTGTACCAGCACAATAATAGAAGAGCAGAAAGCACAAAAGTCAATGATACACACTTCCCCCTTTCACTCAGTTCGTCCTGTTTCAGAATGAAATGTGGAGAAAAGTTTTACAGGTAGTCCTCAACTTAGGACCACAATTCAGTCCAAAATTTCTGTCGCCATGTGAGATAGTTGTTAAGTGAATCACTGCCACTATTAAGTTAGTAACACAATTGTTAAGTGAATCTGGCTTCCCCCTTGACTTTGTTTGTCAGAAGGTCATAAAAGTTGATCAAGTGACCCTGGGTCACTGCAAACGTCATAAATATGAGTCTTTTGTCAAGTTTCTGAATTTTGATTACATGACCAGTGGGATGATGCAATGTTTGTAAGTGTGAAAAACGTCATAAGTCACTTTTTTAGTGCCATTGTAATTTCAAGGGGTCACTAAATGAACTGTTGTAAGTAGAGGACTACCTGTATTAAAAAGATAAAGATAGCTCTGCTTTCATAATTCCTTAGACATCTGCATGTAGAAGTGTTTTACAGTCGTCTTTGAAATGATTTCGTGACAGCTCTCCAACCCTGACCTTAATTAGTTTCTCTGCCCAGATTTACTCATTTATTCCTAGATTTGCTTTTTAGGCTTCTCTCAGATGATTGTGGTTTTAAAAAAAACAAACTCCTGAAGCACAGTATTTGAATTTCCTAATATTTTACTATGACCTCGAGCTGAATGTTACTCTGGAATTGTTTTGCTTATGTAAACAATTAGACACAAAAGCTCTTTTTTTAAACAAAAATGTTATTGTTCTTTTGGGGAGTAAAGGAATTGCAGAAATTCAGATGAACAGACCACATGCCAGAAATGCCCTGGGAAAAGTGTTTGTGGACGAAGTAAGTGATAGTATTCATTTAATTTCCCCTTATATAGATATTGTTTGAAAGGGTATGGGTCACCATAATTGTCAATGAATGATAGTTTCCTAGATATTAGGGCAGATTTTGTAGTAGAAGCTGCATACTAAAATCAAATTATGCACTTAGCAGTTTGTGTGTGTGTGTGTGTGTGTGTGTGTGTAAATCCACTAAAGTGTGATCACATATACACAGCTGTGGCCTCAAAGAAAGATTTCATTGAATTGAATATTGGATTTATTCTCTTTTTTCATTAGTTATATGAAATCCTTGATGTTCTCCGTTTTGATGAAAGTATACGTGCTGTGATAATCAAAAGCAAAGTAAAGGGTGTTTTTTGTGCTGGTAAGTAAAGCTGTTTTTTTATTTGAAAAACTCAAAAAACAGAATGAGTGGAAGAAAATATATCACCTGACCTATCCTTTCCACTTGGTTGTTTAATAAAATATATTTTCTATATCAGTAACAAGGTTTTTCAGAAATGGCTTGTTATTGTCTCTTTCCTTGGGCTGAAAAAAAGGGGGACTGGCCCAAGGTCACTAACCTGGTTTTGTGCCTAAGGCAAGACTCGTGGTATCCCAGTTGCTAGCTTGATGCCTTAACCATTACACCAAACCAGCTTTCATTATTTTATTTATTTTATATTTTATTTTAGGGACAATTGCTTCTAATCACTAATTCAATTTATATAGATTTTTTTTTTGTCCCATCTTAGTTTTTTGTCACCTTTGTGGTGACCAAAACAAATCTAGTTTTAGTAACCACATTACAAAAAAGATGTTGAGACTTTGGAAAAAGTGCAGAGAAGAGTAACTAAGATGATTAAAGTCCTGGAGACTAAAACATATGAAGAGCGGTTGCTGGAATTGGGTATGACTAGTCTGGAAAAGAGAAGGACTAGGAGTGACATGATAGCAGTATTCCAGTATTTGAAGGGCTGCCACAAAGAACTCATTTTCCAAAGCACCAGAAGGCAAGACAAGAAACAATGGATGGAAAGTAATCAAGGAGAGAAGCAACTTGGAGTTAAGGAGAAATTTCCTAACAATGAGAATAATTAATCAGTGGAACAGCTTGCCTTTATAAGTTGTAGGTGCTTCATCACTGGAGGTTTTAAAGAAGAGGTTGGATGACCATTTGTCTGAAATGGTATAAGGTCTTCTGTTTGAACAGGGGACTGGACTAGAAGACCTCTAAGGTCCCTTCCAGCTCTATTATGATTGATTGTTTTGACAGTGTGACTTCTGGCATTATAGACATAAATATATTACACATCATTATCTACCGATGTAAATAATGTTAATATTTATTATTTATATATTAAACATATAGTAACTAATATCATTACTGAAGAATATATATTTATATAGATGAACTGCTTGAGTCTTACTTCTCACTTAAGTAGGCTTACTTACTTAAGCATACTTTCTTCTACCATCATATGACTCTTCTGTAGTTCACACACCAGGTATTGTTGCATTTGAAACATTACCTTCAAGCGTTTCTCTTCCTGCATTTCCCAAATGATGCCTTGGTTTTGCAAATGTAGGTGCTGACTTAAAAGAGAGAGCTCGAATGAATGATTCTGAAGCTGACCATTTTGTTCAGAGGCTCAGAGGTCTAATGGACAACATTGGTAAGTACCTGATGGGTCCCTTTGTTCACAAGCTACTCAGTCTTGAATATGAAGCAGAGTAGGAAGCCTTTGTGTCATCCATAAAGCAAAAATAAATCCTTTGAGGACTCCCTTGTTTTTTATAGTATCTCTCAGCAATGGGATGTTGGCTGCCCCTGCCTGTTTTGAATCTAACTTGTACAGCTGTTATATCTCAGTCCAAATATTGTGGATACTATTTTACTAGCCTGTGAGATCACTGCAATTGTTTCATAGTTTGAGCATTCTTTAGCACTGTCCTTTTGGTATTGGAATGTAGAGTGATTTCTTTTTTTCCTTGTCTTGACCATCGTGGTGTTTTTCATACATGTTTACAAACTAAAAGTAGCATTTGAAGCACCATCCTATAAGATTTTAAATGCTTCAGCAGTATTTTCTAGGGCCCATTTAACTTTACAAGTAGTCCTTGTGCAACCCCAGACAGCTAGTAATGTATTCCCACAAGATTGTACACTTTTGACATTATTAATGTGATTTACACACATTAACTATATTATATATTTTGTATGCGGTCCAAGACAGTTTTTCTTCTCTCAGTACGGCCCAGTTAAGCCAAGAGGTGGCACACCCTTGACCTACAAGCATTTGTTTAGTGACTGTTTGAAGTTATGACATTGCTGAAGGAATGGTGCTTACGACTGTCCTCAGACTTCTAGCCATTGCTGCATCCCCACCATCAGGTGATCACGATCTGAGTGTTTGGCAAACAGCTTGTTACTACATCCTATTACAATGCCCCACAATCACGTGCTTGTCATTTGTAATCTTCCCTACCACTTTTCCAGATGATCAATGGGAAAACCGGCAGAAAAATCACTTAAGTCTCCCCCAGCCCCTCTGCCCTTGTGCCATGCTGGCCACTTGCGCATCCCCGAGTCTCGCCATGCTTCTTCCCAGCACTTGTGTACCTCTTTGCACTCTTGGGCGTCCTCCCCAATGTCATATGTTGAGGACTACTTTTACTTGTCACAGTGCTAGCTGTAAGGACAAACCTTTTCCATTTCATCAATCATGGAATCTTTCTTCTAAATTGTAGCTCTGTGTAGGTAGTCCCCAGATTGTTGGGGGCAATAAGCTGACTTTGTAATAATGCCGCTTGGTGTGTGTGTGAAAGCCCTAATAAGCAGGCATATACATAGAATGAAGGCTACTGCTAAGCTTGTAAGCCGCCCTGAGTCTTCGGAGAAGGGCGGGATATAAATGGAATTAAAATAAAATAAATAAATAAATAAACTTACAACTGTTCATTTAGTAACCGTTCAAAGTTATAGTGGCACTGAAAGAATAAGACTTATGACCGTTTCTCACACTTAACAACTGTTGTGGCAACCCCATCATCACATGATCGAAACTCAGATGCTTGGCAACTGATTCATTTTTATGACGGTTGCCGTGTCCCTGGGTCATGTGACCCCCTTTTGTGACCTTTTGACAAGCAAAGTTAAGGGGGAAGCCAGAGTCACTTAACAACCATGTTACTAACTTAACAACTGCAGTGATTCACTTAACAACTGTGACCAGAAAGATCGTAAAATTGGGCAAAACACACTTAACATCTGTCTCACATAGCAACATAAATTTTGGGCTCAATTGTGGTTGTAGGTCGAAGACCACTTGTATATTACTGCCATTTGTTCCTTTATATTTTCCTTCTCCAGTAGATTCTCCACTAGATTCTTGTTGCTTTTTCTTTTATTATGCCATTTTTGCAAAACTGGATTTCATGATCTCTTAATGTTTGCAGCTGCATTACCAATGCCGATTATTGCTGCAATTGATGGTTATGCCTTGGGTGGCGGCTTGGAGATGGCGCTAGCTTGTGATCTCCGAGTAGCAGGTGAGAATATCAGTATATCCAATACTTTTTGTTCCTATTCTGAAAACAGTTTAATTTAATTCAACCTGTAGCATCTAAAAATCATAAGCTAACTGTTGACATTGTTGCCCTGATTTAAGAACTTGGTCCAGCCAAACTGTAGTATTTTAAAGACTTATTAAATGTGTGCTACATTTATACGAGTCTAACATTTTCATCTTGTATACGTCTTCCCCCCCCCCCCCCCCATCAGCATCATCCGCTAAAATGGGTTTAATTGAAACTACCAGAGGCCTTCTCCCTGGTGCAGGTAAGGTTGCAGGATCAATTTTCTTGCCCCTTTTTCATTTGTCATATAATTGTACTGTAATTTGTTAAAAATAACAAAAGCTATTAATATAGGTTTCCAGATATTATATTTATATTTATGTATGTATGCACGTATGTATGTATGTTTGCACATATGCCTGGAACTGTCATGTAAGATAATCTTCAGGTTTCTCAACTCTCCCAAGAATCAAGCTGCTATTACATGTTGTTTTCTGCTCTCTTGAGCAGAGGAGTAGATCTGCTACTCCTTTCTCTCCCACATAGTTTCCCCTCTTTTTTTCCTTGCTCTGGAAATCAATGTAGCCAGGTAAAATGAGAATAAATCAATCCACTGTTGATTTATATAGCTCCTCCGTTTGCCAGGTGAAAGAGGACTGATTAGCTCATGAACACTGCCCTGCTTTTGCCACCCAATTGAGAGGACCCTAAATGTGAAAAAAAAAAAAAATAGGGTAGTGGCTCTGCCAGATTAGCTTTCTTTTAGCGAAGGAAGAAAAAAATGAAATCCCCAAAGCTTTCTTTCCTGGTTATGGAAATGTAATTGTTTTGTGGTGGCAATGTCAAAAAACATAGTTACGCTAAACTTTGAATCCAAGTAAATTAATGCACGGTTCCCATGATTTGAGAACAGGACCTTTTCATGAAAATGATTACAGTGAAATCTCGATTCATCATACCTCAGTTTGCAACACATCACTTTTATGTTATTTGTGCAATGTTGTAGTCAAGCAACTACCAGAAATCACTGTTATAACATACGTTGATATTTAAAAGACGTTAAGAAGTATCAGAAAATTGCTTATACCAATTATTCTATTAACACGAGGTTCCACTATACCAATATGATTTATAAAGACATTTAGATATGACTTTGGGAAAAGTATAAAAGAACTACTCTGGAGGGATTTTCAGAAAAGAAGATACAGTTCTAACCCTACCTTTATTTTTGTTTAATATTACCTGAGGTGGAGAGAAACTTGGGCAAGCTTTCATTCTACCATCCTACCTTTTTTACTATAAAAAAAACATTCTTGAAATTCCTACTGCTCCTGTTTCTGGCCTGTCTTACAGGGATGATTTGTAAGAGTCTAGTTTGATATCAGTAGGCTAGTAAGAACTGGATTTCAACCCAAGTAAATCTCCAAAGAACCATCAGCAGAATTTAGGAGACACACTGTAATCACTACTTTTAACTTTAGCGATATGGATAATTCTTTGTGCAATTAAATAATAGAATAACAGAATAGAATAACAGAATTGGAAGGGACCTTGGAGTTCTTCTAGTCCAACCCGTACTCAAGCAGGAGACCCTATACCATTCTGGACAATCCGGTCTCTTTTTTAAAAGCCTCCAGTGGTGGAGCACTCACAACTTCTGAAGACAAGCCATTCCACTGGTTAATTGTTCTCAGTGCTTTTTTTGTAAAAGAAAAAGGTGCGGGAACTCACACATGTCATACAAACCGCTTTGCCTACCTTAACAAGGTTCCATACAAAAAAAGGCGCTGGAACTCCGTTCTGAGTGTTCTATGAGAAAAAAAGCCCTGATTGTTCTCATTGTTAGGAAATTTCTCCTTAGTTCTATGTTACTTCTCTCCTTGAAATTGAAATGGAAACCAAGGCATATAACAATGCTCTGTAAAATCTGATTGATGAATTTTGCTTTTTTTTTTTCCTGTTTAGGTGGAACCCAGCGCTTACCACGCTGCATTGGCATTGGCCTTGCCAAAGAGCTCATTTTCACTGGCAGACAGTTTGATGGGCAAGAGGCTTTCTCCATGGGGTTACTTAATCACACAGTACCACAGAATGAGGAAGGGGATGCAGCATATCAAAAGGCATTAACTTTAGCTGAAGAAATAGTTCCTCAGGTTCGTGTGTTCTTCACCCTCCTCTCTATATCGCTGAAGAAACAATATGTTTCTGCTTGTTAAAAATAGAGCACTTTTTTATTGAAACAATTTCAACTTTGGCATCAGGAATCTTGATGGTATCTTGTTTTTGTTTTTATGAAGAAAAACTGAAATAGACTCCCCCAAAACTCCCCGAATAGTGTATGTTCTGCAAATTCGAAGTATCTTCCTTTTTTTTTTTAGTAATTTATGCAATATACACCAGCCAATCCAGTGTTTACTCTCATTGTGAAAATGCTGTATTGCAATCTGTAGCACTTGTTGATTATGAGTTCCTTTTTAAGGCATTTTATGCAGATATGTGTGGGATTGAATTAATGTTTTGTATGTGTGCGCGTGCATATGTACCTGTGTACATGCAAACATATTTCTGATTCAAAAATGTTTTTCTTTTCAAAGGCTCCAATAGCTGTGAGGCTGGGTAAATTGGCTATAAACAAAGGGATTGAGGTAATGATTTATTACAGCAAGCTTCTTCAATTTATATTTAAGGTTTCACAGAAAGGAAGAAAAATAAATGTTTTAAAAAGACATACATTTTATTAGAGCTTCCAGAACTAAGGAGCAGAAATTCAGTCCACTAATATCGTAGCAAGAGTCAAAGTTGTCAGTATCTTTTTCCTGCCATCTTGTGGCCCTCTTTACATTTGCAGCCCAGATCTGATAATTTGATATGAGCGACAGATCTGTTCCATTGTCTGAATCAGAAGCAGAGATAAAACATGTATGGATGACCATCATTGCTTCTTCATTCTTATGCTGCATTTTCAATATTAGTGAAAGGAGACAAAAATGTCTTCACCAGGATAGAGAAATGGAAGAAATAATGTCTCTATAAATCACCATTTCCATACAACTCTGAGGCTTCAACTACTATTACTATTTCCTGAGTTTACATCCTGTTGCATGTCAGGAGGGACAACATACTGTACAGAATAACATTATTCTGTTATACAGAAGACCTTTGAGGTCCCTGGGAGGTCTTCTACTCTAACCCCTTGCTCAAGCAGATCTTATACCATTTCAGACAAATGGCTGTCCAGTTTCTTCTTAAAAACCTCCAGTGATGGAGTACCAACAACTTCTGAAGGCAAGCTGTTTCATTGATTGATTCTTCTGTCAGGAAATTTCTCTTTATTTCTAGGTTGGATCTCTCCTTTATTCATTTCCATCCATTGCTTCTTGTCTTGTCTTTAGCTGCTTTGGTGAATAGATTGATAACCAACCCCACCCCTTCTTTGTGTCAGCCCTAGATATTGGAACAGTTACGTCACCCACAGTTGTTTTCATTAGACTAGATGCCCAGTTCCTGCAACTGTTCCATGTTTTAGCCTCCAGTCCCCTAAACCTCATTCTTGCTCTTCTCTGCACTCTTTTTAGAGTCTCAACATCGTTTTTATTTTGTGGCGACCGAAACTGTAGTATTCTAAGTGTGGTCTTATCAAGTGGTACTAACACTTCACATGATCTTGATTCTCTCCCTTTGTTAATGCAGGCTAGGACTATGTTGGCTTTGCCAGCTCACTGCTGGCTCATAAATTTAAGTGGTTGTCCACTTAAATGTTATCTTAAGTGTAAGTTTAAAATGTAACTTAGTGAAGTTATTGTAGGCGACATGGATAGTGTGTGTGTGTGCACGTACAGCAATTGCACAGGCTCATTTTTGTACTGAATTTCCCAGAAGGTTCTTTACCTCTGGCACAATCCAAACGTCTCTACTCTGGATATGTAATGTAGCTGCGCCTATAATAAATCTGTTAATGTTTATGTGCCAAAAGCTTTGCTTGGTAGAGAGAACCTAGTATTGTGTCACTGATGAAACCTGGGAAAAGTCTAGCATGATTGATTTATAATTCATTAAAGCCATACTTCAATATAATTTCTGAATTGGTAACCTGGTACTGCTTTCCCTCAGGTGGGCAAAAATATTTTCTTTCTTTTCAGGTTGATATTGCCTCAGGAATGGCTATTGAAAGAATGTGCTATGCCCAGGTAACCCCATGTTTTCTTTTTTTAAAAAAAACCAGCTTCTTGCCCCTCCCCCCCAAACATTAGGGAATCTCATGGTGTAACAATTTACAAATATAAGTAAAAAGATGTTTCCACATTTTAGCTTCAGTGTGTGTTCTTCTCAGATATTTGGGCTGCTGTACTTTTCTCCATCCTTCAGATCTGAATAATACAAATAAGCACCCACACACATCAGATCAATTTTTTTAAAAAGTACATTGAATTACAGTTCTTGTGTATCCACATACACACACAGATTCCCAAACTACACCTGCCTTTTCTTTCTTTATTTAATAATATTTGGAGGCGGCCCAGCTCCAAAATGAGCCTGGACAGTGTAGATCAAATAAAAACAATTATGAAACCCAGTGAGTAGTATTTATTTATTTATTTATTTATTTATGAGACACAGAGCCCATCTATTAGGAGGTTTGACTGGAGAAAGAAACAATGGGAGCTGGAAACTAAGACTATGCTGTAGAGGTTTTGGACTTTAGCGCCAACTACCCTATGCCTACAATCTTGGGAAATTTGAGGAGATGGAAGTTTTGATGTATCAAGCAAAGGCTTGAAAACTTTTGAAAAGATGAAGAGATGAAATATTAAATGCTTGACTTGTATTTTAAACGCAGAATCTCCCTACCAGAGACCGCCAGGAAGGAATGGCTGCTTTCATTGAGAAACGACTTCCAAAATTCACTGGCAAATGAGGCTAACACTGTTTCTGAAAGTGCCTGAATACAAATACAAGGAGGTGATCAAAAGGCTGTGCCTTATTGGAAAGCTTTTCCGTATAAGTTTAGGCTTAAGGGGGTTTTTTTTGTTTTTTGTTTGGCTTGGAATCTGTTTTGGACGTCAAGAACTAAACAGTAATAATATAAAGGGTATTTCTGTTCAAATGTGACAGTAATAAAAAAAATCATTTTCCAACCAAACCCTGCACTTATGAGGGAGAGAGTGACACTGACTATTACTGCACAAAAAAACTTTCACCCAGAGAGACAGCAGCAGTTTGTGACTTCACAACTTTTCTCTTTTTTTCTGTCACAATGTTCGCTTAGGAAGAGATTTCAATCGCTAAATGACGAGAGACTGGGTATCGTGCCAAAGAGCAAACAACTGGATTTGTTAGATTTTATAAGCAATGTACAAAAAATAAGATTCTTCTCCAAAGAAAATTTACAGTAATGTATAAAGTCACCTTTGAGTCAGCTTCAGCTTCTGGTAATTTATATGGATAAACCAATGCAATTTTCCTGGTATAGATGGAAGTGGTTTGCTATTGTCAGCTTTGGGGATTTTTTTATTGGCTATCAAATGCAGAATTTCATGTAATTCCCTAAACATCTTAAGAACAATTATTTTATGACAAAATAATATAAAACTGAGTTTTCTCTGCATTTTTTGAATTATATAAAGCTCAGAATTAAAAGATTAAGCTGAAAATGAGTTAAGTATGCCATTGCTTTATTTCCTTACAACAGGAACATTGCTCAATCTACTAATAGTGGGTAGTTCTAAATTTCTCCAGACTTGTTTGCTGACATTTTGTTCTTATGAAATCAGAGAGTAGGTGGCTATCTTTTAAGGTACCATCTAAATACTTGGAGTTAAACTGTGTCCTAGTGAAATTTGTAAATCAGACAAACTATTAATGGTGGTTTAAAAAATCCAATATGATCTTGAGGAATTGCAAAAAAGATCTGGTTAAACAATTGTTAATCAAACTGCAAATGTTCCGTTTAAATAAATGTAAAATTATGCATAGTGGACAAAAAAACATGTAATTTCAATATACAGTAATCAGGAAAAAGAGATTGAGGTTATAATGGATACCTGAAGTAAAAATGTTAATTCAGTGCTCAGTTGTGAAAAATGTGGGTTTTGAGCAACTTTTCAATAATGTTTGGGATGCTTTAAAACAGAATAAAGACAATTGGAGGAAAGGAGAATGATTGGAATACATAAAATCATGCATGGCAAGAAGAAAGGCAAGTGTTTTTTTCTCTGTTCATTCGATGAAACTAATCAGAAAGAAATTTACCAGAGATAAAATAATGTGCTTTATTAAGCACCATTTGCCCGTACAACATGTCACAAAAGTTGCCTTGTGGCCGGATGAATAATAAATAAGTTGTACTGGTACTAACTTGGATATATTTAAAAGGGGGTTGGATAAATTTATAGGGAACTGGTCTATTGATGGCTATTAACTTTGAGATTCAATGGGGGTGAGCTGAAAATCTCTCTAAATACCAGTTGCAGGGAATAGCAGCCGGAGAGGGGTATGTCTCAACCTCCTACTTGTGAATGCTGCAAAAGTATCTCCCTGGCCTCTGTGAGGAGCACAATGCCAGACTAAAATAGGCCTTAGTAAGATCTGGCATGGCAATTTTTATTTGTAGAGCTTATTAACCAAACATGTTTGTTGCTGCCAAACTAGAAAAAGGAGTTCAGTAAGAAATCTACTGGTTACAAAATATGGCGATTAATGAAATCAAAAATAAAATAGTGCTGGGCTGGGTCAAATAAGACAGCCAAATATACCATATTAGGGATCCCAGGTTTAATGTACAAGTAGGCAAGTGTGTAGGATGTGAGCTGTCACTGAAATCTAATTTGCTTAGACCAGTGTTTCTCAACTTTGGCAATTTTAGAATGCATGTTAAAAGTCACCGGGGAAGTTTGCTAAAGGGCCAGTCAGGAGCAGGAAGATTTCCCTTCTTAGTGGACGTTAAAAGAAGAGCCACCACTTTGCCTTTTTTTTCCTGTCACAGGAGAAAATCCTCCTGCCATCTCAGGAGTCTGGAATTTGTGATCCAAATAAGTGCAAGTAGCAGAAGCTAGAACAAAATAGGACAACAGATAATAAAAGCATTGTCAGTCAGATCATTCCCCCACCCCCAAATAAATAAGTCATTCTATTTTGTCTCTAGCTACATATTTTTCCCTTCTCTGTCCCTGGCTGGAGGAACAACCAAGGAGTAAAGCCCAGTAGATTTCAATTATTTCCTTTCCTTTCTCTTTTTGGCTTCATCTCCTGTATAGTCCTTTATCCTTTATATTGATAATGATCCTTGAATGATCCATTCAGCCCCTTATTCTCAAACATTTTATATCCAGCACACACATTCCCAACCCTTTCATTTAACTAGAGAAGAGAAAGGGTTTTTTTCTTTTGCTATTTTCCTTCTCCTAAATAAACCACCAGAGACAAGGGCATTCTTTGAAAGAAAGTGGATGGAGTTTGCCTAGGAGTTGTGAGAACATCCAGGAATGTTGTGGGTAGAAGATCTAGAGGTCTTTCTGAGACCCGGGGACAAAATCCATAAATTCTTGTGCTTACATTTGCAAATAGGCCCCATTCTGTAATAATTGTTTGTTCTATGCTGATCTTTAATTGGAATAATCTTTGACTGGCTAATAGTTAATATAAAAAGTCAAAATATTAGACTACACTGTCTTTTGCCTTTCCATTAATGAGTTATGGTCAACTTAACTATTCATAAAATGCACCCTATTTTAGCACACACCCTTCTAGAGTGCATGAGATAGTTTAACGATTTTTCTTCATACGTTTTCCCTTACCCCATTTTTCCTCAGATACATTGCTTTAACAGTACTAGCAGCTTCCCATAAGATAAATTCAGCATCTACTTTATTTTCTTCTCACAACAATTAATCCAAGCCACCCAACTTTGGGAGAATGTAAATGTTACATCCAGTGTCAATAATAATAGCAAAAATAAAACTCACTTCTACATGGTTAGCTACCATATAATGAATTTGACCTTATGAAAACTTTATTTTGCATTATGACCAATTTTCTTGAACACAGAAACATGGAGTCAGTTTGAAATACCATAATTGACAAATATCTTTTATTAAATAAAACCTAAAAAGTATCTTGAAAGATTTTTCCTACTCATAGAAAAATAGTTTGTAAACCCAGAAAAAAAATGCAGTAACAAAGTGGTTTATATTACATCATGGCAAACATATATGTACAATAGACTAAAGCCAGAATCTCTTCTTTGGTCATGCACAACAGTGTATCATTGTGGCTTGTGACTGACCCCGTTGTTTGCTGCAGACTCAGAAACAAATCCACATTTCCTTATCCAGAACGTGCCCCTACAATTTACAATTTTAAAAAAAAGATTTTACCCTAAGTCAGTAAACATTAAGCTGTTCTTATTTTGTCTCAGCAATCAGTGAGCAATATCAATTCTACTACTTATGGAGAATGGACAATAAAGCAAAGAGATTCTAGTAAGAAAAGACATTATTTCAAAGCCTCCATTTGCAGAGCCTTGGACTTCCCAATTACTTTTATAAAAACTGGCATCTTTCTTCAAAGCTTGCATGTTAAAACTACTAAGCAATTTTCTTTAAAGTTGGTCTTTGCTCTATTTGTCAACATACAAGAGCCATAAGTTAGTTACAGAAGACTTGAAAGAAGGGCCATCTTGATAAAAACAAAAATTGTGAAACGGATCACCAGAACAGCCATCAACACTATATGGCAGAGGTAAAGATATGACTTCATTTATCAAGTTGAATGGCTTGTAGGTCTTTTAGATGTTTAGGCTTCCCATAATACTTTATATGAGTTTCCACATAACTTAATACTTCGGTTATTAGATACCGGACATCAGGATCACTCTGGTCATTTTCTTTGATATTATATAAATGCTGTAATCCATTCTCTTCTATTAACATTGCACAGTATTTGGCAGCTAAGAAGAAATAAGACCACTAATTAGCATCTTCAACATAAACAGGACATTGTTAAAATATGAGTGTTAGAGGTTTTGTCAAAAACATAGCATGCTGCAACAGAATCAACTTTGTCTTCAGTATCACTAAAACTGCAAATCATGCTGATTTACAATTCCACTCAAGATTCAGACATAAGGCAAATATATTTCAGTGATTTGGAAATATCTGTCAGGTTCATATACTTCTTCCCCTACTTCTTCTTGCTCATAAGAACTCTTTACTATTTTTCATTTGTATGTAGTCTGCCCAACTTCAAAATGATTCTGGGCAGCTTCACGAAGTCCAAAGAAAGAACATTCTATTGAAAAAAAGCCATCTATGGGGTGGGCTTTTTAACTTCCTCAATTAAAAGGAGCTCTCCAAAAACTTCCTGATCCAAGGTTTAGATCTCCAGATAATGCCATTCCAAAAAGTATATGCAGTGACAGAAGAGATTGATAGTATTTTAAGCAAGCTGAGCCTATTGGAGTGCAGAAAATGCCTGAAGACTGGGAGAGGCAATTCCCCAAATGACCACCTCTAAACCATGGACCTGGAGGAACGTTGTCCTTGGGGTCGCGATGGGTTGGACACAACTTTGCAGCTAACAACAACAAACCATGTAGGTTTGTACTTGACAATCAGCACCTTGAATTACAACCAGAAGCTGATTGGCAACTAGTACAACTCACGTAGCAGGATTGTTAAATTTGGCATTATTGTAATTGTGAATTGGTGCGACAGTTCCATCGTCAGTTTAAAAAGTTAAATAAACATCAAGCTTTAAAAAAATGGAAGTTTTAATGCTTATTGAAGAATACCTACGGGTTTTGCAACAGACATGCAGTATAGCCCACACAGCCCAGATCTGTACTCCAGGTAACGCAAAGCAGTCAAGCAGCGGGTAAAATGGTTTGAGGGATCTGAGAATTAAACAATATTTTGCAAACTTATCAGTTATAAAAAAATAAACATGAGCATATTTATTAATTGATTTTGTGCTATCAGGTACTTGTATTCTGGCAAATTCTTAAATCATGAAGTCAATGAAGCCACAACAACATTTGCATTTCTTAGATACCTATTAGTGCAATATGCTAATAGTGGAAGACTGGGCTACTACAATCCTGAATTAGTACAGTTAATGGCAGGAGTTGTACAAATGCTTAATCCATTAAATCAGCAATAGGAAGAATATAAACTACTGAGACGGTGTAGTAATGTTAATGGAGGAAAAAAAAATAAAGTCAGTTCCTCTTTTGCACCATAGGGACCCCAAGGAGAGAGAATTTTAAAAAATGGCTCATATCAACATCCGCTGCTCTTCTTTCAAGTTGTATTTCTGAATCGTATATATTATGCTACTACCCAAATTAATGCTAACCTGAGTTTACCAACCAGCTTCTAAGAGGAAATCTTGGTTAACATTAAAGTTGGAACAGAAAGCAGAGAAAGAGGAAACATTTGTACTAAAGAGTTAAGGGCACTCAAATTTGCAGGCTTATTTCTAATGAGTTGAACATAAGCAATAATCTCCAGCACTTAGACTGCCCTTGGCTTTATAAATGTACACAAATGTGACCTTTAATTCTATCTGGTTAAAATTCTGGAATCTGATATGCATAAGTGTCAGATCAGTAAATAGACATATGAATTAAAGATTTCTGTTTTACATCTTGTTCTCAGTGTATCTGATTTCTCTTGTTTTAATTATGTTTCATTAACAGATTATTTTAAAAATCATGTGGGGTGGGAAGCTTGCCTATGCCAGGAAAGGGATCCACTGGCACATGAGCAGGCAGCATGCAGAGATACAAGCAGTAAGTACAGAATTGTTCAAGATTTATTTTAACAAACATTATACCTATAGGCTAGCAATGCTACCATCTTGCATTCTGGTGTTGGCCACTTCAAAAGGGTTGAATGCTGTAACAGAGAATACAAGTTTAAATACTTCGGTCAACCTTGAAAATGTTCAAGAGAGTTATAGTACTGAATGCACTATACCAGCTTTTCAATAAGGGATCTTCTCAGGTTTTGACTCAATGTCCAGGCTTGTTCACCTCTGGATAGCAAATTGGCCGTGATCCCAGCTGCAAAATAGCTGACTTCTATCTCAGCACTGTTCAGAAGTTCACTGACATGATCCACGAAGTCCTTCTGCATTAGCCTGGGATGCAGCTCTCTCACCTCAGCCACGTTGTTCTTATTAGGATAGGGAAAAAAGCACACAACTTTGAAAACAAGACTTTAAGGAACCGACACTTACCTATGTAGATAGTCCTTGTTTAGTGACCCCCAACTCAGTCATTAAGTGAAGTAGTCACTAAACAAAACCCTGACTGTGCTTAATGATCCTACTTTAGCTTTCATTAATTTTTAGACTTGCAAAGATCACAGATGTGAGGACTGGGTACAAAGTCACTTTTTCATCACTGCTGCAACTGCAAATGGTTGCTGTATGAGGCAGTCGCTACATGAGGACTGTGTATTTTACCTTGATGTATTTTACCTTGATGGGGAAAGGCGGAAGTAGATTTTGCAAAAGCTTAATACATCCATTCTACTCTTTTATTTTAGCATATTTTGCTCCGAAAACTTGCATTGCTCAAAATTGCCATGTTTTGACTGGCTAATTTCAGGAGGGTTTGAGTACTGCAAGTTATATGGCTGTCCTGAATTAAAGTAAAGCTTTGTGAACTCTGGAAGGCAAATGAAGGAAAACCTTACGGAAACTTTTGGGGGGGGATTTTTTTTCAGTTGGCATCCCTAACATTTTGTCATGGCTGGAGCAGAGAAGGCAAGGAAGAATACTCATAAAAAGATCTATTTACACCTTAAAAAAATAAAAGTCATGCTAATTTCATGAAATTATTTTTGTATGCCGCACCTGATTTTGATCTTACCAGCAGGCCAAGAGCTTTGTGTTGTATAGATGAATCAGAAGAAAAAATCTGCAAAGAAAAAAATTAATAACTAAATGTATGTTGTGCTCTGTCATCTTATAGTCTTCTACCAGAGCAACGACTACGCAGTTTACCTCTAAAACGTCCAAGAAAAGTTCCAGTCCTTTGTTGTTCATAAAGTGTGCACACACAGTTGGAGCTTCATCTGTGAGATTCCAAAGTGCACGAAGTGTAAAATGGAAAGTTGTATCTAATTCAGTCTGATTCGTTTTTTGTTCAATTATTTCAAGCAGTTTCTATAAAGGAAAAGGATAGCACTACAAATAGAACGATATAAAAGTATAGAAAAGTACAAATCCCTTGTCCCCTTAACTATTATAAAGGGGACACAGAGAGGACTCACCCCAACAACAATGTAGAGTTCTGCAGAAAGTTGTGCTGCTTGCTCATCTGAAAGCTAAAAACAAACCAGGATTTTAAAGGAATACGCCGGTGACCTAATGAAAATACTGGATTAAAAGTAAAGCCACATACCTTAAGTGCCAGGATAGAGAGTACATTAACCGCAATTCTTTCTATATGTTGATTTTCCTGATTACAAAGCCACTGAACAAAAAATTTGGCAGCCACAAACCTACAATTTAAAAAACATTTCATTTTTTCATCACATCCCACAGTTGTTAAACAACTATTTATCTACAGACAAAAATATATTTTCTATTCTATTTAGAAGTGTAAAACTCTTTTGTTATAGTTGTTTGAGGTGAGGTGTCTTATAAATCTAGTTAATAAAATGCTAAATAAATAAATAAGAGAAAAACTACATTTTCTAAGAATTATGTATAACCCAGGAATATGATATGCATAACCCCTAGTCCTGGTAGGTATTTGTATTTTAAATTGAGCTGAATTAGGTTCAAAATAGGCTTTACTTTTTTTCTCTTAGGCATATTTAGCAATGTTTTCTTATCTAATATGCTCTGCTAAGAATTAACTTTAGAGGTTCAGTTGAAAGCAATTATCTAATCCAGGGGTGTCAAACTCAGTTTCATTGAGGGCCACATCAGCATTGCGGTTGCCCTCAGGGGGCCTGGTGGGTGTGGCCTGGGTGGGTGTGGCCTACTGGGTGGGCGTGGCTAGAGTGTGTATGGCCTACTGGGTGGGCGTGGCCAGCTCTACATCGTTCGCATCAAGGGTGCCTATGGGGGCCTGGGCAGGAGTGGGACAGATCTGAGGGTCCCTGGCAGAAGGAGGGTCTCTGGGCCGGGGCCAAGGCAGTGGGGGCCGTTCCCTCACTGTTTCCAGGATGGCTTCGCGGGCCGCATGAAACCACTTCGCAGGCCAGATCCGGCCCCCGGGCCTTGTGTTTGACATGTCTGATCTAATCCATGAATCAGGTAGTTGATTTGGACTCAATCAGCAAACTGTACACTTGTAAATCAATCTAACAATTTTGTAGCCTTTTGCACAGAATTATTTTTTTCAGAACAAATTAAATTAATGATCTGATGCACAGAAGTTTTACTATTTATAGATGCCAACAATTAGAATGCATGCATACAAAATTTAACCCCTGAACAACAGTTCCACTATGTTAAGGGACTTCTAAACATTTGTCTAGAATGAATAATTATAGAAAAGATACAGGAACAATGCATTACTGGCACAGTATTTGTTTCAATCTGCCATCTATGGACTAAGACAGGAGATTTGATTATAAATGCAACGCTAGACATGTATAAATTGCTTTTCTGTGTGGCACGCCACACATGTGGAAATTAGGCCTCATAAATATGCCAACCACTTAGTCCAGATTCCTAGTATTCCAATGATACATATTCAGAGGGCCAAATTTTGGTGAGATGTCACACAAAATCCCACAAAACATGGTTTTAGGTTATTGGCATAACATATGTAAAGGTAAAGGTTCCCCCGCACATGCATGCTAGTCGTTTCCAACTCTAGGGGCCGGTGCTCATCTCCATTTTAAAGCCAAAGAGCCAGCGCTTGTCTGAGGACGTCTCCATGGTCATGTGGCCGGCATGACTAGATGCCAAAGGCGCACGGAACGCTGTTACCTTCCCACCGTAGTGGTCCCTATTTTTCTACTTGCATTTTTACGTGCTTTCGAACTGCTAGGTTGGCAGAAGCTGGGACGAGTAACAGGCGCTCACTCTGCTATGCGGCACTCGGGATTCGACCCGCCAAACTGCCGACCTTCTGATGGACAAGCTCAGCGTCCTAACCCACTAAGCCACCACGTCCCATAATCACATATGAATTGAATTTAAATTGAAATGGAATTAGCATGAGAACAGATTGTCAGTCTTTTCATTAGGAAGAGAGATTAATAAAGAATATACATGCTTGAAAAAGTAGATATTTGAATTTTAATTTAGTAATGGGATATACAGTGTGTAAGAAGATAGCTTAATGTTACGGCATAAAAAGGAAAACCTCTTTCATCCAGATTAAGGCTTCACTTTCAGTTGACCATTTGTACTGTGAAACATTCAAACAGAATGTCACTCGCCTGTTAAATGGAACATCTTGGAGGATTCTGACACTAGATAATGAAAGAAGGCAATTCTTCTGGAGCTGTGTGGAAAGAAGAAGAAAAAAAGAGTTCAATATTACGAAAATGTGATGTTCAGAACTTGAATTATTAGTTGTTCATAAAATGGTCAATTCAGAAGTGTATGCTTTTAGTCCTTTGAATCTTAAAGGAAAGGGAATTGTTAGTAAATAAAAATAAATTAATTAATGCTTTTGAATGGTGTATAAAACAACTTTTAAAAATCCAGCTCTGCAGAAGCAGTGGGTAGGCCACAGAATCCTATGCAGCATATACCGATGAATGAAAAGCACAAGCAAAGGCTTTGCATTTTTCTCCCAGTGCAAGAAGAGATCAATGTAAGTGGGAAAAAACCAGTCTATTTCCACTGTCTCTGGCAACGAAATAGGACCTCCAGAGGCCTGTTGTTTCCTCAGCAAAGGAATTCAAAATCAGCTGCTCCAAGAACATAGGAAGAGTGATTTGTGGCAATTTGTGTGCATGTTTTACAGGGTATCTTACTCTATATCAGGGCTCTTCAAACTTGGCCCTTTTATGACTTGTGGACTTCAACTCCCAGAATTCCTCAGCCAGGCACGCTGGCTGAGGAATTTTGGGTGTTGAAGTCCACAAGTCATAAAAGCCACGTTTGAAGATTCCTGCTCTATATCCTTACCTGCCGTTGTTCAGGAAAAGTTTCCATGGCTTTAAGGAGCAGCTGAATCACACTAGAGAGCAGACGAACAGGCACGCCTGCTGCTAGGCCTTGCCTAGTTAAATTAAGGACACAGGCACTAGCTGTCAACTGTACTGCCAAATCCAAAGGGTGATTCCTCATCCCAATAATCACAAGCTACAAGATGAAAAGATACAGTAATGAGAACTTTTAATACATTAGTTTGGTAAGAAAATAAATTGAAGGACATAAGCCCATTTGTATCTTTACATTTTAAATGATATTTATTGAATATGGTCAAACTTCAACATTTGGCAAGCAATTATGTCTTTCAGATTACCTTACCTTTAAAATTTCAGGCTTTGTAATTTTCATAAAACAAGTTTGTGTAAAAAGATGAAAGAAGGCCTCCTTCACAAATGCTGGCCTTTCATTGTAGCGTTTCAGAGCTTCTAAAATCTGCATTTCGTTTTCTCCCCCTGTTACCTTTCAACATATGAAGATTTCATTCCTTTAGTATAACTGATCATAATAAATTTAGTAGTTAACATGAGTCTTGCAACAATAAAGTTGACGGCAAACACCCAATCCTAAATAATACTTTAAGCCACAAAATCACTTTTGTCATTTTTCTCCCTTCCACACTAGGTTGAAAACAAGCTGTACTGAGTTATGAGTTAATCAGCAAGGCTGATCAAGGAACAGACTTTAGACAAAAACTGATGTACAAGTTATGAGATATACAGTATATTACTTTCCCACCAAATGTATGGCTTACTTAGCTACTACTTGTATTAAAAGTGAACCTAGATCAGCCTGTTACATTTTTGGAGGAAGTTCAGGGATTTGCCCAGCATTTGTATAATGACCTTAAAATCAACCTTCAGGTTTTGTTAATATTAAATCAGATCTTTTTTTCAGTTGAAGGAGGAAAATAATTTTTCAGCTAGCAACAGGCTTATCTGTTGGTTTGAGAACAGGCAAAATTCATACATCTTTTGTATAAGTACAAGAAGGCTATTAGTTATTTGGTTATTTTCTTTAAACTTTTTTTTTAAATAATCATCTTCAAGAAAGAAACTTGACTAATATCAATGTTATTAGCTCTATGCTACAAATAAATTAACTAGAACTAAGGTTTTCAAATCATAAAGTCTTCTGGATTATCAATTATCACTCTAGCTGCAGTGCATGTTAGTGGTCCCAACCTTCATGCTTCCCTGTCCTGAAAGGAACTCTGTGAATCCAGCTTCTGTACCTAACAAACCTATAAACTGCATTTTCGGCCGCTGTCTGACAAACGCTTCTACGGCTTCATCAGTAATAGGTTTGTTCCCTGAAATGTCCAGTGATACAACATTAGGCAGAATGTCTTTTTGCCTTAGCAAACAAAAGGCAATCTCGGATCGAGAATGCTGATCCTCTGAGATATCAAGATGAACCAGATATTTTAGTCCTCTTATTATATCTAGGAATTTTGTGGTAGGCATTTTCAAACATTTCAAACTGTACATAGTTAGAGATTTCAGACGATTCCTGCAGGCAAGGAGCGCCGATATGTTTGTGATGGCAGTGTTGGATATATCCAAGTTTTCTAATCTTGGTAGGGTAGCAACGTCTGCTAGATGTTCATCTCTGAAGAACACATTTGTAACACTCAAAGAACGAAGACTGGGGAATTGACTAAAGCATCTTTCATATGAATTTGTAGGAAAAAGAATTAATGAGTCCAAGACAAGACACTGGAGGTTGTTCTGGATCCATTTACTGCTTCCCAATCCACTCACGACATCCGCAATGGTAAGAGTTTCATTCATTCCTGCCGCATCAAGCTGTACTAGTTTATGATGGCAGAAGGCTTTCTTGAAGGATTGGGCTGAGATTTTCGCTTTGCGGATACAAGCTTGCTTCAAACGAATTTGGTTTCCTTGGAAAATGCCCACTGTACCATCATTTAACAACTCTGGCAGTAAGGGAAAAAAGGATATGCATCAGACCAAATAAAGTTCTGAAATCAGCCCAACTGTTCCCTATTTGCATATTAATGATAAAAGTGTCCACGTTAGAATAATAACTTTATGTCACTTTGAATATACACTTACTCAGCATACATTAAAATGAAATTTCATTGCATACAGCCCTCAAAGGGTCAAAATATAACAAAAATAAATAAGTACAGAATTATACAAATAAGGTAAAGGTTCCCCCGCACATGCATGCTAGTCATTTCCAACTCTAGGGGCCGATGCTCATCTCCATTTCAAAGCCGAAGAGCCAGTGCTTGTCCGAGGATATCTCCGTGGTCATGTGGCCGGCATGACTAGACGCCAAAGGCGCGCGGAATGCTGTTACCTTCCCACCGTAGTGGTCCCTATTTTTCTACTTGCATTTTCATGTGCTTTCGAACTGCTAGGTTGGCAGAAGCTGGGACGAGTAACAGGCGCTCACTCTGCTACGCGGCACTCAGGATTTGACCCGCCAAACTGCCGACCTTCTGATCGACACTCAGCGTTCTAACCCCACATATATTATATTACACAGAGAAACAACACAGTCTAGTTTGGATTATGTATACATGTGCATGGTGAGAAAAATGAATCTTGCAAGTTTACCAGACGGATGGCATAGGGAACAAAGGTGTTACAGAATTGGGTAGTCCTGCTAGAAATACTCTGAAACCTCCACCCAGAGGGGAGCGACAGAAACAGACCGTAAAGTGGATGTGTGGGGTCTCTAACAATGCTCCAAGCGCTAAGCACATAGTGTTTATAAGCAGCATCAATTTAAACTTGACTCCTGATAATGCATATATGTCACTTCCTTGGCAGCACTACAAAAGTAGTTCAATACTGGCCTTCTTCTAGAATGTTTTTTTTGCAACTTCACAGGTTAGCCAACAGCACTGATATTCCCAAGTGGCTACCCATCCAAGCACTAACTACAACCAATCATATTCAGTTTCCAAAATGAGCCAAGGTTAGCTAAAAACTGCCAGGTAGTAAAACTCTATTAATAAAAGATACCTGTATTTTAAAAGTACTGCAAGCTAACCTCAAGTAATCCTCAAGTTTATGATGAAAATTGACACTGGATTGCCATTGTTAAGCAATGCATAATAATTATATGCACTTCTGAATCATAGACTATTTTCCTAAATCCTTCAGAGTCCCAAAATATGAAATAAACAGAATTAAGAGTTCTAATTTATGGGCAATCCCATATTCACAACCCTGCTTAATTAACATTCTGTCTCTTCTAGCCCAGAAATTTCTTACCTTGATAGGCCATTATTTGCAGCAATCGATCAGCTACTTCTTGTGGAAGCCTTTCGGATTCTTTCAAGCACAGTGTCCCATCTGGCCTTTCTGTACAGAATTTTGCCAGATCAGCAACCAAGACATTCAAGCAGATGTCAACTAAAGAATACGGAGAAGCTTCTGCCTGCCATACATAAAATACATCGTGATATCAACCAGAAAATAATGTTCCAAGGATCAATTACGCTGCCAAGTTGTGTTTATATTACTCTAAGGCAAGATCTCCAAATAGACATAATATAGATATGAACTATCCAGCTTCAACAGGAGCATATGACCACAGGTAGTCTTTGTTTAATGACTACTCATTCAGCAACTGCTTAAAGTTATTGTCAGCACTGAAGGAGGACTTAGGAATTGACCTTGCAGTTGTATCCATTGGAACTTTTACTGCCAGCTTCTGACAAGCAAGGTCAATGGGAAGCTGGCAGGTCACATGACTGCAGAATACCATGTGACCATGCAGGTTTTGTCTATTGTTGGCAGTTGGGACTATTGGAACTACCATCATTAAGTTGGTACAATCATGTGTCATCACACTTTATGATTGCATCACTTACTGACAAAATTCTTTGTCCCAATTTCCATTGGTAAGCAAGGACTACTTGTAATTTGTTTGTCTTTATATCAGTGTATCTGATATAGTGTCTCTTGACCCAGTTTATTGTTCATTTATTCATTATATTTGTAAGCTGCCCAGCTGTGGTTAGAAACTCAAATATCTCTGCTAAAAGAGCTTATATGAAATATCAGTAGAATCTGAAGATTCTGTGAGTTTAAAAAGCTAGTGAAAACTAATAAAGATAAACTAACTGTTCCAAAGTATAACCAAATCAGTATAGTATCATGACTCAAATACCATCTAGAAGAGCTGTGTTTTGGGCAACAAAATGATGTGTTAGTTCATTGTCTTTTCTGCATATCTTTCAGGCAGAAGTTTTAAATTGTCAACAGAGGACTCAAATGAGTCTCTTGTACAGTTCAAGCCCCAAAAGCTTTAGTTTCACTTAATTTGTGTTGCCAAAAGCTAAACAATGTAAAATGCTCTTATCACCGCTATAAACATTATTTATGTTTATGTTTAAAGAAGATCCTCACTGAACCACAGCCCATTTAAAGGCAACTTTTAGACCACTCAAGACTGAGTGGCTGTTGGGTGTTTGAATTGCCTGGATCTGCAGATATTCCATCTTTGACCTCCCCCCTTCAAGGTTGTTATGCAACCTGGGGCTTTTCCTGAAGTCACAATCCTGGATAAAGGCCTTTGCCCAACTCTGTTTTGTGCCTCAGTTGCACCTGTTCCTACATCAAGAGGCCCTAGTCACCTTGTGACTTGACTGCTGCAATACTCTGTACATGGGGCTGCCCTTAAAAATCACCTGGCTTTGAAGACCTGGCTCTCCTCCCAGGCCTTTGGCAAGGCAGAGGCTCTTGCTTCCTCGTCCTTGACAACTTTTATCTTTATGTTTTATTGAATTTTGATTGATTATTGTGAGCCACCCAGAGTTAGTTAGTTAGTTAGTTATATCCCATTTATATCCCGCCCTTCTCCGAAGACTCAGGGCGGCTTGCAATCTAAGCACAAACCAATGTGCTTAGCAATAGCCTTCATTCTATGTATATGCCTGCTTATTAGGGCTTTCAGGGCTCCCCAAGCGGCTTTATTACAAAGTCAGCTTATTGCCCCCAACAATCTGGGTCCTCTCATTTTACCTACTTCGGAATGATGGAAGGCTGAGTCAACCTTGAGCCTGGTGGGACACGAACCTGCACTAATTGCAGGCAGCTGGTGTTACTTAAGAAGGCATTAGCCCACTGCTCCACCAAGGCTCTCGAGTTGCTCAGTGACCGGCAGCATACAAGTTTAGTACATTATTATTAATACAGAAGTAGTAAGGTGCTATTGATACAGATCTTAACCCAGTTTTGCCAGCAAAAAGCAGGAAGCAAAAGCAGAATTTTCTTACGATTGCTGCCTTTAGGTAGCTTCTTTACCTTACAACCTGAAGACTACACCTTAGACATTATGACTCAAGCCCTACATTGCTGCAATGCCACTGATAAAACAAAGCTGAGCAAAGGGAACGTCCTAAAACGCTTCTTGCCTCCAGGAAATTCTATAAAGAATTTTATAAAGAAAAACTTCAAGCCTATAGGTTAAAACAGGGGTCTTCAAACTTGGCCCTTTTATGACTTGTGGACTTCAATTCCCAGAATTCCTCAGCCAGCATATGTTGGCTGACGAATTCTGGGAGTTGAAGTCCACAAGTCATCAAAGGGCCAAGTTTGAAGACCCCTGCGTTAAAAGATCTGAACCCCCTGCCCGCCGCTACTCTGCCCGGCAACCGATTGCCGGGCATCTCCTGCTCCGAGGAAGATTCATTCGTCCTCGGAGCAACTTCGCCCCTCGACAGCCGCCCTTCCTGGCTTCTCCGGCTTTTTCTAAACACGCTCTCTCTTATCCTGTCCCTCTCGCCTCCCGCCCCGTTCACCTGCACAGCCGGACAATTTGCACAAATGATGAGCGGGGCTCGTTGGCGGAGCTGCAGGAAGCGCACCATTGCAAAGAAGCGGCATCCACTTCCCCCAAGCCGGAAAGCGGGGAAGAAAAAAAAACCACCACCACCACCACCACCGGAAGCGGCCTGAGAAGAACAATCTTTAGCCGCCAAAACTAAGGCGCAGACGTCTTTTCGGTGTACGTAGTAGTAGGCGATGGAAAGGATGTCTCGCTGACCAGTGAGCGGAATCGAGTGCCGAGCCATGGATGAACGAGATGGGTCCTACAGAAAGCCGGTTTTGTTGTTGTTGTTGTTGAAAGTGTTGTGTGCGGTGTTATACATGCTTTTGTGTTGTATTGCTAAAGTGGGTTTAGGCTGAGAGGAAATAGATATCTTGGTTAGAATTACTTCAGGTGGGGGGGGAGGGTTTAGATGCAGGAACGGTTTTAATAGGTTATTTGGACGTAGCGAATAGTTGTCTGGCTTCAGGGAATAAAGCAGAGTTAGTCCTAGTTTAGACGTAAATGAGAGATTGTCAGAAATACCAGGATCTAGGATAGAACAAGTCTTGCTGAATAAGGCAAGGAAACTGAATGGACGTGTCTGTGTAAAGTCTTCAAGAACTGAGTTTGCAACAAATTGTAGTTAATCCAGATTATATGGGGGGCCACCAGGAAGTTCCAAACTATAAAACTAGACTAGGAAGTTGAAAAGCATATTAGAGGGAGGTAATGCCAACACACTTCCATTCTATTATCAGGTAATTAGGTAAAGGTAAAGGTTCCCCCGCACATGCATGCTAATCGTTTCCGACTCTAGGGGCCGGTGCTCATCTCCGTTTCAAAGCCGAAGAGCCAGCGCTTGTCCGAGGACGTCTCCGTGGTCATGTGGCCGGCATGACTAGACACCAAAGGTGCACGGAACGCTGTTACCTTCCCACCGTAGTGGTCCCTATTTTTCTACTTGCATTTTTACGTGCTTTTGGACTGCTAGGTTGGCAGAACCTGGGATGAGTAACAGGCGCTCACTCTGTTATGCGGCACTCGGGATTCGACCCGCCAAACTGCCGACCTTCAGATCGACAAGCTCAGCGTCCTAACCCACTGAGCCACCGCGTCCCCTATCAGGTAATTGGACATGTCCAAAGATCACCAGGAGGGCAGCCAAACTTGAAGAAGAGGTTCTACTAGTTAAGGGGTAGGCAACCTTGGCTCTTTCACGAGTCATAAAAGAGCCAAGGTTGCCTACCCCTGTACTAGTTTGAGAAAAACTAGTTTTCCAGGTGTGCACAATTCCCTGAAACTTGAAGTACCTACAGGGCTAGATTACATGTGGCTGGCTACTTTGTGGTTCAGTGTTTTGTGCCAAGGAATATATGCATTTTCTGTAAAATGAATAAAATAATGGTTTCATTTTTTACACATATTGAGACTGGGAAGCTGTGTTGCTTAATCCAAATTTCTGTGATGGCCAATTTAAAATTAAGTGAAATTGAAACGGTTTTAACACTTCAGTTTCTTCTAGCACATTCCTGAACATGCCAATTTAGGAGTCCTGTTGTATACTATCCTATCTATTTATGATATATTTACAGCCTAAACTAGGAATTTGATGTCGCATTTAGAAAAGTGTAGACATGATGTATCATTTTGACATTCCTTCAAGTTCAGATGTAGCTTGAATTCTTAAAGGAAATAAATCAGGTGTTTTTTTTTAAAAAAAATCAGTAAACATGTTGAGACACAAAAGATTATCACTATACCATTTGCTTTTAAAATTCTAATTAAAATGGCTCCACTCAGCCATTTTTATTTTCCTTCAGTGAGTCTGTGAATATCATTTTGAACATGGGATGATGATGAAAATTAAATTACCATACCTGACAATACTTAGCAGTGGTTTGAATTTCAGAAGACACTAAGAACTCTTTCAAAATCTTGTGCCCATTCTATCCAAATTCTTGGAGCCCTATGATAATTATTGCTATATAGTGGTAATATATAAAGTTCAGAAATGCTAAGGTAAGATCTCTCTAGGGTCAAAATCACTTTCTGGTGACTCCATGGACATGACCAGCTTGTTTTCTTGGCAACAACATGAAAGGGGTTTAACTTTATCACTCCATAGACTTTTAAAACATTCTAGACTACAAATCTAGGATTTCTTGATGGTATCAAATCTGAGTACTAGCTATGCCCGATCCCGTTAACTTTTCAAGAACAACCAAGATTAGTTAGGTGCTACTGCTAAATAACTTTATATAAGATTTCAAGGTGAGTATTTTTAGTAGTTCAAAGTGTTGTGTTTGGGTAAAGATAAATGAATGACTTTAAAAAAATAAAGCTTAATCCTGGAAAATCATTCAATTACATGGGTTTTCAGAATTATAGCTAGTAAACAGACTACTGCATACCATATTTGAGATTAAAATCAATGAAAGAAATGAGATTTAATATAAATATATTGTGTAGTTAGGTTTTTTTTCTTTTTAAGAGTTTTTTTTATCCCAGAAATATGGGGTACATAGGAGGTTTATGAATGGAAAAACCATCTGGACCCACATTTCAGACAGAGCAAATTATACAATTAAAGACTTGTTGGAAAGCATTCTTTGTTTTTTATGTCATTTATCAAAAAAAAATCAAATCAGGATCGGAGCTATAATGTTCAATAATTTGCACATATACACACATAAACCTATCTCAGAAGTTAGATTTCTTTTATTCTGTGGGGCTTTCTCCCAAATAACTGAAGTTCAAGACTGTAGCTTTAAGATACAATTTTATGCAAATGAGTCACTGAACTTCAAACTTATTTCTGAAAATCATATACATTAAATCACACAATTAGTTTCTCATAGATAGAAAACTAATGTCATTTCTCTTGTAACCAGGTTAGCTCCCTCTATGATAGTGTTAGCCATTGTGCAGCTTCCACACCTTGACTAAGTAAGCCTCAGCCAAACCATGGTTTGCTGACATCTATTTCAGAGTGGACTTTGTGTTGTTATTTTCATCTTATTCCATTAAGCATCAACACATATGCATTATTGAGTTTTTAATCATGGAATGTTTTATGTAAAAAATTTTAATATACCACACAAGAATGTAATTTACACTAGACTTTACATAAAATGTTGGGTGAAATTTTGTATGGCATTGCCTTCCACATAAAGCTCACTGCACAAATACTGACATGGTATTTATGAGAAAGAACAAAGCTATTAACAGTCTGTCATAAATAAGGTGATTAGATGTACAATCCCATAAATTGAGCAAATTTCCCCCAGCAATTCTTTTGGTAGAAAAATTTAGTTTTCTCTACTTTTTTTTTCAAATTTACACTTAGTTACAAGTGTAGCAACATAATATATTTTTTTTTACTTTTTTGTAATTAGAATTCAATCTTTCCCTTCCTACATTTCTTCCTCCATGGAGATTTTCATCGAAGTATATTACAGAACAACAACAAAAAACCATGGTTTGAAACTCAGATGTTTCTGCTAAAGAGTTTATATGAAATATTACGGTAGTAGAAACTGAAGAATCTGTGAGTTTAAAAGGTCCACAGAAGAACAAATAATCCCTGGTCACTTTACTCATAACCTTTTGGGTTCTAATGTGTGAATATATGACAGTGTTTTGAGTTGTATAGTGCTGACATTACAAGCACAGGGTGTTTTGTTTTTTTTTTCAAATACTGAATCAGTGGATAGTTCTATTAAAACACAACTATTTTGAAGGGATGAAGCAAGCAGAAACAATTTTCTGATGAACTCACACAGTCTACAGGTTTAATTTTGAGTGTCCATTTGAATGGCACAATTTCCACTTTTCCTCAGCCAGAAGTGATACCGGTAGATATTACCGGTTACAATTTTTTTCTAGATCCTCTTGACAACCCCTTAATGCTGAAGGCCGTTAAAGATAACATGTACTAGCCCTGCTTCCATACCAACTGGCAAAAAAATAATGGTGATAACCTTTATCAACATTATTCCAACCAGGGACATTTCAGTAAGGGATTATGAGAGGATAATTTGCACATCTATTCCCTGTTACGTTTTCATTCAATTTGGCTTATTTTCAATTTGTTTTTTTAATAAGGAGGTGGCCGTCCATGTCGCAAAATATGTTTTTCTAAGCTATCTAAAATGGAGACAGCAATTCGCTGAACATCTGGATCAGTCTGGCTGTTTTCCTTGATATTAAACAAATGATGCAATCCACCTTCTTCAATTAACATACTGCAGTACCTGGCAGCTGAAATGAAGAAAAGAGAAAGATTCAATAAAATCAAGTGTCTAGAATTTCACTGTTTCCATCAATTTTCACATATAACTTTTACATATTTAAATTCTGGTTAAGCTGCCTATGGGTTTAGCAAAAATATTTTGTGAAATGTAATTGTCACAAGGCATCCTCTCTGCTATACTATTTGCTTTTTGAAGAGATGATAGATGTAAGATTACATGGTATGTACACATAAGTATTTCTGCATCCCAAGACTTTAAAGACTTTATTGAAGGAATAAATCCAGCAAGGCTCAGTCAAATATTTTATCTATCATGCATTCCACCTGCATCACAGTAGCATCATTTAGGAAGGTATCAAAAAAAGGCAATGGAGGCAGGATAAGAGATTGACATTGTGGGCAAGCACATTTTATACTGATAGTGGTTTCTGTTTACCCAAAAAGGATGGAGCACTTCAGTTGAGGAAGAGGAGATTTATTAGACAGAGACTGTCATTTTATCAGTTGAACAAAGACCAAGCTAGATCTTTTCCAAGTTCAAAATGCCATCCACCGCATCATCGGTTGCTAAAATCCAAAACATTTACCATTTACCTCCTCACATTGCTTGCAGTTTAACTGTGACAGAATTGCTACAAGATGGTTTTCATTCCCCAGGTCCCCAAAATTTGTTTCAAAACTGTGTTGCTAGATATCACAAGAATTATCTGGTGCCTACTAATTACCCTATGTTGAAATAATTGCTTAATATAAAAAAGGTGTGGGGTTTTTTTTGATCAATACATACGATTTTTGCTGCAAACATGCTGCATAGCCCATACAGCCCAGAGCTGCACCCCAGGAGTCATGAAGCAACCAAGCAAGGGGAAAAAGGGGTTGAACGACCTATTCATGAAGTGAAAAAGGAAAAGTCCATCATTTTGAGACTTTGATTGTGAGTACAGTATTTACACACACACACACACACACACTTTTTTTTGTCCTTTCAAATCACTTGATTCCTGGATACTACATGGTCAAGTCCATGCTGCTCCGTTGCATCATTTTCAGAAGTGATTTGTCATTGCTTCCTCCTGGAGTTGGTAGTATACAGCTGAAACACCAGTATAAAAGGTATCGCATTACTACTCTTCATCAGTGGAATTGCAAGCAATTCCTAGCAGGAAATCATGATACTCAGCAAATGTACAAGTTTCCTGCCTGCTAGGAGGTATGGGGAAGTAGTAAAAGTCATCTGAATTTTCCATAATTGGGAGAGGTTTGGATAGAAAGTGATAATTAGACAACAGAAGCACAACACCCGTAAATGCCACCCAGACCATGGGAAACAATTGCTTGTTTATTCATATCATATCTGCCATCT
The DNA here is from genome assembly GCA_024449315.1 of Daboia siamensis. NCBI lineage: Eukaryota > Metazoa > Chordata > Lepidosauria > Squamata > Viperidae > Daboia > Daboia siamensis. The sequence goes on along the minus strand of JAKJMR010000984.1, from coordinate 36,806 downwards.
CAAAAGCTTCAGCCTGTTTTAGCCCTGGTGTCAATAGACTTAATTCTAAACATGCATGAAAATACATCTTTTGGAACAGTTTTAATTTGAAAACGGCTCATTTTCTCTCTTAGCAACAGTACTACTGCCTTCAGTAGCTTTAAAATGGAGAATATATCAATGTTAAGTTCACTGAGCACATTAGAATATGGCATAAAGCAACCCAATGCATATATACTAAGAATATCTCACTGAATTCAATGGATTTACTCATTAATACGTATGCAGGATTATAACCCAAAATGTCTTGCAACTATAGCTTGGAAAATCAGAAATATGATTTTATCATGGCAGGCAAACTGTACATACTTCTGGAAAAAGTAATCTTATGTGCAGCAAACTAAGTCTACCTTGTATTAATATTTTTTGAAGGGTTTATGCCAAATCCGTAGTTACCTGTATGCCACCATTTCACATTCTGGTGTAGGCCAATTCAAAATGGCAGAATGCTGTAAAACAAAGAAAGAGCTGTTATTGTAAATGTTTACAAAGTAACTCGGAGAAAAGGAGGAAATATTTTTCAGTCACATCTATACCAGTTCTTCAAGGAGTGAGGCTCTCTGGTTGCGACTTAATGTCCAGTCTTGTTCTCCTCGGGATATTAAGTGAGCAATAATCCCAGCTGCAAAGTAACTGACCTCCACCTCAACACTGTGCAACAACTTGCTGATGTGGTCTATGAAGTCTTCCCACATTAGCTCAGAATGGAGTTCTTTAACCTCTGCAATATTGTTCTGAGTAAAAAAAAAAAAAAAAAGAGGAAGGAATTTCAATACAAACAATTCTAACCAATTAAGCTGCTTTTCCAGATGTTTCTGAAAAACTATTGCTGTGGACATGGCTTTTGACTTTCTGACCTACTTTGTAGAACAATTTTCTCAACATATTAGTCATTAGATTGGACACGCTGATTGAATTCCAATCTATTTTATTTTGAGGCTGATGGCTTGGAGAAGCTGCCTTGATACTGCTGGAAATAGGATGCTAGTCTACATTAATCTATTGATTGAGTCAACAGAGTTGTGCTCTAATGCTAACCCCTTAAGCTGAAACAAATAGAGATTGTGAAGGATCAGGGTTGGTCTGACTGAACCCAAAGTTAATAGAATAGAATTAAAAATAATGTAGTCCAAGTACAGTAGTGAAGAATGTTAGAGGGAGCAGGAAAGAATAGGGAAAACAAACATTGCCTACATCCAGGTTAAAAAGTTACTATTCCTTTCATCTTACCAAAAGGCCAAGAACTTTCTGTTGGATAGATGACTCTGAAGGAAAAGACTGTAAATGAAAAGAATAGACAACCATTAGTAAGTGAGAACATTTTGCTAGTATTGGATTAACAAGCAGATCACATGAGGCATCTCAGAAAGCTTAGAGAAATCTACAAAATTAAATAACTATTTTGGCAGTACAGGATCAACTTTCAGTCACTGCTATCCAAAACAGGAGGGACTGAATCAGAGGAAGTACACTAAAGGACTTTTAATGCTTTCAACAAGAGGCAGTGACATGGTTTTATGAGTTGCAGTGAGAGGAGAAAGAAGATTTTTATGGCCAATCTTAGTTAATTGGTTTGAGACTGCAGGATTTGAAAATAAGAAGCCTATCACAAGTATGCAGCAGGACTTCAAAATTACAAAGTTCATTATTTCCGTAAGGAAATTACAAGTAAGCAGATACAATAGTAGCTATACAGATGTTGACATGTATGTTTCAGTTCCCACCTCCAAAACTTTCATGAAGAGTTCCAGCCCTTGATTTTCAATAAAGTGCCGACACGTGGTTGGAGACTCATCAGTGAGATTCCAAAGTGCACTCAGCGTAAACTTAAGAGTAGTGTCCACTACATTCTGATTTGTTTTTTGCTTCACAATTTGAAGAAGTTGCTGGAGGGGGCGAGGAGGAATAAAGCAATTGATATTGTTAAGTTACCCTTTTCAAATCTCAGATTTTAATGGCACAAATGGGAAGACACATTATTTTAGACTATGATAGAAGTGGATTTAAAGAAAAGGTAAAGGTAAAGGTTCCCCCGCACATGCGTGCTAGTCGTTTCTGACTCTAGGGGCTGGTGCTCATCTCCGTTTCAAAGCCGAAAAGGCTTTGTCTGAGGACGTCTCTGCGGTCATGTGGCCAGCATGACTAGATGCCAAAGGCGCACAGAATGCTGTTACCTTCCCACCATAGTGGTCCCTTTTTTTCTACTTGCATTTTTACGTGCTTTTGAATTGCTAGGTTGGCAGGAGCTGGGACGAGTAACAGGCGCTCACTCTGCTACGCGGCACTTGGGATTCGACCCGCCAAACTGCCGACCTTCTGATCGACAAGCTCAGTGTCCTAACCCACTGAGCCACCACATCCCTATTAGTCTAAAATAGTGTTTTTAAAATTTGGCAAATTTAAATCATGTGGACTTTAACCTAATGCTGGCTGGAGAATTCTGGGAGTCCACCACACATCTTAAAGTTGCCAGGTTTGAAAAATACTGCTGTAAAAAAGAAAGAAAGAAAGAAGTTCCCTTCCGCTCATTTTTCAAGCAAAAGATACTTGCAACTGTGCAATATCTATATTATATATATTGCCATAAGCTTTCTCCCAATGTCACTTTTTTCCCAACCAGATTTTCTGCTGGTATCAAAGTCTAGCAAGTATGCTTGAATGATAATATCTGGATAAAAAGATGTGGAGAAAAAATATTCCAGCTTAATTTATTAAAATTATAATAGGAAAAATTCAAATGAGTCCAGGCTACATAGTTCCGAAAGCAAATGATAGAGAAGGGGGTGGAAAAAATTTTAAAACTAGACTGCATCTTATGATCAGAAAGCACTCTTCTCAAGCATATATTTTCTTTGGCCCTAAAATTAAATCATTCCCAACTTTATATATAATTAGGCAAGGTCTGTTACAGTCACATGGAGTATGAACAAGGAACATCACTAAAGTATTGTAAATTGCCCTGGCAGCTTTGGCTATTTATTTGAAATAAATAAATAAAAATCTCCCACAAAAAGGACCATTTCTGACTTGCTAAGATAACAAAGAACCACTTTTGATCAATTCTACTATCAAAGTGAATTTTGAAAATTTTTGAAACATCATCTAACGCTTTGCATATCAAGTACGCAACTGATATACCATACACCTGTGATGCACTACTCAGGATGGCTGTGTAAGAGCATGTGATTAAAAAAAACCCAAATAAAATTAAATGGATTTCTTTCCTCCCTTGAATTTGAACAGTAACAGGACACATTAATGCTTCAATATTTGTGGAAAACGGGGCACGATAGTTGTGTATGTCAAAGTAACCGGATTTTTTTTTAAAACAACAACAACAACAACCTTCAACAAGAAGATCATTGAACATTTCCACTTAACAGTGGAAACAACGGCTGATTTTATTTATTTATAGAATTTATAAGCTGTATAAAGAACTTATAACGGTTCATGCAACGTCCCATCCCAAATCAAATAAACCACCTTCTTGTGTTGTATCAACTCAGTCAATATTAGCATTTCAGTCATTTCAAATCATTCTAATTGCTTACCCTGACGATGAAGAGCTCTGCCCCAAGCTGAGCTGTTTGTTCTGTTGAAAGCTTTAAGTAACAAACAAACAAACAAACAAACAGAAAAAAACAAACACAGGGAAATGTCAGACTGCTGTTGGTAGGGCTTGGAAATTAAGGCTAAAATGGTAAATCTTCAAATCTCACACCTTTGCAGCAAGAATGGAAATAATAGCCACCGCCATCCTCTGCATATTTTGATCTTCATGATTACATAGCCATTGCATGACAAGTTTAGCTGCTTCAAACCTGGACAGAAAAAAACAGTCAAAAGGTTAACACATCTTAGGAATGGGCAAATAAGATCTCCAGCTATCACATTTCAGCCCAGAGGAATATAGCAATGTACAACAGAACTATAATAAAACCTACAGCTGGCATCGGCTACTTATAGAGAGCAAAACAACTCCTAAGTTTTAAGAGTGATCAGCCACTTTGGGCCAGTAATATGTCTTTCTGTCTGTCCATTTTTATTTTCAAGATCTAGATTTTAACGCTGGGCAGAGACTGCTATAGATGCCAATTCACCACTGGCGGATGGTTCCAGGATGAACTTTCTCTATCCTGCAACATACATACAGTACTCTCAGAGCATAGTTTATGAAAAAGGGTGCATTAGGTCCAAGCAATAGCAAACTGCAGTCACTGAAGCACAGCCAGAGGTTACTCAATGTCTATAACTATTAGAGAACATATGCAGCCTCTTCTGGTTTCCAAGTCTTTCTTCACAATGTTCATAGGTTCCTTTGCAAATTATCAAATAATTTATTTACCTGGTGTTAGGACTAGGATTAGCATCGTGAGTTCCTTTAATATGCAACATTTAAAAATGATAAATGAATAAATGACCAACTTCTGTCTTCATATATGTTTAGAAAAATGTTGGTATTTTAGATAGGTTTGGTAGTTGGGTGGATGCATGGATGGATGGATGCATGGATGGACAGACAGACAGACAGACAGAGACAGAAAATCCATCTATCCATTAGCGATGAATAAGAGCAATAATTTAAAATTATTCAGGAGTGAGATAGAGTGATCACCTACATTTAGATAGCAATCTTACATTCCTTTCCCTTTTCTTCATAATTTGAAAAATAAAACAAACCTGTTAAATGGAACATCCTGAAGTATCCTGTCACTGCACAATGATAAAAGGCAGTTCTTTTGCAGCTGTAAGGTGGAAAAAAACAACAAAAATATTTCATGTCCAGGAAGAGGATTTTATTTCTCCCAAATGAATCTCGTAGCATATTGATTAACTTGTGATTTCCTTTAATGAGCCTATATCATCTTTTATGAACATCGTTATTTTTAAATGAAACTGATCAAAAAGAAACAATAAAAATGTGCATATGTATTCATAAATATGACTCTTATTTGTATTTTCTATACCAGCATTCTACACTTTCTTATAAATATCCAGCTGTAGCAACATATATTGTGATATCTACAAATAAGATATACTGTATAGGGTAAAAGTGTGTTTCAAGGAACAAAGCATTAAAATATCCTTAACAGAAGGAAAAGAGAAAATTAGGTTTCCGTCATAGGGTAAATTGAATTCATTTTAGAGTTAAAAAATTGATCCCAATCTAGGTTCTTTATGTAAGATATACTAAATTTAATCTACCTGCAGCTACTGCAGTCTCTTCTAAGTAATCACCAAAAGAATGATCTTGAAAATCCTATTAATTTTTATTGCCTACAACTTGCCATCTCATTTGACTCTGGACAAAGGGTAGTTTAAACCATAGCTTATTAGCCCTTTTATTTCTACAAACCATACAGTACATAGAATTGGCCAAAGTTTAGGGTCTGGACGAAATTTAACTTTGTGGTTAATGTTAAAAAGAGAAGTTTCTGACTTATTAATGTCCATGACGAAGACTAAGGAGAGAATATGTGAATCCAGAGGAACAGTGGATAGTTAAGCATTACAACAGAAAAGAATGCACAAGTTGTAGGTGGAAGTTCTACTTCAAGATTCTCTTAAAGCTTCGATGACCAGAATGATCAAAAATTGGCAGGCCAGCCTCATAACATTTTGGGACAGGACACAAATGAAAAACCAATGGTTGCCCTATGTAAGTTTAACACAGAGTTTTTTAAAAAAACATTAAAAATGTCTGCCCATCTTCCTATTAAAAATCTGTTGGGAACTGAAGGCCTTCCCTATGTTTTATAAGTTCTATATGCTCCCCTCTAAAAAATGTGAAGTAGATTCCAAGTCATCAAAAGGTTGCCTATTTCTGATGTGGTACATACTTCGCAAAATTTAGAGTAATCTCTGTTGAATGCTAATTTTTAAAATGCTTCCTGTTTTATGATACATGCAATGTTAACCGTAGAACTGCAAATCCATCACTCATGAGGGGGCTCTTGGTGCTGTTTGAACTTGATTGCTTTCTTACAGACATTTCATTACCCAAACTAGGTAACATCCTCATTCATGAAGTTACCTAGTTTGGGTAATGAAAAGTCTGCAACAAACCAGTCAAGGACCCCTCATTTCAATCCTGAGCTATGGATATGCTCTATCATTTCCATCAGTTATGAACCAATATTGGTTATATTCAGAGTATATTACGCTGAAGTTGCTTAGCTCAGCCTTTCCAAAAAGACAATAATCACTTTCATTCCTGTTGCAAAGTACAAACATTTTAAAAACCATTTTAACACCTATCCATCCAAACTCAAAATCAACAGTATATATGAAGCACTTGGTGCATCTACTCTAAGAATTCATCTCATGGGCTTAAAAAAAAAAATCAATACACTGGTTCTGCATTAAAAATGCTATGTCTGTTACCTCAAAAAAAATAATAAATGGAAAGGCTTACTTGTTGGTGGTTGGGGAAATGTTCCATGGCTTTAAGGAGTAAGTGGGTAACATCTGCTAGGAGCCTAACTGGCATGCCTGCAGCTAAATCTTGTTTTGTCAGGTTAAACACACAGGCACTTGCTGCTAATTGCACAGGCAAATTCAGAGGATGATTTCTCATGCCAACAACTACAAGCTGGAACGAACGATCAAGAGAGGAAATTGTGAGTTGGCTTTTCATCTACAATGAAAACAGCTACCATATCCAAAGCAGAATTATTTTAGCATTCCCAAAGTTCTTAAACTAGCTGACAGGTATTCTCACACTCTAATTCACACACCTACCTTGATCATTTTCAGGTAGGGAACTAACCAACTTTTTCCTTTCATGACTAGATTTATGTGTCAAAAGGCCTGGCCCTAACTCTAATCCTAACCCTCCACTTTCTTTCCTTCCATCTTAATATTGACTAAAATGGACAGAAAAGGGACTTAGTTCTCTGGCCTGGGGCAAGCTTATGAAATACAGCTTTGAACAATCTCACACAAATTTGTCCAAAAACCCAAAACCCCTTTGGAGCTGCATATACTGCTATCTGGGACACGGTGGCTCAGTGGGTTAGGACGCTGAGCTTGTCGATCAGAAGGTTGGCAATTTGGTGGGTTGAATCCCGAGTGCCGCGTAACAGAGTGAGCGCCTGTTATTCATCCCAGCTTCTGCCAACCTAGCAGTTCGAAAGCACGTAAAAATGCAAGTAGAAAAATAGGGACCACTACGGTGGGAAGGTAACAGCGTTCCGTGCGCCTTTGGTGTCTAGTCATACCGGCCACATGACCACAGAGACGTCCTTGGACAAGTGCTGGCTCTTCAGCTTTGAAACGGAGATGAGCACCGGCCCCTAGAGTCGTAAACGACCAGCACGTATGTGTGGGGGAAACTTTACCTTTACCTTTTTATACTGCTATCTATTTTAGGATATAATAGGGTTAGGGTTACGGGGTTTTTTAGCAATTAAACTGAACCATTGGAGAAAAGATCAAAATACTGAGCAGCTCACTCCTATTTTTGGAAGGAAGGCTCTTTCTCCTACATTTTCCTTTCGTGCCTATAGGAAAATGCTCACTTCTTACCTTTCTACTTTGCTACTGTGTTGTACCAGCCCATAATGGCAGGTCCTATTTCTATTCACAGTTTGGTCACTTTACAATATGGAAAGCTAATCAATTTAATTGGATATAATTTCATTTGACAATTGCTGAATGAATAAGATTTCCACTCCACAACTACAGATATGTGGTCTACAGTGTTTTGTGGATGCAGGCAACACCTCCTGCTTCTTCTGTGCTAAATTTAGCATAACTTATGTAAACACAGCAACTACAGCTTCTGAACTTTTGCTAGAATGCATTCCCCCTCCCCGCCAAATCTGTCAGTGCATACATTTTCCATGATCTCTGCTTTCCTAAAGTACATCACATTTCGTGATTCTTTTAGAGAGATGTCCCATTAGTTTAAATAGTTTTTACCTTCAGAATTTCTGGTTTGGTATTTTCCATAAAGTGCGTAAGGCTAAACAGATGAAACAGTGCCTCCCTCACAAAGAATGCCCGCTCGCTGTAACGCCGTAGAGCTTCTGAAATCTGAGTTTCATTTGCTTCTCCAGAAACCTTCAAAATACAGAACACACAATCTATCAGTTTGCAAATCGGGAGCGGGGTGGAAATACAGATAACAGAATTTTCCCAAAATATATTAGGCTTTTCAAATATTTTCCTCTAATGTGGTTCTATGACCATACATAATTAAACTTTGAACTATTTTCAAGTATAATCAAATATTTTCAAGCAATATTCACGGTGTTTATATTATTTTTTATGTTTATTTTTTCTTATTTATTTTGTATTTTTTCATGCCAGTTTCACCCTCATCATATTTAATAAGGCACCTCAATGACTTTATCGATAAACTGGGCAAATGGTGTATCGGCAAGTCTGCTTTCCAACATGGTGCAAATTCTAAACTGGTAGACAACTCTGGTACACAGAGTACATTGCAAATGCAGACGCAAAGCAACAGATTCACTGAATGTCCCCAAATAATTAGTACCTTTGTATCAAATCAAGCATCCTCAAAGTTAACCTATGCTAGAGTTTTAAAGCAGTTCTTCAACTGATCATTCAATTCTATAGCAAATTGCTTTTTAAGAAGCCATCTATAGATATTGCAATCAAGAAACATTAGACATTTTGTGTACATGTATACTTCTATATATACATATAGAAACAGATGTACATACAATTACAGCAATGTATGTACATCAAACGCCTTACTCAAGTTAGTGAGGTTTATTTCTGGTCATTGTGCTAAATGGTTGCTAAGTGAATACATGAAACAGACAGAGAGAAAGAAAGAGAAATGCTGCAAAGATCCCTAGTTGAATTACTGTCTCATTCAAATAAACTTTTCCTGTACACATGCATTATTATGTACTTATATACACATGCATTATTGTGAGGCATGGAAATTTGATTATGGGAGCACATACTGGTTAGAAAATTAATTTTTACTACTGTTTATTATGGTCATATTTGCAAATGGTTGCTAACCAAAATAGCCACAAACAAAGTGGTTGTACATTCCTAAAATATAGAATTTGTTATTTAATGAACTTTTAACTCTACCAAGATAAGCTAAAGTAAATAGAAATAACTTTCTCCTCCTGATATTAAGTATTGTATTCAAAAACATGAATCTGTTATCTATTTTGAAAAGCCCTTATGTTCAAAAAGTGAGAAGGGGAAGCAATATATTTCTATAAGATCTAGATTTAATAAAAATGGGTATTATATGCATCACCTTTTTTCATTTGCTTCTATTCTTTTTTGTGTGTGCTATGTTTAGCTTATTTGAATCATTACAATGTATGTAATGGATCACTGGACAGCCACTACTGAATTTTCTTCTGCCGATGTTGCAGTTGTAGTTGTTTTGATTTCACTACTTTTGCTACTTTAAAAGAAAAATTTTAAAGCACCCCATACAATTATTAGTTTGGAGAGGGATACTATTAGAGTTAAGAGGATGGTTTTTGAATAAGTATCTACGGTTGCCGTTATCTTGGTATACCCCACATGTCCTCTCTTACCCCAAACCATCAGAGTTGACCCATTGATCAGTTTGATTGCTTTCATTAAATTTATCAGATCTGTCATAACTACTGTAACAAACAGGTACCTACCTTCAAATTCCCTTCTCCAGTGAGAAATAAAGAATAGCCAGCATCAGTAGCTAGAAGCCCAACAAACTGCATTAAGGGCCGTTGTTTTACAAATGTTTCCACGGCTTCATCAGTCACATGCTTCCTTCCCGAGATGTCTAAAGATACAAGATTAGGCAAGATGTCTTTCTGTTCTAACAAACGAAGGGCAATATCCGACGTGAACTGTTTATCATCTGAAATATCAAGGTGGTTCAGGAATTTTAACTCTCGTACTACATCCAAAATCTGAGTGGTTGTCATTTTCAAGCATTTCAGGTGGTGCACGGTAAGCGATTTGAGGCGATCCTTACAGGCGAGGATTGCAGTTATGTCAGTGACTGAAGTGTTGGAGATATCCAGACTTTCTAGTCTTGGAAGCGAAGCCACGTCAGCCAGATCTTCGTTGTAGAAGAGAACATTGGTAATGCTCAACGCACGAAGACCCGTCAGCTGGCTGAAGCACCTTTCATAGGGATCTTCCAGGGAAAGAGTTAGCGAGTTCAGCACAAGGCATTGAAGGTTTTGCTGAATCCACTTATTGCTGCCAAGTCCGCTGATAATATCTGTGATTGTGATGTCTGCGTTTACACCAGTCGCATCAAGCTCCACCAGCTTGTGGTGGCAGAAGGCTTTCCAAAAAGCTACCGCGGAAATTTTTGCTTTACGGATGCAGGCTCTTTTCAAACGCATCTGGTTGCCTCTAAAAATCCCCACGGTTGCATCGTTAAGCAGTCCTAAAGGGAGGGAAGAGTACCAGACACATCACATATACAGTTTTAAAACTGAAAAACAAGCCAGCTATAACAATTCAGGAAATTTCCACTTCAGGCCCAGATTACAAAGAAAAAGCAAGTTCGATAAGGAGAAAGTAGGAATCAATTGCACTCTTTATTCTCAAACGTCCTCTTTCTCCTTTCCACCCCCAACTTTTTTTTGGGGGGGGGGGGTGTTTAACAAGCTGATTTCACTGGACAGCTACAAAAATACCAACTTATCCTTTCTTCTTCTGCACGGTGCCATTGCTGGAGCACTTCTACACAAGGAGGTTTTATTGTATCACTTCCATTCTCCAACTGCACAAAAACTGCCATGCCTCAAAATACTGTTAAATGCTGTACTGTAATTTACCGTGGCTCAAGAAAGAGACTGTTCTGATCGCCTTCTATTTGCTTGGTGTAGAATACCATTTCATTCTTAATGCCATCAATTTTGCATCACTTCAGCTAAAAAATAGCCATGCCAAATCAAGTGGGAGATCATCATCAAACGCAGGGAAATTCAAGCCCTAGTTTAAATAACTAAGATGGCCCACTTGAATGGAGTCCCCCAATTACCAGATCTGGATGGGTGATTTTACCGTGGAATGCCATTGTCCGCAGCAATCGATCAGCCACTTCTTGTGGAAATATTCCAGGCTCTTGCAAACATAATGTCCCATCTTGCCTTTCTGTACAAAACTTCTCAAGATCAGAGGTTAGGTAATTTAAGCAGATGTCAAGCAGAGAATATGGTGAAGCTTCTTCCTGCAGAAAGAAGTCCAATGTCTAACATTTGAAATTCAGAAAGGCAGCATTTATCACAGTTTAACTGACAAGGGAGTAGGGAGAACTGCACTTTCAGTTCTCAGCACCACTAAAAATAAAACGTAGAAGGGAGAAGTTAGTACCAGAGGCCATTTTGTGCCAGTGGTGAGAATCTGTATTGTAATAAGTGTCCTATTACAAAAGTACGTAGTTGGCTGAAATCATGTAATTACAAATCATTGACATAAAGGTAATTTATTTTCAAAATGAAATTACAGACCCCAAAGAGAGCAGGAAATGATTTTTCTGATATGGTGCCACTTACTCTGATCTCTTATTTTATAGAGTCAAACAAGTGCCAAAGCCTGAACATACCTGTACTCAAAATTGATATACTATTTATTGGTTTACTGTTAGTTTTGGATCTCAAAAATATACATAGGGAAGAAGAGGGGAAACTAGACTTCGCACAACACTGGTGGGCATGTGTCTTTGTGTAAAAAGGTAAAGGTAAAGGTTCCCCCGCACATGCGTGCTAGTCGTTTCCGACTCTAGAGGCCGGTGCTCATCTCCGTTTCAAGGCCGAAGAGCCAGCGCTTGTCCGAGGACGTCTCTGTGGTCATGTGGCCGGCATGACTAGACACCAAAGGCGCACGGAACGCTGTTACCTTCCCACCGGAGTGGTCCCTATTTTTCTACTTGCATTTTTACGTGCTTTCGAACTGCTAGGTTGGCAGAAGCTGTGACACATGTGTACACATGTCCTATTTTACAAAGGACTATTTTCTGTTGTAAAACTGTCTAATTCCAAATACATTTTAAAGAAAAAGAACCTTAAAGAAACGCAGCAAACAATGACCTGTATCAGCTACTAAAAAAAATACAAGTTATTTAATTATTGGCTTTGATCACTCATGATGCTAAGCTTTGGTGCTATACATCACATGTTAAATAAATCTCATTGACTGGATTCTACATTCAACAAGACAAAACCGTTCTAAGTCTGTTATTCTGTTAAAAACAAGCTTATCAGATTATGTTTAATGCAGGAATGTGAACCAGCCATTATCTCCTTTGGCAGGTCCCTCCTTTCTATTTAAATTACAGTTATTGTCTCAAAACTGTATCTCCATATATAAATTATCATCTCCATATTTGATGATACTCTGACCTCTTTTTGACATGTGTTACACCAGTTTCTCCTTTTTGACATGTGTTACACCATTCAAATCCAGTTTTGTTTCCCAACAATTATAGTTTTTCTGTATTAGGTAATTTATTTCCTACATCCTCACCCATCATCTACAAAGAGATTCACAGGGCTTTTTTCTCATAGAATGCTCAGAACGGAGTTCCGGCACCTTTTTTGGATGGAACCTTGTAGGGTAGGCAAGGCGGGTTGTATGACATGTGTAAGTTCCGGCACCTTTTTCTTTTACAAAAAAAGCACTGGAGATTCATGTTGTAGTACACAGACAGACAGACAAATGCTTGATATTTAAAGGGAGAAGAGCTCGTTAAATTTCAGTTTTTCAAGTAGTGAAAGCTAAGGTAAATTATAACTAATTTATATAGATATTATTGTATCATATATAAAAAAGGGAATCAACAAATGAATAAACAATGTCTAGCTAATTTTAACAGCTCTGGACATTACTTAAGAGTGGCGCCTGAAATGATATTTAAACATACGAAGTAATGCAAATATACCCTTTTCTTATTAAGCAGAATCCTGAATCATCAAGCAAGAGTAATATGTTCAACAAAACTGGCTGAACAGCATTACCACACTTAAGGTTTTTAAGGTGGATTTAACAGATCACTTTCCAAGTCGGCATTTCTTGTACTACAGAGCAGGAAGTTGATCTTAGTGTCAGATTGTGGACTTGGGCACAATCCTATAATTTTATTCCTCCTGCTGAAGAAACATGTTAGAATGGACATAGAGGACACAAAACAATGACTGTTTTGGTTATCCTTATGTCTTCTGCACTGGTTCATGTTGTTATGGTAACATATTGCAAAACATGTACAGTTCATAATTTATGATAAACAAGTATTCATGAACTAAAGCACAGATACTTTCTTATTCAAATTATCCAGGTATTTTCCCTTTGTTTTCTTCCTATATCTACATACAAGTCTGTCGTTTTCAATAATTTAGCTTTCAGTAGTTCACAGAGTAACACAAATATTGTGACTCATTTCACAATGTAGACAAAAGAAAGCAAGCTGTACACTCCCACAGAAAATTTTAAAAATAGCTCTACCATTTATTTCCTTAACTAAAAAATTTAATTCCAAGACAATGTACCAGTCTGGCTCAAAAATACTATTTTCTCTTTGATTTCAGCTTGAAATTTTATATAAGATTTTTGCCTCGTTTATTTGCTTCATGTAAGCTTATCTTAGAACTCAGATGAGCTAAAATAAAATGCATTCAGGCTTCACAAAAAGCATATCCAAAGAAAAGCATATGCAACACCCAATTCATTCTCTCAGCTATACACATAATTGAATTTGACATATCTAATTCTTAAGACTGAAGACTAATCATTCTTCCAGAAAATATTATTAAACAGAAACTAGAGTAAAATATGGAAAGGGGGAGGATGCAGTTCTTATTAGTATCCTGCTAATTGTACAGTAATGGTTTACTTTGAATTATCAACTTTATTGCCACTATCACAGCACAAACAAATAGCATTAAAACAGCTTGCAATCTGGAGACTGTACATACAGACCAAACAGCTATGCAGCAGTGTTGGTAGAATCCCTACTTTCAATATATTTCCTAATGATAAAATATAAATAAAGCCAACAAGATGAATTAAAAGTTACTGTCAGAGTGAATCAAGAGAAAAAAAGTTTCACTCTCTCAGCAACAAGTCTTAGAATAAGAATAGAATAGAATAGAGCTCGAAGGGACCTCGAAGGAATTCTAGTCCAGCCCTCTGCTCAATCAGGAGAATCTATACCATCTCATACAAGTGACTGTCTAGCCTCTTTTTAAAAATCTCCAGTGATGGATCGCCCATGATTTCTGGGAGCAAGCTGTTTCACTGGTTAATTGTCCTTACTGTCAGGAAGTTTCTCCTTAATTCCAGGTTGCTTCTCTCTTTGATCAGTTTTTTTTAACCATTTTTTTTTAAAAAAAAAAATCCCATTTATATCCCGCCCTTCTCCGAAGACTCAGGGCGGCTTACAATGTAAAGCATAAATCAATGTGCTTAGCAATAGTCTTCATTCTATGTATATGCCTGCTTATTAGGGCTTTTAGGCCCCCCCAAGCGGCATTATTACAAAGTCAGCTTATTGCCCCCAACAATCTGGGTCCTCATTTTACCTACCTTGGAAGGATGAAAGGCTGAGTCAACCTTGAGCCTGGTGGGACTCGAACCTGCACTAATTGCAGGCAGCTGGTGTTACTTAAGGAGGCATTAGCCTACTGATCCACCAAGGCTCTTGTCCTGCCCTCTAGTGCTTTGGTGAATAACGTGACCCCCTCTTCTTTGTAGCAGCCCCTGAAATACTAGAATACTGCTATCATGTCTCCCCTATTTCTTCTTTTCTTTAGACTAGCCAAAGCCAGGTCCTGCAGCCATTCTTCGTATGTTTTAGTCTTCAGGCCTTTGATCACCTTAGTTGCTCCTCTCTGAATTTTTTTCAAGCACTCAGTATCTTTGTGATATGGTGACCAAAATTGCCTGTAGTATTCCAGGTGTGGTTTTACTAGGTTTTATAAAGTGGTACTAATACTTTGTGTGATCTTGATTCTATACCTCTGTTCATACAACCCAGGATTGTATTAGCTTTTTCGGTTGCTGCTGCACACTGCTGGCTCATAGTCAAGTGATCGTCCAGTAGGACTCCAAGGTCCCTCTCAGAGTTACTGTTTTTGAGCCAGGTCTCGCCCAATCTATACTTTTACTTTTGATTTTTCCTGCCTAAATGTACAACCTTGCTCTTCTCCACACTGAAACTCATTTTGTTGGATAGGGCCCATTGTTCAAGTTTGTCAAGATCTTTTAGGATTCTGAGTTTGTCTTCTGGGGTATTGGCTACTCCTGCCAATTTGGTGTCATCTGCACATTTGATGAGTTCCCCTTCAATTCCCTCATCTGTCATTGATGAATATATTAAGAGTACTGGGCCTAAGACAGAACCCCATGGCTTACTCCTCTCCATGTGGCTGTAGTGCCTTTGAGGACTACTTGTTGAGTATGGTTAGCCAGCCAGCTATAGATCCATCTCGTGGTGATGTTGTCTATTCCACCTTTTTCTAGCTTACCAAGGAATACTTTATCAAATGCCTTATTGAAGTCAAGGTGTACTACGTCCTCAGTATTTCACTGATCTATTAGTTTAGTCACTTTGTTGAAGAATGAAATAAGATTGGTTTGGCATGATCTGTTTTTAACAAACCCGTGCTGGCTACTGGTTATAACTTTGTTTACTTCTAGTTGTTCACAGATCTGTTTTTTGATTATCTTTTCTAGAATCTTCCCAGGTATTGATGTTAAATTGATTGATCTGTAGTTTCCGTTTTTCCCCCTTTCTTGAAGATGGGAACCACATCAGTCTTTTTCCAATCCCAGTGTTCCAGCTGTTTTGAAAGATGTGGTGCAATGGTTGTGAGATAACATTTGCCAGCTCCTTCAAAACTCTGGGATGTAATCTGTCAGGCCCCGGTGATTTATATTTGTCAAAGTCAGATAGGTGTTCTTTTACCATTTTCTTGCTTATTTTAATTTTTGTTTCTAATTTGTCTTTTGCAGTGATTTTTTTTTGTTATGTTGGGCTATAGTTTCTTTTTGTGTGAAGACTGATGCAAAGTATGAGTTAAGCAGCTCTGCTTTCTCCCTGTTGCCTGTTATTTCCTTGCCATCTTCTCTCTTTAGTGGACCTACAGTTTCCTTGACTTTTTTCTTGTTGTTAATATGTTGGAAGAAACTTTTTTTATTATCCATGATTTCTGTTGCAAGTCTTTGTTCGTTCTGAGCCTCTGCTTTCCTGACTTCATCTTTGCATGTTTTGGCTGTCTGCTGATCATTGGCCTTAGTTATATGCCCCTCTTTCCATTTTTTGTATTTGTCCTTTTTGTCTTTCAGTTTGTCAGAGAGATCTTTGTGCAGCCATGCTGGTTTCTTCTTGAATTTCTTGGGGTTTTTTTCAGTGGTATTGTGCTGGACTGGACTTTTATGATTGCATTTTTCAGAGTTTCCCATGCTTCTTGGGTTGTTTTTCCCCTTTAGGATTTTCATCCATGGGATCTTTTCTAGGTTCTCTCTGAGTTTGTTAAAGTCAGCTCTTTTGAAGTCCAAGACACTGGTTGGACTGTTTTCTGTTGCTAGTGTTTGCGTTATATTAAATTCCAGTATGACATGGTCACTTTCGCCCAAGGTTCTGGCAACTTCAAATCCTTCCTACGCATAGCAATGCTCATTACTTACTTATAAGAATGTTTTCTACTTCAAAAATCCAACAAAAACTAGGTCATTAAAAATAGGTCTGTCTGAAAAAGTACTGTCGGCCAATTTCTACCATTTAGTTTGGGAATGATCTGGGAATATTCCTTTTTCAGAAAATTTGAATGGGAAAATCAGACATTTAGTGCTTGTCCTACAGAGAAATTTCATGGAAAAAATGTAAAGCATAGAACAGATTTATGTTACTATAAACAGTAAAGAGACCTTATTCAAGCTGGTCTAAGACAAGGTAGATGTTAAAACCTCTTCCATCTAGGATCTAGCCTTATATGCTGGAATTGCACTCAGCATTGTTCTACCCAATTGAATAGAACCAAGTAGGAAAAGCTATCTTGGAATGATAAATTACTTTCACAAAAGTTCTGGAACAAATGTTTGGAAATGTTCAATATGAAGTCTTTGCCTCACTATTTGCTATGAAATATCAACAGATAGCAACTAATCATATATTTTTACAGGGAAAGCATGAAAAAGGTGGGTAAGAAAACATGTTCTTCATTTTTCAAAACCAGAACCAGGGTTTATTAATTAATACTGACTGCAAGAGATTTAGAACAAAAATGAATAAAAATAAAATTATATAACACATAATTAAGCTATGGTGATGGCTACTAACTTAAATGACTTAAAATGGGATTTGAATAGTTCACGGAGAACAAGTTGATCAAGTACTATTGATCTTGAAGATTTGTGTTATTCCTACATTAGTGGGAGTATGCCTCTAAATGCAGTTGTAAAAGATACAACCAGTGGGAGAGATGTATGTCTTCATCTCTGTATGTTACCTGGTTCGCCTCTGAACCAAAAGTTAGACTAAAATACATACATATTGGGCTGATGTCTATAGATAAACCCATGTGGTTGTTCTATGTGTTCATTTCTCTATTTCAATCCTTTCTTTCACTACACTTTATATTCCTTTCAGAATCTCCAATATATTAGATAATAAATTACATGGATTTTCTCTTTACCCTATTTAAAGTCTTTTGTATCATTTTATCTACTAAGTTCATTGCCTTCAGACTCTTGAATAAGTTTTTCTAAAACTCCTTAGATATCTGCTAGCCTTCTTTTAAGTTGCTGAGATTTTAACTAAACATTAATTATTCCTGTGTCTTTTTAAATATTATGTTTTACTATGTCTATTTTTAAGATTGTAAGCCTATTTATTACATGCTGTAGAGTGTATTTTTAAGCATTTAGGAAGGCAATTATATAGAACCTTTTAAAGGTTATAAACCTCAGCAGATAATCAATATATTACTCTTTCATCTTTAAATTTAACATATACTTATACAGTTTCTTAATCACTTTTTCATCTGGTGTCAATAATATCTGATCAATTTCTCTCTGTTTTTTGTAAGGTCCAGATATTTTAACATCTTTTTCATATCTCGTTTGAATTTGCAGGTGTGGCCACCATGACAGATCAATGCCCTGTTCTTCCAGTTCTTGTCTGGTTTTTAGTTTCCCTTCAG
Organism: Daboia siamensis; assembly: GCA_024449315.1. Classification (NCBI taxonomy): domain Eukaryota; kingdom Metazoa; phylum Chordata; class Lepidosauria; order Squamata; family Viperidae; genus Daboia; species Daboia siamensis. The sequence goes on along the minus strand of JAKJMR010000984.1, from coordinate 18,621 downwards.
TATTCAAAATGTCTTTATAAGTCACAATTTTCTCATAGTTAATTTAAGTTTGGGTGAACAAATGCTTCCATTGTTGAAAGCCATCCAGGTATTTTCATATAATACATTTTGATTTCTATTGTTCATTGTTCTTCACCAAGAAGTGGTATGGCAGATGTCTGAAAGCTTTCAAGACATTCTTAAAGTAAATGCAGGCATTTTGCCATACTTTATGCATGTTCAGCTTGTAGTGTTCAAAGCTTAACTCAAACTATCATTCACATCAAACACCAGATATATAATGGATGGATTAGACTGGAAGATCATTATAGCTTGGCCAAACCCAGCCATAAAGGAGGACAGTGTTCTTAGGGGTTTAGGAGTTACAGAACAAGAGATATCTCAACAAATACTATATAGTTTTTCCCTATTCCTTATATCTAAAAGAACTCAAACTATATAGCAGGTTATACTGTATGCAACATACTGGTTTATATGGATTTCCCTACAGCTGCAAACCTTGGGGTCTCTATATTCTCCATTCTTTGCCTTTCCATCTATTCTAAGGGCTCTGTCCATCTCTCTCATATACACATACTGTAAGTAAGACTAACAATTTTTTTCTTACTGCATAGCAATTCTTGTTAACCAAAGCTGTATCAATTTCTGCCACACCTTACAAAAACTAGCCACTTACCTAACCACCTTGTTATAAACAATTTAGAATACTACTCCTTATAATTTAACAAGCTGTTCTCTGAGTCATAGTGAAAAAAGAATGGATGTCTCTTCCCTCGAGTTTCAATGCAAAACTATATGAGAAAGTCCGATTCCAATTCCCATTAGCATTTGTAAATACGATTGTGTAGTAATGGAAGTGTCTGCTCACCCAAACACATCAACAGAGCTCAAGGATAGGTTCCCCTGAGCGTGAGATACATCTTACTTAGAGCTATCATATCTGGGCTGCAAAAATCCAAACTATCACTAGATAACATAGTGGGATGTGTTTTGAGATGTATAGAGCCCTACTTTGCAATAGAGTCCCTACTTTGCAATAATGGAATCCAATAGCTCCTGCACATTCCAATCACTTCTAAAAGCTACAATCACAAATTTCTACCACTATTCTCATTCCACTGGATCCATATTTAAGGGCATCAGGCTGGGGTCAGGTACCATAACAGCCCCCCACCCCCAGCCTATTTGTTTACCCTATTAGGTCGAGTCAAGTTTCGCGAAATCCCTTTCCCCAACATCCAGAGACATCTTCGCCCGTTTGCTGGAGACCAAATAAAGCAAGATCCGCATTAGTGACAGATCGGGAGGGACAAAATAGGAAGCAGTTATCCCATATTCTAAAATCCGAAATTAAAAGAGGGGTACTCCCCCGGGGCCTTGTTCCCCCCTCCACCACGTGGATCTTCTATGCTTGATCTCTCCGTCCTCTTCAGCCGGCAATCTCACCCACCCACTCACCATTTCTGCGCCAGGGACCCCACAGCTGCGTCCTCCTCGCCTCCTGGTTTGTGTTATTGTGGGGCGGGCCCCGACCACCGTGCAGAAGCGAGCCGGGGCCCCCCAGCCTAGCTGTCACCCTCGACCTGGAAGTGAATTTGCCTCAGCCCAGCCGGCATTAAATCCACACACGCAAACACATTAGCTCTCGGGGAGCTGCTGCTTCCCCTTAAAGGAGACGCGCTTAGAGAAGCTAGAGGAGGGCTTTTTTTTTTTTCCCCTCCCCAAAAGGTTCGGAGCCACAACAAAACTGCTCCGAAGTAAGTCACCTCCAATTCCCTGCGGTTTAGTCTCGCCAATTGGGGAGTGTAAAATTGAAGACGGAATGATTGACAGTCGCCCTCCTCCTGTTCAACTGCTGGAACTTATGGTGTCGTTAATAGAGAAAAGCATCCCGGCATTCGTGCAGAGTGCCTTCCTTGCGACTGAATAACCACAGTAGGAGAGTCCTGAATCGAAAATGTATCCTGAATCGCACCTCTATTTATTTGTGCACATCATGTTTTTAGGTCACTTCTTTTTTCATCAGACAGGTAACTTGTGAATGCATTTTGAAAGACATACAATAATAAGTTGCAGCAAGCATGGAAATGTAGCTATGGTAAGTAGCAAGGTCAATAGCACATTTTTTTTTAAAAAAAAACACCATAGAATCACGGAAGCATTTCCAGGTAATAAAAAGATTGATGTCTCCTTGATCTTTTGGGGAGAAATATCATTGAGACAAGTTTTTATCACTAAACATGGCCACTTACAAATTTAAAGATCAAAACATTCTTCCATCAAGGACATAGTCATAGGACAATCTAAGTAATTTTTTAACAATATTAATTTATTGATCAAGTTTGTATATAGCACTCGCCCATCTCAGCAAAAGCAACTCTGGGCACTGTACAGCCAATATTATAACTTGTTGCTTTTATTTATTTCTTCTTACAATCCATATGGATGTCCCCTCAAAGTATTTATTAACCATGATTAACTTCAGATGGCAGTCAAAAGCAAGTAAGTGCTGCCACCTGATGATCTCTTTTAGATTTACTTCAAGTAAGCAAAGGGATCAAAAGGTAGGCATCAAAGCATAACCAAGGTGGTTACAAGATTCCTTACTCTTACTGGAAGCACTATAGCCTGCAACTTGCATGCCGCGGTCTATGACATATAAATTTCATGCTGGAAAACATGCATAAAATTTTGTTTTGTAATATGTTGGAAAAAATCATGTAAAAGGGTTTAGGGTTCAGATCATCCATGCATCTCTGAAGCAATAAGATAACTCTCCAAAATTAGAACAGAATAGGACTAAGACAATAAAAGATGAAAACTGAAAACTGAAAATCGACTGAGAGCTGCCGAGAAAAAAGAAATCCAGGGGAAAAAAAACTTCTAGGACATCCTTATGGCCTAAGCCTTTTGATTGGTAACCTAAGGAGTTCAGAATCAGAACAACCCATTTCAATAGATATGTATACAAAATGAAGCTTATATGAGTGCAATTACTAAGTAAACTTTCATACATACACAAAATTATTTCATGAATGTTGCTAGCAGTAATATTTTACTAATTGCAACACAAATACATAACACATATATAAACTGGAGATGATGACAAGCAAAGCCAAATTCTGAATGTGAAAAGAACGAGAGTGGAACAGCCACAATATAATAATACAAATTGGAAATGATGTTTCTGTCCCATTAGTAGGAAAAAAAACTCCTTTAACTTTCACCCCATTTTTTTTTTGATTCAGATCATTCATCATTTGTTTGAAATTCAGATCACTGAGATTCGGATCAGTAGTTAAATCCAGTACCAAAGAAAAAATATTATTGTACTTTTGTTATAACCGAACCATAGGTCACTGTGAAGAAACATTTGAACAGCCCAGTGTTACCATTCTATTAAAAGGCAATCTGCACTAAAAAAAAAAAAAAGGACCACCGCCAGGATTTTTAAATGTTTACATATACGAATTTTCAAGGTTTTCCGATAATCATAAACAACAATTCAAAAGATCTTGTTCTTAAAAGGTGTGCCTTATTCCCACTTTCCTGGGCAACAACCACTGGATAATTTACTTCTGAGAAAGCATGAACGACATAGCGTTGTTAACACTATTCCTCAGAAATTTGCCACTGACAGCAGCATTTTACACTATACCTGGCAAGCGTTTATTAAAAAAGAAATTAAAAATTTTGAGACAATTTGAGTTCCTGCTATAATGGTTTTTGGAACAACTGTGTTGCCACTTCCGGATTAATTTTTTACTTCCGAGTAGAACTTATAACCACAATTCATTGTGCTCCCCTCCAACCTTCGTCTTCCCGTAAAATTATATAGAGGAAGTTGCCCTCCAGACTGCGTCCGTCCCCGATTTTCTTCCGGTTACCAGGAAGGGACGGTGGGAATTCTAGGACACTCTTTTTTTTTTTCACTTTTCAGCACGAATCGCGCAGGCGGGTTGTGTTTTTCGTTCTCATTTATATTTCTGTCCTGAAGACAAATGTCTGGGCTGATCAATTTCGAAGATGAAGAGGAAGTGAAAGTTTATTTGGAAAACCTGGGAACAGAATATAGTTTCCAGTGTTACAAGGAGCACGATCCTGACGGTACGGTCGGAGCACCGCTGGAAATTGATGATCGCGAAGACTGCAGTGTAATTTATATCTCAGCAGGATGATACTGTTAAATCTGCGGATATAATCTAAATGCTCTTAGGATCGATTCACTTCTTAGAGTGTAGGATTACAGGCTGAGTTTAATAGATGAAAGGCTTCTCCTTTTTTCTATGTCTTTACCTATATTCCCTGGGGATAAAGTAGAGAGATATGATGCTATCTAATATCACTATTGTGAAGTATGAATTCCTGTTATTTTGTTACATGCATGACTTAGGGATGTACGACTAAAAAATGCTTCTTGAAGGAAGGCAGATCCTAATCATGCTAATTCACAGGATTTATGTATTTTTATAGCATTAATTCCTGTACCCATCTTCAGGCATAACTATATTTCCTTATTATCTTTAGTATGGAGTGAGTAGCAGAATAAACCACATGAGCATATTTACACAAAAAGAAATTCAAATTAGTCATAGTATCTCCTTTTTTATAAATAGATCTATAGATACTTGGTTTAGACTAAACCATGTCTTGAAACTAATTTAACATTTTAGCTTCTTTCAAAACTGCTGAGAAAGTAAACCATGGAATAGGGAAGTATAATGTAATGGCAGTTTTGGTCATGTACTGACAAGAGGCATCCCATATTTACCAAATATGAGGTTATTGAGCAAAAAGAGGGGGAGGGAACAAACTTGCAAACAGAAATGTAGTACAGTCATAATTTATCTTAGATTTGTTTCCTTGAAAAATTGCAGGTTGCCATCGTTTAGCTGATTATCTAGCTGGAATAAAGACCAACTTTGAAGGAGCTGCAAAAGTTCTAAAGGAGAATTGTGAAAATAATCTGCACAGTGAGAGTTGCTACAAACTTGGAAACTATTATTTGACTGGAAAAGGTGATAACATATTTCCTTTTCTGTTCCTGAGTTTATCTCTAAAAGAAAAGACAATTCAAATAAAGCTGTTGAGGAAGTATGTTGTATGTTAGCAGGCATTTATGTCCATTCACCCAGTTGTATTTTGTAAATTATGGTTGATGGCTTACAATGTTGTATGAACTAACCAACTATAATGTTATTCAGTAACTGGTGCTTTTTCCCTTACAGGCGGGCTTCCAAGAGATGTGAAAACTGCTTACCAATGTTTTTTGAAATCTTGTGAAAAAGGAGGAGCAAAATCCATCAATGCTTGTCACAGTGCTGGATTACTTCTGCAAGATGGACAAGTAAATGAGAATGAGAAGCCTAATGTCCCTTTAGCCAGAGACTATTATAGTAAAGCTTGTGACAGTAATTTTGCCCCCAGCTGTTTCAACCTAAGTACTATTTATCTTCAAGGTGCTCCTGGGATATCAAAGGATATGAGTCAAGCATTGCAGTATTCCCTAAAAGCATGTGACTTGGGACACATGTGGGCATGTGCCAATGCTAGCCGAATGTACAAACTGGGGGATGGAGTTGAGAAGAATGATGCCAAGGCTGAAACCTTAAAGAACAAAGCAGAAACCTTATACAAAGAACAGAATTCAGCCGTAAATACTTTAACATTTGGATAGTAAACCTAAACAAATAATCTAGTTTGAAGAAGTGTACTTTGTTAAATAGGGCAGGTATTTAATCTCTAGATTTATTCTCTTGAGCGCTCAAAATTTGTAAGTGAAACTTTGTATAATTTATTACATAATGCAATAAAATAATTGGATTTTATGTTACTTTTTATTCTTTTCAACCCAGTGAAATGTTGGAAATAAATTTTTAAAGCTCTAGGCCAGGGTTTCTGCCAATTACGAAGATAGAATCAAAGATTTCCAAAAGCCATTCTCACCACACTTCTTACTTGGTTGTTGTAAAGAATATGGGAATGTGAAGGTCATATTTAAAGTAATATGGTGAACTAGTTCTTAAATGCATTTTGAAATTACATATAGAGAACTAACCATTCAGGTCTTACTTGTGATGCAGAAATGTATGCAAGGCAATAAAACCTATTCCTGTCAAGCAGCAGCTCTGTTCTGGAGCAAAGCCCTTTATTCAATTTCAGTACCAAAACACTTTTTAGAATGTATCTTGGAATCTGACAAGTCATGAGTAGTCCTTGGCTCCCCTATGTGTGCTTGTATGCCCATTTCTGAAAAATAGCATGGAACAGAAATCTTAATTGTGTCTGGATCACTGAATAGGAGAGAGAAGTAGTTAAAATCTTCTTGAAATCCTTAAATCCTCCTAATGATCCTTGTAGAAGAAACTGTGATATGCAAGCTTGTCTATTACAACATATTCTACATAGGACTGCCTTTGAAGACCACCCAGAAGTTTTAATTGGTCCAGATTGTGGTAGCACAGGTAGTAATGGACATGATTAAGTATTATCTGGCTCCTCCTATGTGAGCTCCACTGGCTGCCAGTTTGGTTCTGGTTGTGACCAAGTGTTGGCCATTGCTTATAAAGCCTTACATAGCATAGTGAGGTTATCTCCTGTACCATCTGCCCAGCTAATTCAATCCAGGGTAGGCACCTTCTGATTCTTTTGATTAAACAGTGCCATCTAAAGGAAGGAAGGAAGTTTAGAAAAAGAGAATGGAATTCTATGCACACTTGCAAAGCTTAGCATTGCACTGAAAAAGTTATCTGTTAATAAACCATTAGAACTTTAAAAATATTGTTAAATTAGTTTCTACTCATTTTTTTCAGACAAATTTCTCCCAAATTCACATAAATTTAAAAGAGAAGCCTTGCCCACACAAGACAGCAAGGAGATGGATACTGGAAATATTTTATAGTTAGAACACAATCAGCATTATAAGCTAGAAGAAAATGGTGTGTTAGTCATGGAGAAAATTTATGTGGATGCTAGGAGTTAAAAACAACTTGATGGACCACAATTATATTTGTCTGGAGCTTCACTGATTTTTTATTGTTATTGATTGCTCTTGTAGAATGGCTCTGCAACTGGTAAATCTGTTGCAGTAATTTCAGCATCAGAAGCACTGATGTGAATATTTTTTGAGTTAACGCTGAATTATACTGTAGTACTTCTTTTGCAAGAAAATAAGCATATTTTTCTCCATGAAATATGCTGTGAAAAGCATCTCCAGTAGAAAATAGTATTGTATGTCTCCTATGTAGAATGTTCAAAATTCATCAATTCGGGAACCAACCCCTGGAGAGAAATCAGGCATGTTGGGTTTCCTTTTAGACCAGGGGTGTCAAACTCAATTTCATTGAGGGCCGCATCAGCATTGCGGTTGCCCTCAGGGGGGCAGGTAAGTGTGGCCTGGGTGGGTGTGGCCTACTGGGTGGGCGTGGCTAAAGTGCATATGGCCTACTGGGTGGGCGTGGCCAGCTCTACATCATTCGCATCAAGGGTGCCTATGGGGGCCTGGGCAGGAGTGGGACAGATCGGAGGGTCTCTGGCAGAAGGAGGGTCTCTGGGCCAGGGCCAAGGCAGTGGGAGCCGTTCCCTCACTGTTTCCAGGATGTCTTTGCGGGCCACATGAAACCACTTCGTGGGCTGGATCTGGCCCCCGGGCCTTGTGTTTGATATGTCTGTTTTAGACTATGCTGCTGATCCTCCTCTAGATTAAGTCATCCTAGGGATAAATGACTGTTTGACAGATTCTGGAAGTAAATACAGATAGTCCTCAACTTACAACAGTTCATTTAGTGACTGCTCAAAGTTACAACAGTACTGAAGAAGTGACTTACGATCTTTTTTCACATTTATGACCATTGCAGCATTCCCCCATAGTCATGTGATCAAAATTCAGATGCTTGGCAACTAATTCATATTTATGACGGTTGCAGTGTCCCGGAGTCATGGGATCCCTTGTGCAACCTTCTGACAAGCAAGGTCAATGGGGAAGCCAGATTCACTTCATGATCGTGTCACTAACTTAACAACTGCAGTGATTCATTTAACAACGTTGGCAAGAAAGGTTATAAAATGGGGCAAAATGCACTTAACAAATTTCTCACTTAGCAACAGAAATTTTGGCCTCAGTTGTGGTAAGTTGAGGACTACCTGTACTTCAAACAGGAAGTAGTTCAAAGTGTTCCAGAGGTGATGTTGCAAGTGGAACAGTTTTAGAACTCATCCCCAGGTCGCCTTAAAATCCTTTCAGTTTAGAGTATTTTTTTAAAAAATATAACTGAAGAAACTAAGTTGTTAAGATTTGCAGTTAATAAATGGGCAATTTTTTAAAGAGCAGACTTAGCTAAAGAAAACATGGCTGTACATAGCAACTGCCAAGGTACAAATGCTAATAAAAATGCTTTTCGAATTCAGGAGCAGCTCATATAATGGCTAGTTACACTCAAGCATGCTCTAATATGAAGAAATGGGATCTGGGTTTTCCCGTCACGAAAATTGGATTCTGTCTCTGAATATTTATTGAATAAAATCAGAGTTCAGCTTACGTATAAAAGTCTTCAGAAAACAATCTGATATATTTCTCAGTTATCTTCTTATTTTTGAAAGTTAGCTTAAACACAAAGGTCCATGTAGTATAACAAAACCCTGATATTCTATGTACTCTGAAGCAGAACCCTCACCCCGCTTCAGGACATTTGTATGGAATTGCAAATTAAATTAAGACCCGTTTGCTAACTTTTTGATTTTGTTTAGAATAGCACCGAGCAGGATGGATCAGCCTAAATGGCCTGTTTCTGTTTCTAGGTATAGTTTTTTTGTCTTCGTCTCTATTTTTTTTCCTGTCACAAGGAGGCATCCAAGGTTTAAAATCTGCATTACAGCATGTATTTCATAGCTGGTCCACAGGAGGCTGATTCCCAATATGAGAAAGAACGAGTCAATCAGCAGCATGATTTTTACTGCAATTTATCATCATTAGACTTGAAACTAAGGAACTAATTTAAACGCTCAGCAGTTTCACATCCCAAGTTTTTACCCGTGGGGATTTTTAAATTGCACTCTTTTACTACCCTTGGGGAGCGGGGGGGGGGGGGGGAAATGAAGGCACTGTATTGTCATTGGTGGGCTTTTTCATAAATCCATTAACATTCTGTATTTACAAACCATACCACCTGTATTAGCTATTCCTTTTGCTTCCTTCTACATTTTAAATGCTTTATTTTTTTTTATTAATATACAGTTTCTTCTCTCTCTTAAGTTTAATGCAGATTTTGTGAACATTATTAGGAAAACTATTACCAGGATGACCTGTAAATTACTCTTCTTGATAATTGAAGAGGGAAAGTAAGAGGATAATGCAGGTTATAGGAGCAATTCAACAAGTCCCTTGAAAAGCACATTAGAGATGATCAATGAAAAAAAACTGCAGGAAGAAATAGGTAGTTCTTTTGTTCGAGGAAATAGAAGTGATAAAAAAAATCAGTAATATAACAGCTATCAGTAGAAGCTGGATTTAGAGTGTAGAATGAACAGCAGAAGCAAAACCTAAAAATATAGAAACGGGTGGAGACGCTACAGTTAAGAGAAAGGGGCACTCCATCAGAGTCTCATTTTTTGTTAAAAAGAAAAAGAGAATGTCTGCATTCAAGAAATTGAAACCTAAAGCAAAATGTTGTCCTTTTTATGTGTTCCTGCTTTTCAGTGTTTTGTCATTGAACGGGAGAGGGAGGTTTTTAAAGTCAAAAAGTCTGACTTTTAAGATAGAAGCAGGACAGTGGCTGCATTGTGCTATCCTTTTAAAACAATTAAGTATTGTTTTGCCCGGAATGGGGGAAAAATATGTAATAGTCCATAACTGTTACCCAGATTCCTGGTATCTGAGGCTTTTTAATGGGATGGGGTTGAAATTGTTTGCAACAGCAATGTAATTTACTAAGGACTGGTGGGGGATTTTTGTGTGTATTTACAGCAGTTTTTCTCAACCCTGGCAGTTTTAAGATATATGGACTTCAGTTGCTAAGGTTAAAACCACTGATTTACAGCGTTAAGCAAGGCTGTAGATATTCTTTTCTCTTACATTTTCAGTGGAACTTTTCCCTCTTAGAACAACCCTTGGCACTAAAGCAATAGAACATGTAACAGCTTAGAAATAATACTTTATATTTTATTGTACACAAATTTATTGTGAATTTGCCTGGTCTCTTCTGGGAGTAGTTTGCAAGGTAGACATTGGCATTACATACTCGAACAAAACCAGGGAAAGTATTTATTCATTTATGAAATTTATAGCTTGGGTTTCCCTCAAAAATGGCACTTCAAACTTAATCATTCCCTGATTTGATTTCTGCCTGAATTAATAATGATTAAACATTGATTTTTTTGTTTTTATTGTTTATATACTAGTTTAGAACTTGAAATTCTTAGGATTTCAATCCTACATAGGATACATTACCAGAATCCCAAATTTATTAACTGAAAAAGAATCACTAGACTTTAGTATACTAATATCTCAAAATCAGTTGATCTGCTTTAGTAATTTAGCCTGCTTAATTGCCTGAAATAATAGATCTGTTCTCTGATATTAACAACCCTTATTTAAGTCAATGTGCAACCAGATATAGATTATATCTTCAGGTAAAAAAGGTAAGAAAATTCCAAAAACATTGGTTCATTACTAAGTTCAAGTAATACAAAACCAGCATTATGCTGTTTATTTTTTAAAAAAGCTGAGAATAATATTCCAGGAAAACAAGCTCCAAATCTTAGCAAAGTGTGTCTATTTGTTTCCTTTTCCAATGCAAAACACATCTCATAACTCCATAGCTGTATTTTTGGATATGCCCTTTTGCTTCGTATGGAAAAAGACTCAGATTTAGATTCTAGCCCATATCTCTTGATCTTGGCAGCTTGAAGATGTGTGGACTTCAATTCCCAGAATTCCCAAGCAAGTGACACTGTTCTAGCCTCTTCAGGTAAGGCAGGTAAAGATCCCAACTGTAAAATCTTGGAGACCTTATGTGCTCGGAAACTGAGCTAGATGAACAAGTTCTGCCTTGTTATAGAGCTTCATCCTCTTTCTCTTCTACAAAAAATGGGATTCTTTTCATGACAAAGGTAACACTAGAAGTGCCGCCCAAACATGTAAAAAGAAATAAAATGGGAAAAGGTATTGTAGTGGGATCGGCTCTAAGTGCAAATTACAGCTATAGCCTGTGTTGCAGCTTTGCCAGCTGCAATATCTTATTGGAACATTGTCAAAATAATAAAGAATTAATTTTCCCCTTCAAAATTTGAAAATATACCTTGCTATACGTGATATTACCCAATCTTTTATAATGATCTTTCTGGTCACAGAACTTACTGTTCTGGGAGACATGAGAGAAATTAGAAAATTCTATGGGCGAGGCATTAAGCATAAGAAGATAATGAAAAAATGTGTCTTTTTCATATTTTCTGAAGAGGTTGATTGGTAGATTTTTTTTTAAAAAAACTATTCCACTTTTGTTCTCTATAATAGACTTTAGCCTCTTCATATATTTTGAATCAGTGCAGTCTGGAACTAACTTTATTATATAACTAGACAACCTGTGCCCTGCTGGTCATCGTTGTAGAGATATTTCTTTACCTAAATAGAAAAAGAATGAACAGATTGGGGGGGGGGGGGGGGGGAAGCAGTAGGAACAGGAACAACTTCCAACTTTCTGTTGGCTTCCTCATTGAGTTTTCTTGTGGCAGTCTGTCAAGGTATCCAAACTTTTTTCCTCCCTCCCTCCCTCCCTCCCTCCCTTCCTTCCTCCCTCCCTCCCTCCCTCCCTCCCTTCCAGGATTCAGGACAAAGATCTATGGCATTCCACCCAGTACCTCAACTCCAAGATGAAGTAAAGTCATTTTCTGAATGTGGTCACTCAGCTAACTGTTGAACCATCTAACAGTATCACCTAACCCATATTCTCCATTTTAAGGAAAATATCATGAGAAACTTTATTGAAATCCTTCCTGTGATTCAGATGCACTCAATCGACAGGGTGCTAAACTAATAATTCTATCAAAGAAAGAGGTAAGGTTAATCTGGCACAATTTGTTTGCAAGAATCTCTTGATTTGTAGGATTTCAGAAACACTAATGCTTATATAAATTAATAAGGTATAACCAGGGGAAATTGACATTGTCATTGTTTTAATACAAAAATATTAACATTTGAAATGTATGCAAACATTTTATGACATACTCAGGGCACTTCACATCTGTAGACTCCCTCCCCGCCCCGCCCCCCACCCCCACATTGTGACTGCTCTTATCACATTCAGGGCTGAAGCACAGAGATAATGCTTGCCTTAGGCTGTCTCTGGAAAAAAAGAAATGGGAAAATATTTCCATATTGCCACCAAGATAATTGCATGGTATGTCCATGTAGTCACCAGGATTACAATGTCGGGCCCTGGGAGGCCGACATTCGGGAGGGGCTCCCGCCGCCC
>JAKJMR010000983.1:0-10000 GCA_024449315.1 Daboia siamensis | reverse complement strand
CCGCCCAAGGGAGGAGACCCTATCCGCAGCCCGTCTCTCCAAAATCGGCAGCCGCTGCCGCCGCCGCGAAAAGCCTGGCACCCGAGACGCCTCTTGGAGCGGAATAAATATTTTTTTTTGCCCCCCCCCCCCGCTCCTTTTAACCGAAGCGGGGCTGTCATTGACCCAAGAATTATACCCAAAATAGATCTACCTAGATGTTACATCAGGACGTGCTTTTGGGGGGAGCGGGGGGGGGGGGGGAGAGAGGAGGATGGCGGCGTTATACCCGAGTCAATAATTTATTGTGAGTAAAAAAAAAAACCCATTTGGTTTTTGTTAACTCCCATCCGTCACGGGCGCTTCTTTTTTTTTTTTTTTTAAAAAAAACGTTGATTAAAGTACAGCGGTTTTGTACGCGCGTGATCTCAGAAACGCGGGAGGGGGGGTCCTATTTTTTTTTCTTTCCTAGATTACATTTCTGGGACCCCCCCCCACCACCACCTTCCCCCAAACCTGTTCTACATTCCTTTTCTAGCCGTCGTGGACAAAAGCTCCGGATTCTCTCTCCCTTGGTCATTTTTTTTTGGGGGGGGAAGGGATAACCCTCCCCCATTTAGATGCGAAGGCAGGGAGGGATAATTTTGCAAATAAATGAATAAATAAATAAATAATAGTGCCAGTCAATTAGTGCCAGTCAATTTGAGTGTTCAGTTGACTGAGTTTCATGTTTTATAAATAAAAGTTTAACAATAATAATAGTAGTGGTAGTAATAGTAATAATAATAATAATGCTCTTTAACCTTTTGTTTCCCTCCAGAAAGGCTGAAAGAGGAAAAAATAGCGAGACAACCCCCCCCGCCCTCCCCCAAATGCCCTTTTTGTTATTCTGGGACCTAATTATGCATTCGCATTCTTTCGCTTTTATTTTTTTCACACGCGCGCGCACACACACACACACACACACACACCCCTCTTCCTTCGGAAAAAGGAATTGGGGGGGGGGGGTGCGGCTAAGGCGAGGCTCCTTAAATTCGTTTGTTTGCCACGGGAAGAAATAAATAAAGAGACGGGTTTGATAGCAAGCCGGGGCGGGATCCTGTATCCGCTGTTTTGCCCGTCCGGGATGTTGTTATTTTTTTAATATTATTATTTCTTTATTATATATATATATATCTTTAAAAAGCTCTCTCGGAATCGTTTTTGCCTTAAAACACTCCGTGGCAGTTTGCAGAACGCTCAAGGAAAACAAGATTGGACTTGGGAAGATAAGCAGATAATTCATGTTTTTTTTTTTTCCTCCCCTTTCGTCTAGCCTTTTTTTTCAAAAAAAAAAATTTCTCTTTTATGGGGCAGGCATACCAAGGATCGCTCGTAATCCGCCTGTATTTGCATGCAGGCTCCCCGCGGTTTCCCCCGCGGGGGGGGGGGGAAAGGGGGAAACGAAGGAAAAAAAAAAACGATCTTCTTTGGGTTCAGACACGTAGCTCGCCCGCCCGCCCGCCCGCCCCCTTCCTCCACACGCCCCACTTCGAGCTGCCCGTCTCGGGTTTCAAGGCCCGCTTCAGTCCGCTTTGGAGGACTTGGGAGAGGCGGAATTTCTCGAGCGGAAAATCTCTGCCCCTCGGAAAAAATAAAAGCGATAAAGAAAAAAACGCATCAATTTTTTTTTTATTTCATTATTATTATTATTATTTTGGGGGGGGGCGTCCTTTTGGGAAAGCGGGGCAGACTCCAACGCGACACCCCTTTGGGGGAAGGGGCGAAGAAGCAGCGGAGAACGGAGACCTGCCAAGGATTTTTGGCTCGGATGGGTTTTAGTTGTGGGGGGTGGGGGGGTCGTTTTTCTCTTTTTTCTCTCTCTCTCTTCGGAATGGAGCCGTTTCCAATTGCCCCCCCCACACACACACACACCGAGGGCGGTTTCCAGGCTGCCCTCGCTGGAAAGCAGACCGGAGGAGGAGGAAAAACGCCAGGGTGGGGGGACGGACGAGAGGAAAAAGTGAGGGGGGGGGAAAGAAAGCCCCCCCCAAACAGTAGCGTAAGATGAAAAAAAGAAAAAAAAAGGGGGGGGGGGGACGAAAACAAAGGCGAGGCTATTAATGAAAGGGGCCGCCAATTTTGCAGCCAGGTTTCTTTTTTTTTTAACGTGCCCCCCCCTCCAGTCACCGCCACTCCCATCCCACCCCCAGGAGGAAAGGCTGACGACTTGGCAAGCCTTTATGGCTGGGCTCCAAATTAGCGAGGATCAACCCAGACGGAGGTGTTGAGACGGGGGTGGGGGGGGTGGGGTTTCCCCTCCAGGCCACAAACAAATTCCCCCCCCCCCCCATCCCAGTCCAATGCCCCGCACGCGGAAAGCTTGCCAGGGAGAGAGAAGCTTGGAGCTGGCTCAGACTGGGGGGGGGGGGTGTTGAGAGAGAGGGAGAGAGAGATGTCGGTCGCGTGTTATTGTGTTTGTGTGTGTTTGTTGTGTTTGAACTGCTGCTTTTCCAAAGGCTTCCCCTTTCTCTCTCTTTCCCGGGCTACGTGACTCTCCAGAGTTTTACCCCCCCCCAAAAAAAAAAACTTAAAAGGTTGGAAGGGAGCGTGGAGGTCATCTAGTCGCGCCCCCCTAACCCGGCGCAGGAGTGCTCGAGTCTCTTCCCGGATACAGGATCGACCGATTTTTATTTATTTTTTTTTTTTCCCCTCTCCAGGGAGCACCCAATTCTGGACGCTGCCTTTCACCCAAAACACACAAAAACACACTTTACACTCTGGGCACGGCGCTGGGTGGGACTTCAAAACATCCACACACACACACACACACACACACACACCCTTTTCACCCGGAACGTCGGTCGGACAAGCGCGCTGGAAGTTCCACGGTGGCGAAAAAGCAGCTCGGAATAAAATAAATAAATAAAAACACACCCCACGTTCGTGGGAAAAGGCGCAAGCGGCCAAATCCCGATTTTTACAGCGTTTCTTCGTTCTTGGAAACTTGGAGACTCTCTCCCGTGGGGTTATATGATGAGGAGGGGAAAGGAGAGTGCATTTTCAACAACCCCCCCCCACTTCCAGAGCCGCTCATTAGATTAATGACAGCCTTTCCCCCCCCTCCCCTCCCCTCCCGTCCCGAAGCTGTTGGAGAACCCCGCCCGTCTCGTAAAAGCACCAAATATAGAAATCCCGATCAGGTCCACGCCGCGCGCTCCCTCCGAGCCGGACGCCCGTCCATCTGTCTTGCATTACGGTCGCTCGGCCCTTCAATCTAGACCTTTCTCCTTCCATTGCCCCCTTCCCCCACCCGCCACTATAGTTTCCCTTCCCCCCCCCCGAGAGAGAATTGGAAGCCGGCGGGGGCGGGGGCGGGGGCGGGGGGGGAAAGGGAGAAATGTTCTTTGCAGCCCAATCCCTTTTTACGCGCGCCTCGGGAAAGGGGGTGCCCAGATTCTCACGGCACGGCAAGAAAAGGCAAGTGGGGGCGGGGAGAGAAAAAAGGGGAGGGGTGGTGGAAGAGAGGGGGGGGGAGAAAATGGGGGGAGGAACCCCTTTTCTCTCGCCCCCGAGCTTATTCCTTGTAAGCAACCACGCCAGAGAGCGGAGGCGGCTGTTTTCTCTCTCCCACCCCACGCCGTCTCGTTGCGCGCCCTCCCCCTCCCCCCCGCCGGCAGCACCCCACTTTCCCTTCTCCGGAGAGAGTGATTGGGAATCGGCCCTCCCTCTCTCTCTCTTTCTCCCTCCCTTCCCCCACTCTTGACGCTGGAAAGCCAAGATCCAAGGGGAGGGCTTCCACGCGAAAAGAAAAATAAATTAATTTTAACAAAACAACAAGAACAAAAAAACAGTTAAGAGCCAAACTCGAGGTACGAAGAAGCTTCCCCGCGGTTGGGTAAGAGGTGGGGAGGGACGAGAAGGGAAGGTTGGGGGGAGGGGGGCGTCTTTGCCTTTGGAAACCGAAGCGAACCCACCAAAGAGGGGGTCCTGGGGGCGGTGTGGGCAGTGCCAGGACGACTGGAAGCCATCTTGTGAACTGCGGCTGGGTGGGGAGCTTAAAAGGGGGCAAACGGGGGTCGGGGAGGGAAAATGAGAATTTTGAAAAGTGGTTCCTTCCCCCCCCCCATCCCCTCCCCATCCTTTCATTTCCCCTCCGCCCCGCAATCTCTCGGGAGCGGGATTCGCGCGGCGTGGGTGCGTCGCCTGCTAGCAAGGAGCAACTAATATTTGCAATCAGCTGTTTTGGCAGGCTGGGAGTTCAAATAAGTTGTGTATATCTCGGCGTCTGTCACGTTAGCCCCCGGGGCTATTGTAGGGACCTCTTGCTTAGAACCGGGACGGAAAATGGATCTTCTTCTCTGCCTTTCGGATTATTTTTTTTTTTCCCCTCTCCCCCACCCACCCCATTCGTTCTTCCTCTTATTTCTACTTTTTTAATTCCCCCCCACACACACTCTTGTTTCTTTTTTATTCTATTTTGATCTCCATTCTCTCTACCCCACCCCACCCCGTTTTCTGTGCGAAGGAGGAGCTGTCCGATTTTAGTTATATGACCTGGATGGAAGAATATCCTTGGCTTATTAAGGAGGCAGGCAAAATAAAATATACACCCCAAAGAGAAAAGGCTTTTAAAAAAAAAAAGGCTCCCATACTGTTTAGTTACTTTAAAGCAGGGCAGCAAGGATTTCTGAGAAAATAGGGGAGGGATAGATAGATAAATAGATAGATAGATAGATAGATAGATAGATAGAGATAGAGATAGAGATAGAGATAGAGATAGAGATAGAGATAGAGATAGAGATAGAGATAGATAGATAGATGATAGATAGATAGATGATAGATGATGATAGATAGATGATAGATAGATAGATGATAGATGATGATAGATGATAGATAGATAGAGGGAGAGAGGGAGAGAGAGAGAAAGAGATTAGAGAACCAGATTGATCGATTGATTGATTTTATATATGTGGAAAGGGAATTAATTTCTTGTCTTTCTGGATACAGAAAGCTTTTACTTTTTTTCAAATATTTCTTGTTCTTTCACTGTATTAAAATAATTTCCCTTCTCTCTCCATCCCGGGATAGTTTCTTTCAAATCCATGCCTCAGGCTTTAAAGCAGAACTAAAATTTGCAAGAAATTATTCCCAAACGCTTTTGTTTTGCCCGCTTTATCCATGATTCTTATGGACGTGGAGCAACCTTAAAAGATTCATCCTCTCCTATGCCGCCGATCATCCCAGACTGATTCTCAGGATGGGGCTGTGCTGAAGTCCCATTAAAGTCCATGGCTTTACCCCTTGGTAAGTCTAGGGCTCTTGTTCCTTTGGGTTTCCTGTCCCATCCGAGTTATTGTGGTGTGTTTTTTTCCCCCCACTTGGAAGTTTTCTGACATGGTGGCAATTTGCAGCTATTTCCAGAGAACTGGGTGTCATTAAGATGTCAGTCTGGCCAGCTGGCTTAGTTGCATCTTAGTAAAAAAAATTCTAGCCTCTTGTGAAAATGTCATTTTAACCTTGAAACTAGCAGCAGATACTATCTCTCCCCAACCTTGTTTTCCATTTTATATTTAGACTACACAATACAGGTTTGCCTCTAGCCAAAATGAAAAAGGCAGAAATAACTTTTGACCCAAATATTCTAAGGATTGCACTATTAGCCCCCTATTTGCTAAGGGGGGGGGGGAGTTTAAAAAAGGTGAGTCAGAAGTCTTGCAAAAAAACAACACAATTGTCTCTGTGTGTGTGTGTGTGTGTGTGTGTGTGTGTGTGTTTGCTTCCTTTTAATTCTCCCCCCCCTTCCTTATTTTGGAATCCAATTTCCCTCAATGCTCTAATTTAGCAGGAAATCACATGCAAAAACATGCAACCTTTCCCTTTCAGTTTTCTAAAGAAAGAAACCAGTGCCACTTGCTAAATTAATTTTTTTAAAAAAAATCTTTTTTTTTTTTTGAGGAGCAGGGCTGTTATTTATTAAAGGGAATAAAAGAATTGTTCCCCATCAACACCACCCTTTGAGAATCATGCCATTTTATCTCTAGAAAACATCACACACTGTTGTGATGAAATGGTTTTGCAACCACGTCTTCCTGCAAGGAGTAAGCAAAATAGGCTGTTTTGCAAATGTGTGGGGTTACACATTGCAAGTGTGCACCGGTCAGTCTTGGGGATAAGAAAGTATTTAAAAAAAAAAAAACCAAAACAAAATTTGGGAGGGAGCTTGTAGCCCCTTCCTTATCTTTTTTTTTCTAAAAAAAAAAATATCCATGGAATCCTGCAAAGCTATGCATTTTGAAATATTCAAGCCGAAGGTCAAATATTATCACCTTTTGGGAGGGGGCTGGTTCAAACGCTAATTTATATGCAAAACAGTTCTGCTTTTCTGCCACCACCACCACCACCCCCATCCAAAATTTTCTTCTCTGTCTTAAAATATAACCCATCTGCACCCAGTTTGAGTATGACAACCTTTATCTTGTTTGTCTGGATTAGGGCCTTCCTGTTTGTTTGTTAATGGAATTCTTCAACAATTTAAGAATTTAGGAGAAATGTGAAGGGGTGTGTGCGTTTCCTATAAGCTCCTAAATGTAAAATTCATTGGTTTAAGAAGAGAATTTCACAAGGAAGCACATTTGAGCCAAATATAGTTTGTCTAAGGAAAAAAAAAATATCTTTCAGCTTTAAATTATTTTGAAAGGCAAACTGTATTCCTAGTAGCTTGGATCAGACAGACACGTGAGCACACAGCGGCAAATGTATAGGTAGGCAAAGCCAGCACACTAAATTATAACGTCTTCCCTATAGCCGGAAGGGAAGTTGCTTTTTCTAATGACCTGGTTTTAAAAAACCCAGCTTTGCTTTGGGTGAGGTGGGGTGGGTGCCCCATACGTGATCTGTTTCTAAAGAAACATCCGTTTCCCCCACACACACACTCCTTCCCTCTCCTCATCCTTTCCCTGTTTTGCCCTTCAAAATATAAATACCAAATTTCTCAGTAAGGGGTGACATTTGCTGGGTCTGAAATTAATGGCTTACAACAAAACTGTGAGAGGGGGAGATGTATTATAGGGTTGAAAGCTACGATTTCCACCCCACCCCACCCCTGGTTTATCACTCCAAATCTTGGGGAGAAAAAGGAATACAAAAAAGATTTGAGGGTCCTCTGTCAGTATGTGTTGGCCATCCTGAAGGACACCGTTGCTCAAAGGGATATCCCTTTGACCACCATGGCTTTCATTTCGCCTCTCCTTGCCAGGAACCCAGCTCCCTTGCCTTCCATGAATAAGAGAGAGGATGGCTGCATGCGTCAATCAATATTCTTCCTTTGGTTTCACCTGACTGTGCTGCAGTTTGCAAACCATGGCTTTAGTAGTCTGCCCAGTGGTGGGATTCAGCCGGTTCGCACCAGTTCAGCAGAACTGGTAGCTAATTTTTTGGTTGCCCAGGCCCAGAATGGACTTCCGGAAGTGGAACCCACACAGAGAACCGGTGGTTCACCTGTTTGAATCCCACCACTGATCCTAACTGAGATCCAAGTCAGCCGTGGCTTACTCGGGGCTTTTTTTCTCATAGAACGCACCGGAACAGAGTTCTGGCACCTTTTTTCAATGGATTTGTGCATGTTAACATTAATAGCGTTAATTTACCTTGAACAAAATCCTAGTCTTTTAGATATACTAAAAAATGAAGGGTTTTTTTTTTTCAACTTCAAAGGTAAACCTTGTAGGCTAGGCAAGGCGGGTTGTATGACATGCGTGAATTCCGGCACTTTTTTTTTCTACAAAAAAAGCACTGGGCTTACTCAATAAACTAACATTGACCCTGATTTTATAGGAGGCTTAGCTAGCTGGGAGGAAAAGTTAGAGGAAAAGTTTCCCAATCCCTGGTCTGTGGACTGGCACCGGACTGCGGCATGCCAGAAACTGGGCAGCGCAAACAAGCAAAGATGCGGGCAGTCCACGAAACCACACACCCCTCCAGTCCACGGAAAAAATGCTCCCCACAGAACCAGTCCCTGGTGCCTAAAAGGTTGGGGCCTCTGCGCTAAACCTCACATAATCGGAGATTGTGTCACAACTTGCCTCTTCCTGGATGAACTGCTGCTCCCATCATCCCCTCCCATCCAAGGTGCCCATTCTAATCCCTGGATTGCCATTGGATGATGAACGGTTAGGCGTGAAGAGACCAGGTCCTCGTGCGAAGGATCAATTAAACTGGATCAATTAAACCGGCATATGTATTGCTATAGTTTACATATAAGCATCTTCCCTAATTAGTTAGAATTAACTAATTAACCTAGTTAGAATTAGATCAGAGTCAACACCACTGGAGGAAAACAGGACTTTGAACTGCTTGTGACCACGTAGGGATTCTAGGCTGATCCTTTTTTTAACTCCGGTCCCAGGTTTTGCCAATCTTACATAGACCCGCTCATCAAATAAGATGTGGCGATCTTATATCGCTCAAAGTTTTGAGATGTGAAGTAAAGAATTACTGATTCTAGGTCTGGGGGGGGGGGTGAGGGGTCCATAGGGAATGGTCAAAAAAGTCAAGATGGCAGCCACCTTGGTGTAACCAAAGCGCCACCCATTTGTATGGGTGTTCAAAATCTAACACGACACGGTGTGGCTGGTCCAGAGAGAAGAAGGATTTAAGGGTGACGTGATAGCAGTGTTTCAGTACTTGAGGGGCTGCCCCATAGAAGAGGGGGTCAAGCTATTCTCCAAAGGACCAGAAGGCAGGACAAGAAGCAACGGATGGAAACCAATCAAGGAGAGAAGCAACCTGGAACTAAGGAGGAATTTCCTGACTGTGAAAACAATTAACCAGTGGAACAGCTTGCCTCCAGAAATTGTGGGTGCTCCATTCCTGGAGGTTTTTAAGAAGAGGCTAGCCAGTCACCTGTCTGAGATGGTATAGGTTATCCTGCTTGAGCAGGGGGCTGGACTAGAAGGCCTCTAAGGACCCTCCCAGATCTATTCTGATTGAATGAATGAAGCTTTGTACATAGTGTCAGGGTCATCTTCCCTTTCTGAGCCATACTCTGCAGACACCCTGATGGGGGCTGGCATTGTGCCAATCTGTGCTGTGTTTAATTGGGGTGTTCTGAAGGAATGGGGCTCGTTATGTGGAGATCGTGGAATATAGTGTTGAGAATCTGATAAGCACAAAGATGAAAAGAGACACTGATTCCCACAGTGAAGAATGGACAATGAAGGAGATGGATCCGGAGGTGACAAAACTGACTGTTTTAATTAAAGAGAAGACTTAAATCTGATTTTCTTTCCCCTCAGAAACCACTTCTGGATTTTTCAAAACTGAAGAAAAAAAAAAAAAAGCTGAAACTTTCATTTTAGGTTTTGAACATCAGAAGGATTTTGTTGCTTAGAGAAATGACATTTTTAGATCTGCCAAGCCGAAGTTCCGAGTCTGGGCATTTTTTTTCTTCTATATTTCACTGCACTCTCCTTTTTCCTTCTTTCTATCTTAGCTCTCTCTGTACCCTCCTTTCTCTCTTCTAACTGCCTTAGGTTTCACTTGTATTCCTATTTTATCTCACCGTAAACTCTCATCAAAACCTTTTTTTAAAAAAAAAGAAGAAAAAATTGGATTCACGGAAGCCACGGCGTCGTCATCCCCTCCGCTTAGTAGCGGCAATCGCGTGGCGCCAAACCTGCTAAATTCAAATCAAACGCACCGTGCCTGCTATGCCCGAGTGTGTTGTACAAAGCTCTGATTTCCCCATTTGCCGGCAGTACAATACAGAAGGTGGAAAAGGGGGGTGTCATTTTATGCCAGGGGAGGTGTCAGTCGGGTGCCGTGTTAGGGAAACTGGGGAAAAAACGGTGTGAAGAAGCATTCTCCAGTTGTCTTAAGTGTGACTAAAGCTATAATTATTTTTTTTTTGAAAGAAAGCAAACTTGTCTACAGACAGAAGGAGGGGGGGAATCAGGAGTAAGTTGTGAAACTCCAGGAAAGGGACAACCTGTGTGTGTGCACGCGTGGTGTTTTGTTTACAACTGTGCTGGAAGGAAGGATG
>JAKJMR010000982.1:204404-217829 GCA_024449315.1 Daboia siamensis | reverse complement strand
AGGGCGGCTTACAAGCTTAGCAGTAGTAGCCTTCATTCTATGTATATGCCTGCTTGTTAGGGCTTTCACACACACACACCCAAGAGGCATTATTACAAAGTCAGCTTATTGCCCCCAACAATCTGGGTCCTCATTTTACCTACCTCGGAAGGATGGAAGGCTGAGTCAACCTTGAGCCTGGTGGGACTCGAACCTGCACTAATTGCAGGCAGCTGGTGTTACTTAAGGAGGCATTAGTTCACCGCTCCACCAAGGCTCTTATGAGGTCTAGGAGGGGGCCGTGAGCCAAATTAGGTTGAGAATAACAATTTTAGAGGATTTTCTTCAATTCAAGTCTACAATCCTTAAATCTTGGCTGCTTTCCCTGCTTTGTAGAGTGGCCCTTGTCTATTTTCCTTAGCTTCCTTTTTAACGTCAGCCTTGTATTATTCCGACTCGTTAGCCTTGACATTTTCTAATATTCTTTCTAGTTAAAACTCCCACGGATCTAGCTTCTAGAGCTTTAGTTGCCTCATGGATTGCTTTGTGCTGGTGAACAGCCCTTCACAAAGATTGATGTTCACGATGACGCTGGGATTTAAGGATTTGTTCATCCATCTGCCTTGTTCCATCTTCACCACCTTTTTTCAGTCTTCGGCCCTGGATGTGCCGTGGCTGTTGAGTTTGCTTAAGACATCTTGAGTTTGCTTAAGACTTCTTCTTAGTCTTTTCCTCTTAGTTCAGGGGTCTTCAAACTTGGCAACTTTAAGACTCGTGGACTTCAACTCCAGAATTCTAGGGTTTGAGGTCCACCCGTCTTTGAACGTTGCCGAGTTTGAAGATCCCTGTCTTGGATTGCGTTGAACATTGTGACACGTTTTTAACACTTCATCTGCCTTGCTCTGGCTTCAATTCTGTTTGATATCAGTTCCTATTAGAACCAAGGATTGGCTACTCTTGAAAACGCTTCCCTGCACGCAATTGGCGACACGGCCTTACGCCCTCATGACATCCAGCAAAATTTAGCACGAATTACACATAGAGCACAATTTTTATGTTGCCAAGCAAAACGGCCGTTTTGCCCCATTCTGTGACCTCTCTCGTCACACTTGCTAAGCGAGTCGTTGCGGTTGTTGAGTTGGTCATACGCTTCTTATGCGGGTCCGGCTCTCCCCGTTAACTTTTGCCGGTCAGATGGCCGCAAAAGGGGAATCGCGTGAAGCCCAGCAGACCGGCAACTTGTCACAAATACGAGTCACTTGCCAAGCCTTTGAATTTTCCTGTCCCGTGACCACGGGGTAAATGCTGCCAGCGGGAAATGGGTCATACGTCGCTTTTGCGGCGGCGTTGCAACTTTGAACGGTCACTAAATAAGCTGTGGTTAAGTCGAGGGCCCCCCCCCCCCCTAGGATAGGTGGGGTCGCAGCTGTGTTCAGCCTTTCTTTTTTTAAAAATAAAAATAAAACACCAAAAAACGAGGGCGATTTTTGAGAGAGAGAGGGAAAAAAGACGCTTCCGTTTCACGTGTACTTGAAAATATATTCTCTCTCTTTTTTTTCCAGGACCCTTTTCACAGAACTGAGGATTGTGGTGGAGCATCTGGTGATGAAGCCTTCCTGCCCCCTTTTCCTGCGAAGGCTCTGCGTCAGCAGCATTTCTTTTATAAGCAGACTAGCCCCCACCGTTGCGTAGCCCACCCTGGGAACCTCCATACGTCCCTCTCTCTTTCTCTCTCTCTCTCTCTCTCTCTCTCTCTCTCCCTCTCTCCCCCAAAGGACATTTTGAGCAGCTGGTATTTCTGCTGGTGGTTTATAAATTCAAGATCTCAGTCGAGGTTGCATATAGAAATGGTTCCTTCCGAGAATTTGTTTCGTGGAGCGTATCTACATGGAGTTTTTGTTTTTGTTTGGTTGCTTGTTTTGTAAAAGTCTCGTGGACGATGAGCTCTCCTCTCCTCTCTTAGGCGAAGTTCCTTTTTTTAAAAAAAAAAAATATATTTTTTTTTTTAGGCGAGCGTTAATCTGTGTCGTACAATACGGTTTGCGTGTCGTGACCTCCCTTAATACCGAACGCAGGATCTTTTCTTCGAACCAAGGAACGCTGTCAGGCGGTACCGTCTGGATTGGGTCTTCGCAAGCTGAGATTTGGTACTTCCTGAGCTTTTTGCATTCGAAACACCATCCTAGGCGGGTACGTTTCGAGTCAGCATTCCTTCGGTGAATAAAGGGAAGTCGATTGAAGTTGCCCTAATCAGCACGAGGCATCTGTTCCGAGCAGGAACGAGAGGCCTAAACATTTTTAACTCTGCTCTCCTGATTTGCTTAAAGCCTCTGAAATGGAAACTCTTCACCCTTCTTCCAGCCGCATCTCGATTTTTTTTTTCTTGGCCCACATTTCTTTTACGCTGCCTGAGTGCCGTACTGATTTCGGCTCTCTCCTGAAACTGGGATTCTTCAAATGCCAATCTGTGAAACCTTAGAATAATAAAGATGGATGTTACCTGTACTGCCAAGAAACTCCTGGTGTTTGTACCCTCAGCATCGCTCAGCTAGACTGCTTCCGTTCAGCCTTTGTGGAAAATACCTCAGCCACAAAGAGAAATTCCAATCTATACACGTTGCACGGAAGCATCGTAATACATTTACTCACAGTCACGAAAGGTTTCCCTGTTAAGGCAGAAGCAGATGTTTTACAATACAAAATGCCACCTCTCCTTTCTTTCCAGCCCGTGGGTCTGTTTGTGTTGGCACTCGCCGTCCTACAGCTCAAATGAACTGTTCTGTTCCAGCCTACGACCGGCCCTGTTTGAATGTCAGGGACAACCCCTTTTTAATAATCGACAGACTGGAAAAAAAAACCAACCAAATTTATTTACAAAAAGTTCAACGAAAAGTTCAAACAAGACTTAAACAAAAAAGGTTAAACAAGAGTTAAACAAGAATAACAAACCAGGACTCTAGCAGAAGCTCTTCAAATGGTTGCCTTCAGCAACCAGCACCTCCCACACATTCCCCTTTTATCAGCAGTCCCAAGGCGTGGCTTCTCATTGCCTTCTCCCGAGTTGCCTCATTGCTTTCCACTGTTCTGTTCTGCTAGATTGCCTCCTGCTCCTAGCGTCCCTGAAGAGAGCCAGCTGTGGATCGTCTTCTTCCAATCCCTCATGCTCACATGGCTGAGTCTGAGGAGGAACATGACGGGAGGGGCCAGGCTGAGAGTCCTGCAGTGCATCAGAGCCTTCCTCTGACACCAAAGGCTCTCCAAACCCCTCTTCCTCCTCTTCTTCAGAATCATCCGACTCAGCTGCCGGAACCACAGGCTGACGCTGAGTCACAACAGGAACTGGACAGGTAGACAAGCATTTTCATCCTTGCTCCTCACCTTTTATCAGGCATGGAGGTGTGAGGGGCAGGATTGGAAATCTGAAGGATTTGAGTCAGTTGCATAGCCATACCAAGAAACATCCCACCGGTTGTGGTAGCTACGGGGCACGTGTGTGTGTCTATGCACTATTGTTGAGAATCACATAGCAGCAAATTACCACGTAGGAGAATGTTCTCTCAACCTTGGCAACTTGAGGTGTGGACCAACTTCCAGCATGGAGGAATCCTGGGAGTTAAAGTCCACGCCTCTTAAAGTTGCCCAGAATGAATGGAATAGAATAAGGAATGGAATGGAATAAATAGAATAGAATAGGGATATTGGAATGGAATAGAATAGAATAGAATGAATAGAATAGAATAGGGATATTGGAATGGAATAGAATAGAATAAGGAATAGAATAGAATAGATCTTGGAGGTCATCTAGTCCAACCCCCTGTTCAGGTAGGAAACCCTGTACCATTTCAAACAAATGGTTGGCCAGTCTCTTCTTAAAAACTTCCGTTGTTGGAGCATTCACATCTGGAGGCAGGTTGTTCCACTGGTTAATTGTTCTCCCTGTCAGGAAATTCCTCCTTAGTTCCAGGTTGCTTCTCTCTGGTTAGTTTAAATCCATATTTCTTGCTCTGCCTTCTGGTGGTTTGGAGAATAGCTTGACTCCCTTTTTGGGGGTGGGGTGGGGGGCAGCCCCTGAGATTTTGGAAGACTGCTATCATGTCACCTCTAGTCCTTCCTTTCATTAAACTAGACATACTCAATTCCAGCAACCGTTCCTTAAATGTTTTAGCCTCCAGTCCCCCGATCATCTTTGCTGAGAAACGCTATGCTTGGGTACAGGTGAAGAATCAACAGCCATGCAAGAGTTAGCCATCCCACGGGCTTAATGCTGAAATTGCTGAACAGTGACACTTTTCTCCCAAATGGAGGTGACACAACACCCTAGTCTGGCTCATCCTGTTTGTGAGTTCTTCCTAGGCATCTGTTTGGCTACTGTAGGAACTAAACACAGGTAGCCCTCGACTTTACGACAGTTGTTTAGGGACCGTTCCAAGCTTACAGTGGCGCTGGAAAAAAATGACCATTTTTTTTTGCAGCGTCCCCGTGGTCCCGCGATCAGAAGTCAGACATTTGGCAAACTGGTTCACACTTTACGACGGTTTGCTGTGTCCCCCGGAGGCCACCTGATCCCCTTTCACGACCTTCCGACAAGCAGAGTCAACAGGGAAGCCATCTTGGTTCAACAACCGTCGTTAGGAACTTAACAGCTGCCGTGATTCGCTCAAGAAAAGCTGCCGAGTGGGACAAAAGCCGCTTGACAGGCGTCTCACTCGGCAACAAATTTTGGGCCCAGTTGTGGGTCTGCCTGCATTGTTCTCAGCAGTACTTTTAGCTTCTCGCTGTGACTTTGGGGTTGATCATGGAACTCAGCTTTTTTGGGTGTGCTGCATGTTTTGTCTAAATTTGGCATTTCTCCCAGGGGTTAAACGCTTGCCTTAAGCGTGTTTACTCATTGGGATCAGACACAGCCCGGTAGACGTTCTTTTGGGAATCCCTGAATTTATGGGATGGATTTCCAAGGGAATGCATGGATAACCCTACGCGTGGGGCAAAAAAAAAGGGAAGATGAGAGAGCAGGACGTTAGCAAAATAATAATATAATAATAATAATAATTTTATTTATATACCGCCCTTCTCCCGAAGCTTTAGCCAGTGCAACGTCGTGTGAACCCCCGAAGCTTTAGCTACGGCCCTCCAGGGCTTCTCAAAAAATGGCTGCTGCCATACTGCAATTTTTAATACGAAGGAAAGTTAATTTATTTGGTCCGTAAGGGCCACCGTGTTAGGTGCTTGATGAACCATTTCGTTTTAATCTGGGCCGTTCAGCGGGTGTCCCTGAGGCTGTCGTGAGCTAAAGCAGGAGAGAGGTCTGAATGAGGGACTAGCCTTGACGCATCTTCCACGTCCATCAATGTTTTAGCTCTCTTCCTTAGTTTGTCTGCTGACTTGTCTCCAAAGCCCAAATCCCCTGCCTCTTTTTCCCCCCTCCGCTAAGGATTTGCATTTTATTTATTTATTTATTTATTTATTACATTTATATCCCGCCCTTCTCCGAAGACTCAGGGCGGCTTACAAGCTTAACAGTAGCCTTCATTCTATGTATATGCCTGATTGTTAGGGCTTTCACACACACCCCAAGCGGCATTATTACAAAGTCAGCTTATTGCCCCCAACAATCTGGGTCCTCATTTTACCTACCTCGGAAGGATGGAAGGCTGAGTCAACCTTGAGCCTGGCAGGACTCGAACCGGCACTAATTTTAAGATGGAAAAATGATTTTGGCTTAAGTATTACTTATACACCGATTTCTTGATGGGCTTTTTCATACTTCAGTGTCTTTTGCCTTCACTGATGCATTAAAACCATTTACATTCGATGCAGTTGTTTTAAAACAGATGCTTCTTAATGTTTTTTGGAGAGTACAGCATGAATGCCATTTTGATTAAACTCCTACATTAGCTTGTCACAGGCAATCCGCTACGCTGCTCACTCATAATCTTCCTGTTCTGGTATAAAAGTACTCCTATGTTTCCAAAGGAGGCTGAGATCCGTTTAACTGGGATCTTGCTCACTGATTTGTAAAGAGGCTGCTTAGAAGGGTGCATGAACGCTGAGATTTCCTTCTATTCTCTCTGTCCTGTTTTGATTTTTTGGGGGGGAACCCCTAAAATGGTTGCAGCAATAAAGCAAACATTTTAACGATAAGGCTAGCGTGGCAATGTCGTGAGCCGACTTCGATCCGATTTACATCTGTGTAAGCCAAATTTTGTGATTAAACAGCCTTTAAAAAAAAGATTAAAAGGATTATCAGCACTTTGTGGATGCCAGTTAGATCTTCAGCCCATCCACGCTCATTCTTTGGCTTAGCTGTGAGTGGGGAAAAATAAACACACAGGGACTGAGCGTTGTGTACTTTGCAGCTTCGCTGCTGAAAGACCTTGCGATTCCCGTTGCGTTTTATTACCCAGCTGAAAAAAGGCACCTACCACATTTTTAAAAATGGCTTTTGAAGCCTGATGGTGGATGGATACATTAGCACTGGGGGGTGGGTGGGTGGGCATCACCACTGAGCTGTAAAGGACAAAATGGATGTGTTAGCCTTGCGGGGTGGGGGGGGAAATTAAAGCATTAGTTTTGCCCTTGGAAAACTACTATATATTCCTTTTGTGTGTGTGTGTGTGCGCACGCGCGCAGAGAGGTTGCTTTTGCCCTTACAAACAGTAATTGTTTAGGTAGCAGATTGTTGCTGAGCATAAATTAGGAAAATAAATAAGTTTGAAAAATTCATCATTTTCCTTGTCTACCGAGGACCGGAGTGCCAAATGCTAATGCTGGCCTCAAGAGGCGGGGTGGGGGGGGGGGGAGAGTTCTCCTGCATATTTGAGAAAATGTGAAACCTTTTCAAAGAAATCTAATAATCATCTCAGCCTGCTGACACGAAGGAAAAAAGGAGCTCGATTCGCGTGTTTTTTTTTTCCTTCTTTTTTTAAATGCTGCGGTTTAGCGGCCCCTGCTGATTTACAAATTGGATCACCGCAGTAAATTATCCATGCCCCCGGTACCTGTGAAAATAAGTGCTGAGTTCCATATTGGTTTTGGAGCGCTGCTTAAATCAGCAAAAATGATAAATTGAATGGCTTGAAGGCTGGGAATACCCCGGGCCTCTCTTCAGCGATCGGGCAAAACGCTCTTTCCCCCCCCACACACACACTTTGTAAATTTATTGTGACCCTCTTTCATTCCAGACACTTTGCGCGTCGGATATTTATTTCATCACAAATTAAATTGATCCCAGAAGGCCTGGAGGAAAGTTGTCCATGGAGTCGCGATGGGTCGGACACGACTTCGCGACTTAACAACAACTCCTAGATTGTCGCCTCTCTGCTTTTACGGAGGGGGGGGGGGTCCAAACCCGATTGCGATCCCCACTTCGGCCCTTGGATTCAGAAGGGTTGCAGATTGCACACTCATCCAAGGGCCCACCTATTTGCCCCAGGCCCGTTTAGAATGGCAACACTTAGCCCGGCTTCCAGACCGGCCTGCGAGGTGTGCATGCGGGCAAGCACCCACCGTACAGGCAGTCCTCGACTTACGACAGTTGAGCCCTAAATTTCTGCCGCTAAGCAAAACGTCTGTTAACTGAGCTTTGCCCGTTTCCCGACCTTTCTTGCCACAGTTGTGAAGTGAACCACCGCAGTTGTGAAGTCAGCAACCCGGTTGTTAAATGAGCCTGGCTTCCCCCATCGACTTTGCCCGTCAGAAGGTCGCAAAAGGGGAATTCTGTAACGCCGGGGGCGCTGCCACCGTCGTAAATAGGAACCGGTGTGCCAAGCGTCCGAATTTCGATCACGTGATCTTGGGGAGGGGTGCTGCCAACGGTCGTTAAGTGTGAGAAACGGTCATAAGTCCCCCTCCCCCCCCCCCCCCGGGCCGTCGCAACTTTGAACGTTCACTAAATGAAGGGCTGTGAGTCGAGGATTGCCTGTATGAATTGGGTAACAATTAATTACAAATCCTTCCTGTATTATTGCCTCTGCATTTGCAAGGTGCGAAAAGCAGACTCGAGCCTCCGCTGTTTTGCAGGATCTGGTGTTAGATATTCCGCTCTGCGGCCTCTTGGAATTCGCAGCCATTCTTACAGGCGTTCCGTGGTTGCAAGTCGGGTCACAAGCCACAAGATGAATTCCACCTTCCGCCTTCACAGCCAGTTAAAAGTATGAATTTAGTTCAACTACCTTGGTTCAGGCGTTTTGTTTTGGAGCAGACCTGAATATCAAATTGTTCAAAGAAAGGGATGCGTCGATTCGCACTCGGCTTGCCTTTTTTTTTTTTATTCTGAAATGCTGCCCTCTGGTGCAATACTACACATAATTCATCCTCCGTGAGATACTCAAAGGTGGTCCTTGGAACTACAGCTTCCTATTAAGTCCAATGCGGCATTTTTGAACGTAAGCGAGCTTTTTATTCGTCTCGATCTCGCATTCCACCTTTAGGACCCCATATTGCTTTCTGCCGGCACGGACTTGATTTCATCTCTTCCAGCTGACCAGTAAATGGGGACGTAGCATTCCCTGGGCCCTCTTTTTAAGGTTGTCATTGTTGTTAGTTGCAAAGTCGTGTCCGACCCATCGCGACCCCATGGACAACGTTCCTCCAGGCCTTCCTGTCCTCTACCATCTTCTGGAGTCCATTTAAGCTCACGCCTCCTGCTTCAGTGACTCTATCCAGCCACCTCATTCTCTGTCGTCCCCTTCTTCTCTTGCCCTCCACCTTTCCCAGCATGGGGCTCTTCTCCAGTGAGTCCTTCCTTCTCATTAGGTGGCCAAAGTATTTGAGTTTCAGCTTCAGGATCTGGCCTTCTCAAGAGCAGTCAGGGTTGATCTCCTCTAGGACTGACCGGTTTGATCGCCTGGCAGTCCAAGGGACTCGCAGGAGTCTTCTCCAGCACCGTAGTTCGAAGGCCTCAATTCTTTGGCGCTCAGCCTTTCTTACGGTCACCTTTTAAGGTCACCCACAGGCAATTTCATCTGTCCACCTGCCACTTCATAGAGAAACATCTGGCCGTAACGATTAGCAGGGCACTCAGTACCCAACTGGACAACCGGATGGACAACTCCTCCTCCTCTCCACACACCCTAATCTCTTCTTGTATTGATGACGTTACCTAGTTGGGTTTTGAAACATGTGTAAGAAAGCAACCCAGCTCAGAGCCCACCAAGGCCCCCACAGTCCTCCTCTCCAGAAGCCCCACTCTCTTCTAGCATTGATAATAATAAGTTGGAAGGGACTTTGGAGGTCATCTAGTCCACCCCCCTGCTCAGGTAGGAAACCCTGTACCATTTCAAACAAGTGGCTGGCCAGTCTCTTCTTAAAAACTTCCAGTGTTGGAGCATTCACCTTTTCTAGATGCAGGTTGTTCCACTGGTTAATTGTTCTAACTGTCAGGAAGTTTCTCCTTAGTTCTAGGTTGCTTCTCTCCTTGACTAGTTTCCATCCGTTGCTTCTTGTCCTGCCTTCAGGGGCTTTGGAGAATAGCTTGACTGCCTCTTCTTTGGGGGCAGCCCCTGAGATATTGGAACACTGCTATCATGTCACCCCTCACCCTTCTCTTCATTAAACTACACATACCCAATTCCAGCAACCGTTCCCTATATGTTTTAGCCTCATCTTTGTTGCTCTTCTCTGTACCCTTTCTAGAGTCTCGACATCTTTTTTACATCGTGGTGACCAAAACTGGACGCAGTATTCCAGGTGTGGCCTTACCAAGGCATTGTAAAGTGGTATTAGGACTTCACTTGATCTTGATTCTATCCCTCTGTTAATGCAGCCTAGCACTGTGTTGGCTTTTTTGGCAGCTGCAGCACACGGCTGGCTCATATTGAAGGGATTGTCCACTAGGACTCTGAGATCCCTCTCGCAGTTGCTACTATCGAGCAAGGTACCACCTATACTATACCTGTGCATTTGGTTTTTCCTGCCTAAATGTAGAACCTTACTTTTTTCACCATTGAAACGTCTGCAAGAAAACAAACCAAGCTCGAGGACCAGCCAGGAGCCCTCCGTCCTTGGTCAGGAGCATCATCCTTCCAAATTAAGCATGGAGGATCTTGCAAAAGGAAGGATCTGCCCATTTGGGCACCGCGCAACCAGCCCCAGTTCTTAGCTCAGCCGGTGATTCTGTGGATGCTGCATTTCCCGGGCAACCCCAGGAATTTGGTGATGACCTATAAAGCCCTAAGTGGCTTGGGTCCGGGATATCTGAGGGAACATCAAGCTCCCTTCGTCCAGTGCGCTCCCACAGGGAGGGTCTTCTCAGGGTGCCGCCGGTGAGAGATTGCCGGCGGATGACACCCAGGGGTAGGGCCTTCTCGGTGGGTGCACCTGCCCTTTGGAACCAGCTGCCGGTGGAGTTGAGGACTGCCCCCGACCTCCGTTCATTTCGTCGGGACCTGAAGACCTGGCTCTTCGAGCTCTCTGGCTCAGGCTGAGAATTTTTAATTTTAACTTAGTTTTAATCTTAATTTTAACTGGGGTTTTTATTAATGCAGGGATTAATATAATTTTTTTTAAATCTGTTTTTAACTTTTATATCTGTGTTTTTTAATTACCCTGTAAACCGCCCTGAGTCCTTCGGGAAAGGGCGGTATATAAATGTAATAAAATAAATAAATAAATTTTCTCCCCGTCTTTCCCTGGCCAATCTACCACCCTGCTTCGTCCTGGGGGGGGGGGCAAACTAACCAAGACTTAACTTGGTTTTTCCAGAGCATCTTTTAGGAGTGCAGGCAAAAAAAATGGGCTGTCCCATTTCAAGCGGGGGGGGGGGCCGGAGGGGAAACGGAGAGGAGCATTCCCGCAAGGCGAACCCAGGGGAAGATGGTTACGCCCGCAACGTCACCACAGACGGGAAATGACGTAGACGACAAGGGGGAGGAAGGAAAAAAACAAACAACAACCCGCAGTGTGTTAGCGCTCCCCGCGCTCCCTTAACCCTCCAGGCAAGGTCATAGAGGAGAGGAGCGCAGAGCGGCACAGGTTTTTTTTTTTCCCCCTCCTTCCACATCCGGCTTCTCGGAGACTTCCGCCTTCCCAAGATGGCGGCCGCTGGTCTGTGGAGGGCCGGCCGGGCGCGGAGTCACCCATGAGGCGCCTTCCCCGCCGGCCTGCCTCTCTTTTCGCCGGTCGCCCGAGCGCGGGAGGATGCTGCCGGCTCTGGCCGCTCAGCGGAGGGGATGGCGCTGCTTTTACCAGCTGCGTCTGCTGCGCCGGCGGGGCCGCTGCCCGCCGGTCTGCCCCGGTGAGTGGGGCCGGTGAGGGGACGCTCCCAGTCCCGGCGGGGTTTTCTGACTGGCTTTGTAGGTGGGAAGTGAAAATCAAGCCCAGTTATCGCCTAATATGTGTATATGTACAGGTAGGGGTGTGTGGTAATGATGACAATAATAATAATAATATTTATATTTATTTTTATTTTATTATATTTGTATACCGCCCTTCTCCCGAAGGACTCAGGGCGGTGAACAGGGCACACATAAATACAAGATACAAAATACAAGATACAAACGTTAAAAGAGAATTAAATAGAGCCCGAACTAAAACAAAACTAAAACAATATATAATAATATAAAAAACCCCAGTAAAAACCCCAACAAAGCCAGCACAGGTTTGTTAAAAACAGATCATGCCAAACAAATCTCATTTCATTCTTTCACAAAGTGACTAAACTAGTAGACCAGTGAAATGCAGTGGACGTAGTACACTTAGACTTCAGCAAGGCATTTGACAAGGTAGACCACAACCTACTCCTTGGTAAGCTAGGAAAATAATAATAATAATAATAATAATAATAATAATAATAATAAATAATGTTGGAAAGGACCTTGAAGGTCATCTAGCCGAGGCAGGAAACCCTATACCATCTCGGACATATGTTGCATGTAGTATGTTTTAGGTGTGTGTCATGTATGTGTCGCGGTGGCTCAGTGGGTTAGGACGCTGAGCTTGTCGATCAGAAGGTTGGCAGTTTGGCGGGTCGAATCCCGAGTGCTGCGTAACAGAGTGAGCGCCTGTTACGCGTCCCAGCTTCTGCCAACCTAGCAGTTTGAAAGCACGTAAAAATGCAAGTAGAAAAATAGGGACCACTACGGTGGGAAGGTAACAGCGTTCCGTGCGCCTTTGGCGTCTAGTCATGCCGGCCACATGACCACGGAGACATCCTTGGACAAGCGCTGGCTCTTCGGCTTTGAAATGGAGATGAGCACCGGCCCCTAGAGTCAGAAACAACTAGCACGCGTGTGCGGGGGAACCTTTACCTTACCTTTACATGTATGTGTTTCACTTCGAGAGCGGGCAACTACATTTCATTTTTGATGTGTGACAATAATAAATAGATAAACCTTTATTGTCAAAGTACAACATGTGTACCTTGAGATTAGCTGAGCCTCCCCCCCTGCCCCGTGCTCTCTTTATTTAAGATAAATAAAAGATATATCTTATCCTGCACCTTATTTATTATTTTGCAAACCTGCCTCGTAGGCTTAAATAACGCTCTTTAATGCAGAAGCCGACTTTACCGCATCCCGCTAGCGAGCATAATAAAAGTAATTGTTTCTGATGAGCGGAATTTGGGGGACGTACCGCTGAAGTCGATCAACTTAGTTTTGGAGAAATATTTTGATTTGCCACAAAATGGTTTGGCGATAGTGACATTTATTGTTTCCTAATCACAGGGGAGATCCAACACTGTCTTACCTGGTACCTCTTGGCTTTTTTTTAAAATTTCCTTTCCCCAGAACTGCCGCTTTCTTTGTGGCGTATCAGGTTTAATGATAACCAATGATCCATTTGGGGAAAGTTCAGTGTCATTTGAATATCCTTTTGACTTTTCTCTGCAAGGTTCCCGTTGTCCTTTGGTAAACCCATATAGCGAACACTTCAATAATCATAAACACGTTACGTCCTCTCAGCTGGTTTTTATTGTTTAGTATTTATTTACTCTGGTTTTCTTCTGCCTTCTAAAACTACCATCCGCTTTCATGTTTCCATCAGGGTGGCAAGTACCCATTAAAGCTGGGAGACTCATGGCCATCCTGCCAAGTAGCTGCCTGCCTCGTCCCTCAAGTCAAGTCAGAGCTTATTCCTCCAACGATCAGAAAAACAGCACAAGAACACCCGACACAAGTTCTCCAGAAGGCGTTGCGCAGAAGATGGCAGCTGGTAGGTTCACTCCCGTTCACGGCCTGCATTTAAGGCAGGGCTTTGCAACCGGTGGTACGCATACCACCTGTAGTACTTTGCCACGTGGCAGGTGGTACGTGACGGTCCTAGAGAAGTGTAGCGGAGGAAGGGAATGAGCCGAAGTGACCCAAGGCTGAAGGAGAGGCAGCTGCAAAGGCAGGACTGTCTGAGTTGGGCAGAAGCCCCAGGAGCCAGCGGGGCTCCAGTTGATTAGATTAGAATAGAATAGAGAATAGAATAGAATAGAATAGAATAGAATAGAATAGAATAGAATAG
>JAKJMR010000982.1:179728-191542 GCA_024449315.1 Daboia siamensis | reverse complement strand
CTTTCCCTTCTTTGGGTACGTTGCTTCGAAACATGGTTTTGGCTGGGTGATTTGCTTCGCAATAGCTGTGAAATTCATTCATTCTTTTCTTTCTTCTTTTTTCTTCCTTCCTTCCTTCCTTCCTTCCTCCCTTCCACACATATTCCTTCATTCATTCATTTGCAACCAAAATCAAGCCACTATAGGACGAGGAAAAACCCTTGGTGCTGTATCCCAGTATTTGGGGGGAAGCGATGGTCGTTTTAAGATGGGCAGCAGACTTCCTCTTTAGCGCTCTTGAGGCTTGCTGACCAGAATGCAAAAAATAGGCAGAAAGGATTTAACGGTTCAGACGGTTAGTGGTAGGAGGTATGCAGCTCATTATTACACTAATACTATTAACTTCCGTTTTTCTTTCTCCCGTTCTGTTCCTTTTAGGCTTACTGTATTTTGGCAGGATCTTTGGTGTCGGAGGGAGGTAGGTGATCTAGTAGGAAGAGAGAGAAAAAAAAAGAAATCTCCAACCTTACAAAGTATGCCGTCGTTTTCTAGACGAATCGAACACGGCTTAATTCCTTACAGAGAGGAGCATTCTAACCTGTCAGAATGCTGTTGGTTAATGTCAATGAATAATGATGATAATAATAATAATAATTAAAAAAAAACCCCACCGACCAGAAATATTAAAAAGATTACCTGAGACTTTATCCCAGCGATCTCCTACGTTGATCTGATTCAAGAAAGCTGACTTGTTGGGAAGCCAGTTTTCCCACAAGGTTGTCGGCTTAATGGTCAGTCATCAAGAGCCCAGTCAACAACTAAAAAAGGGACCATATAAATACCACGCACAAAACAACGCAAAGCCCACACTCTGCTAGATTTCTGGTTTAAGACCCAGTTTGTATACACATTTTTTCCGCTGCCGTTGTAACTTTGAACGGTCACTAAATAAACTCTTGGTAAGCTGAGGACTAACCTGTATTTCCTGGTTTCGGGGTTCTGTTCCCATTTTAAGCGGTAACTTTTCTGGATTCTGTTAAAAACAATTTTTTTTCCTGCCGTCCCCTTTAATGAAATAATTGTGTCGATGTTGTTGCAGCTACTCTCTTGGTTGCCATCAACGAGATCCGAAGGAGCGCCCGAGCGAAAGGGCTCTCGTTCTACCACTACGGTAAGTCGGTTTTGATAGGTTAGGGTTTCCTGCCTGAGCAGGGGGTTGGAGTAGATGACCTCCAAGGTCCCTTCCAACTTTATTATTACTATTATTATATGTCAGGAAGTTGCTCGGCCGCAACCCTTATTTTTCTATCTGCTTTGATAACTCGAATAACTTAGGTAGGCCCCGACTAAAAAAAAATACTCATTTAGCGACTGATCGAAGTTGCAGTGGCTCTGGAAAAAAGGGACTTATGGCCAGTCCTCACGCTTAGTGACCGTCCCAGCATTCCCCCATGGTCATCTGAACAAAATCCAGGCAATTGGCAACGTTCACGTGCTCACAACAGTTGCAGCATCCCAGGGTTGTGGGGTTGCCACGTGTGACTTTCCCAGCCAGCTTCCGACGAGCGGAGTCGAAAGGGGAACCCAGAAACGCTTAAAAACCCCACGATTCGCTTAACGACCGGAGCGATTTCCTTATCAGCCGTGGCAAAATAGGTCGCTGGAGAGGGGGGGTCACTTAAAAACTTGCCTTGCTCAGCAACGGATATTCTGGTGGCCGTTGTAAGTCGAGGACCTACCTGTAATATCCATACTTTTTTTTCTCTCTCTCTACTCTTTCTTGAAATTGTATTGCAGGGAAGGAAGCTATTGTTGTTGTTGTTGTTAAGCTTTTATTCATAAAACATGAAATTCAGTCAACTGAACACTCAAATTGACTGGCACTAATGGTTGACAAGGGCTACTGCTACAAGGGCTACTAGGTATCAACCAGGTAAAATGTAAGATGTTCCGAGTAGCGCAGTTTTTTGTAGCTTTGCTGGAGTTATTGCAGGAAGCTGCAATTTCTTGATGTATTTTGCAAAGTTTTTGGACATAGTTCCCAGTGCCCCGATGACAATGGGTGTCACTGTCATACTACTACTACGACGACGACGATGATGATGACAGTTAAAATCCAGCATGAATAAATTTGGAGTTGGCGTTTAGGTGGATCGATCGATTGGTACACAGTCTCTTTCAAACTGGATTGGTGCTCTTAATTTCCTTTTTTTAAAAAAAGAAAATGTTATTGATTTTCTAACTTTACATTTAAATATTTAAACAGCAGCATGGTGGCTGAGTTATTCGCTGATTCAATAACATACAACTATCTTTAGTATAAATTTCAAACTAGTACCTTATGTATTTTCTCTCTTTTCCCCTTAGTATTTACTGTCTCATATTTAAACTTAATACAATTCTTATTATGTTGATTAAATAAGGATAACTTTCTCACGTTCATCAGTAATTTTTAGGTTATAGATATCCTGGTTATTTTAAGCATTTCCCCAAGTTTTAGTTTCCCATTAGTATTTACATTTGACATTTCATATTTATAATTTCCGAGTTTTAAATAACCACAGTTCCCTTTATCCCAATTCATCGCAAAATCTAATGTTCAGGGTACACGTCTTACCTGTTTGAATATATTCCATTGCTCACCATCTTACATCAGGTGATTAATAATACAGTGCGCCATTCTTATTTTCTGTTAATTTCTCTTAACTCCTTTCCCACGTTCAGTTATCCAGGCTTGTGATCCCAGCACAAATGTGGTGCTGTTAGAAGACACGGCTGCAGTTCTTGGCGTGACGCTGGCGGCTACCTGTATGGGGCTGACTTCCCTAACAGGTGAGCCCTTGGGTTAAGGGTAGGTGGGGTTTTTTTCCTAATATGGTAATAAATTGCAATCATTTTATACCGCAAGGGTCCCCAACATGCGGGCCGTGGCTCATAAGAATTTAAGGAGCCAGGTAATAGGAGAGATGAGAAGGAGAATAAGTAAGAAAGCCCTACTACGTGGTTTGACACTCAAAGGCCTAAGACGGTGCTGGGGGAATTATGTGTTTAGCAGAGTGATGGCATGGGGGTGGAAAAACTTGTGCCCGGTGGTTCTGGTGTGCAATGCCTTACTCCAGGGGTAGGCAACCTCGCCTCTTTTATGACTCGTGGACTTCAACTCCCAGAATTCCTGAGACAGCCGTGCTGAGGGGAAAGGGAGAGGTTTCCATGCTGAGCCATGCTGGCCCAGGAATTCTGGGAGTTGAAGTCCACGAGTCATGAAGGGGCCATAGTTCCCCCATGCTGGCTCAGGAATTCTGGGAGTTGAAGTCTGTGAGTCATGAAGGGGCCATACTTCCCCCATGCTGGCTCAGGAATTCTGGGAGTTGAAGTCCACGAGTCATGAAGGGGCCATACTTCCCCCATGCTGGCTCAGGAATTCTGGGAGTTGAAGTCCGCGAGTCATGAAGGGGCCATAGTTCCCCCATGCTGGCTCAGGAATTCTGGGAGTTGAAGTCCATGAGCCATAAAAGAGCCAAGGCTGCCTACCCCCTGCCCGATAGCGTTGGCTTGGAGGAAGAAGTTGAAACCATTTATGTGCAGGTTGTGGGGAGCTGATAATAAATAAATGCATTGGTCTTTAAAAATGGCACACACTTAAGCTGGTGTCATTTCCCCCCCCTCCCCCCCCCGGATATGCTTGTGGGGTTGTCTAGGAAGAACGTGAGGTCCCTTCGCCCGCATCTCCCGCAAGCAGAACATGAAGCCCAGAGAATTTCCACTTGTGCTATTCACTGGGGGACTGGTTTATTTCTAGGTAACCCCTACTACGACAGCTTGGGCTCTCTGGGCGTGGGGACTCTGCTGGGAGTTGTGTCGGCCTTCCTCATCTACACTAACACGGAAGCCCTGCTGGGAAGGTCCATCCAGCCCGACCAGCTTCAGAAGCTGACGGAGTTACTGGAGTATGATCCGGCAGTGCGGTAAGAGGACTCCCTTAAGAGGAGATCCAGGCGGCCCGAGGGCGGAACGGCTGTAGTAGGCCAGAGTAGAGTTTGGAGCAGAAGGTGGAAAATGCGGGAGGGAAACTAGCAAGAGAATCTTTCTCGCTCAGGGTGGGGCTGTGGAGCCTTCACTGCTTTCTGAGCTGGGTGGTTTCCTTGCAGACCTTTCATGACCCAACTAGGTAACATCATCAGTGCTAGAAGGGAGTGAGGGAGGAGGAGGAGGACTGTGGGGTCCTGGCTGCTCTCTGAACTGGGTGATTTCCTTGCAGACGTTTCATGACCCGACTAGCTAACATCATCAGTGCTAGAAGGGAGGCGGGGTTTGCGGTTTGTTTATATACAGGTGGCTTGTCCTCTGGATGGTTCTTGATTTGGCTATTGTTTATTGTTCGTTTGATTATCTTGAGTTGGTAGCTCCTTGATTGGGGCATTGCTTACTTTCTTGATTGTTGGTCTTGTATTAATCTTGTTATTAAGCTCAGCTGGGTGCTGATTGTCGCTGAGGAGGTGTTTTGGTCTTTTTCTTTCTGTTTGGCAAAAAACCCCCCCCCACTCCCTTCTAGCACTGAAAATGTTACTTAGTCGGGTCATGAAACGTCTGCAAGGAAACCACCCAGCTCAGAGAGCACCAGGGACCCCACAAAAGGGAAATTTTTAAGAGGGAGAACGGGGAAATCTTCCCCTGCCCATCCATGTTTTCTATTTTTTGACCGAAAACTCCTAATGGCTGGTTTGTCTTTTTTTGCTTCGTCCCACCGCTCATCCGTTTTATCTTAGAGCAATCCATGATGTCAAAGCTACAGATATGGGAATGAGTAAAGTAAGATTCAAAGCAGAAGTGGATTTTGATGGACGGGTGGTCACTCGGTCCTACCTGGAAAAACAAGACATTGACCAACTACTACAAGTACGTTAAGTCAACGCATTGGGTTTCTCTCATTGGGGCTGCAGTGATCTTTGCAATTCCCTGAAGAAGAAAAAAAGTGTGTGTGTGGGGGGGGGGCATCTGATGTTCTAAATACTAATTTTGCAGATTGAATCTCTCAATTGCATTCAGCCCCGTAGATTTGCATATATCGGTGCCCGGTCTGCTATCCTATCAATTTTTCAGTGTCAATTCAGTAAGCTCTCAGGTGTGCGAAATGCTGGAAAGCAACTTAACGAGCGAATAAAAACGGTCTTTGCTAGACAACAATTTGTCCTTTTCTTCTTTTTCTAACCTCATCTTTTTTTTTTTTTTAATCTGACGGCAGGAGATCCAGCAGGTGAAAACTCTCGAAGATCTAGAGGCTTTTATGCTTAAGCATGGAGAAAACATCATTGACACTTTAGGAGCAGAAGTGGATCGCCTTGAAAAGGATCTCAAGGTGAGTAGCGGCGGGCCGGCCAGCCAAACAAATACGCGGGCGGGAATAAAACGTGAGTTTGCTAGTCACATCGGAATGGGAAAATCTCAGGGGGGAGGGGGGGGTCCCACAAGACAGCAAGCATATTTCAGGATAGGAATCCCAAAGGTGCCTTTTTTTTCAGGAGGCCACGGGACTTTCTTGTTTTTCCTTTGAAGAGGTTTCGCTTCCCATCCCAGAAGCTTCTTCAGCTTCTGACTGCAGGGTGGGGAAGGGGAGGATTTATCCTCCTTGCAGAGAGCTGGTCCTTTGCCTCCTTTCAGAGAGTCGTTGAGGCCACTTGGAGGTTTGCCTGTGTCCTCAGGGTCGTCACCTGAGTGGTGCAGATGGGTGTGGGAGATCCAGCCCCAGGCTCAGTGGAAAACGTCAGCCTTGGTAACGTGCAGTCTTATTTTTCAGCCAAGTAAACATCATTAATTCCATTTCAGAAACTGAATCCCGAAGTACGGCATGTGGATCTGGAAATACTGTAATTTTCACGGAATCAACTTCTTCACATCTCTCTCTCTCTCTCTCTCTCTCTCTCTCCCTCCCTCCCTCCCCCTCTCTCTTGCGGGGGGGATTCGGCTTCTTTGAAGACGGGCACCCTCTGAAACTCCGGCAGTCTCAAAACATCACACCATTTCAGTTCCCTGCTGATCAGTTTTCTATCCAGATCAGCCTTGGCTTTCCTTGAACTGGCTACGTAGAGCTGCTTACTGCCTCTTTTCACGGCGATCTGTAGAACATTTGCAACTAGACACTTTAAAATAAGTTATTTACATGTCCGTTTTCTGGGGAGGGGGGGAGAGAATGCATCCTATATGTTTTACTGGCCTATTTCAAGTGTTTTTAATTTGGCTTGCAAAACCATCCCCATTTGAAGACTGCATTTCTCTTAGAGTCAAACAGGAAGAATTCTAGTTCTGTCGTCTTTTATCTCTCTCTGTCTGTCTCTCTCTCTCTCTCTCTCTTTTTTTCCTCGTCCGAATTTGGTGTCTGCGGCATTGCCCGTTCTAGTCTCCTTCAGATGGTTTGAGATGGATCACTTCCAACCTCTGTCGCCCGGTGTTACGATCTTATAGCTGCTCCTAGCAAACTCTGTAGCTTTGACCCAGATGATCTGGATAGATTTTTGGAGATTCCCCTTAACCACGTACAGAAAAGCTGCAGATGTTGGAATTGTGCCGG
The DNA here is from genome assembly GCA_024449315.1 of Daboia siamensis. Lineage (NCBI taxonomy): Eukaryota > Metazoa > Chordata > Lepidosauria > Squamata > Viperidae > Daboia > Daboia siamensis. The sequence continues at coordinate 184,998 of JAKJMR010000982.1, read as the reverse complement.
ACAGGTATTTGGGTTCCAGCACCAGATAATTTAATGGGTGGGCTAAAGTTTTTACCTGCGCGATCATCTTCCAGCTGTTGACTTTGCAATATCAAACGGCGAAACAGGAAAAAACCATGTGTTACACTGCTTGGCTAGTTCTAAATCTCCGTTGTATTTCCCTTTGTGGTTCTGTCGGATATCATTTGTGGGGGTGATGCCAGAAGGAACATCGGGAAGAACTTTCAAGATGTTCAAACTTGTCCTTCTCCCGATCTTGGTGCCCTCCCATCCTGGGGGAACCTCAAAAGAGTTCCCAGACGCTGTGGGAATTGTAAGGCAGCGCATCTGGAAAGTAGTACATCGAAGGAGGTTTGTTTGGTTTGAAAAACATGTCAAAAAAAGCTAGTTCGGGATGACTTTGGACCTGCTCTCCTCAAAGTTGAGTAGCATCTTGAAAGTAATGCCCAATAACTTAAAATACATTTGATTTTTTTTTCTAAATTAAAATCGTACTAAGGTGGCCCCAATCGGCATCTGAAGGATCTCGTCTCGAACGTTGGAATGGATTTAGAATGGGTAGAGTTTGCAAACGGCAGATGGAGCCTCTGAAATTCCTCTTCCTGGGGAACGTAGCAGCTGTTCGGGCTCCCGAAGAAAAAGAGAACGCCCTGGCATTAAATCTAGCGTGCCAGGCAGGTTGGAAGAGGTTGGGAATCAAAGGCCCAATGCTTGAACTGGGCAGACCCCAAGTGAATTGGCTTTCAAGAGCTTTTCCCCTCTATAAGTAGAAATCAGGAAAGCAAAACAGATAAAAGATGCCGGTTTGTACGGGCATCCACGCTACCTGCGCAATGCTCGATTCAGCACAGGATACGATCCAGCCCCCTTATCATGGTGAGGTGCTGATTGCATGCAACTCGAGTTGTGAAACTTAACGCGTATTAAGGAAACGGCAACCGGAGGACTGTGGCGCACACACACACACACACACACACACACTGGGGCAGCCCCGTGTCATCGAAGCACCGATGGCAAGTTTGCAAAAGGTGCTGAAATCATCTATGCACTTTATCAACCTCTCGGGAGTTTTTTTTTTTCCCCCGAAGTCTTTGGCCTCTGAGGCAAAGACTTTTTCTTTTAATATTTTTTTTTGGGGAGGGTGGGGGGCGATGCAAAGTGCATTTGGCCAGGTGGACATTAATTTTCAAACCCTGTTTTAAAAAAAAAAAAAGCCGTGGTACAAATTATGTGTGGAGACCAAAATGCGTCCGATTGGTTTAGTGCAGAGACAAGAAAGTCATCAGTTCCCGCGTTGGTAGCATTTTGACCTTTCTGTGCGCAACTGAATGTAATGACGCTATTTGGTGTAGTTTGTTTTTTTTTAAGTGTCAGGAAAACAGCTGTACATAATGTAATTAGCACCTACCGATAAACCGTGTTCTGTACATTTAGAACGAAAGGGGTGTCTCCTTGTTTTCAGTTGTTACGGGGGAGAGTTCCAATTGAAGGCAGGTTCCCACACAACCCTTACGTTGTGTGTGATGGCTTGCGGGGATGTTTAGGAAGCTAATCAAGGGGAGAAGCAACTAAGGAGAAATTTCCCTAACAGAACAATTCATCCGTGGAACGACTTGCCTCCAGAGGTTGTGGGTGCTCCAACACGGGAAGTGTTTTAAGAAGAGACTGGACAGCCGTTTGTATCCAGAATAGTACAAGAGTTTCCTGCTTGAGCAGGGGGTTGGACTAGATGACCTCCCCAATCCCTTCCAACTCGGTTGTCCCGGTTCATCTCTTGTCTTGCACCTCGATCTTCCGTGGATTTTCTGCAGAACGTGAAGCTGATTTTGAGAGAATGTTAGGAAGAGGTTTATGTCCAGGTGGGGGAATCCCCCCCCCCCTTCTGTGTATCTACTGGGACATCCACAAAATTGTAAGTACAAGCAGCTGCAAAACTATCCAAGATCATTTGGAATCTCCTAGCATCAGCAGAAATTTTCTATAGTTAGCATCCTCTCCCAGGCCACCCACTAAGGGACCGGTTGGGTATTTTCAAATCATAGGTGTCTCCTTGCTTATTTGGAGTTCAGTTTAGCAACATGCAATTAACTACACAAAATTTATATGCAGGCTGTCCAGACAGGCAGTGCAGCAGTGACTTTTTTTTTTATTGTGCATTGTTATGCAACAGAACAAATGGAAGCATAGACTAATCAAAACCCACTAGCGCCGCCACCACCCAAAGTAGTAAATTCTAGTAACAAAAATTTCTTTATAATTAAAAAATACCACTTGTTTTTTTAAAAAAAATGTGCTGAACACTTTTCTACGTTTTACATCCTGGAAAGAAAGACGTGACTTGATGTCCTTTAGAAAACAATTCACATATGCGATAGAAATTTTTTCACCAAAACATCACTAGGCTATATTACATTAGTTCACTTTGTACAGCATCGTTTTGTGATATACCTTAACACCGGACAAATTGCTCCTATAATCGACGTAAAACACTTGTAACGATAAAAAAAAATGTCAGAAGGGATGAAATTCTAGGTCACGGTATCCACAAACATTTTTTCACCTACAAAATGGAACGAAGTCATGTTGGCACCAATGTGTGCATCGTAACAATACATAACGGGGGGGGGGGGGGGGGAGGCAGAAAAAAAATAGCTACAAAAACTTGAGGGGAGATTTTTGTGATCGGAGTGAGTAAGGCAGTGGGTTCCTTCCTAAAAAGGGCACTGAAAGTGTAGACCAGATTTTGTTGCAGTTGCTCGGAGATGGTACTCAGGTCCTCAAACTCTCCGGGTTTCAAATCCTCTTTGGGATTTAGACAGGTGGTCCTCAACTTACGACCACAATTCAGCCCAGATTTTATGTTGCTAAGTGAGAAATCCGTTGAGTGAGTTTTGCCCCGTTTTAGGATTTTGCTTCTTTGGTGAATCTTTGCAGTTCTTAAAATTGGTAACGCGGTTGTTAATTGAATCCGGCTTCCCCTTGCCCCCATTGGCTTTGCTTGTCAGAAGGTGACTCACCCCGGATGCTGCAACCGTCGTGAATTTGGAGTTGCCAAGTGTCCAAATGTAAAATCCCGTGACCACGGGGATGCTGCAACAATCGTTAAGTGTGAGAAAATGGTTGTAACTCTGAACGGTCACTAAATGAACTGGGTGTAAGTTGAGGATTACCTTTCTTGTTGGACCTTTATGCTTTAGAGAACTGCATGCAATGCATTAGCTTTAGGACAGGGGTCTTCAAACTTGTCCCTTTTATGACTTGTGGACTTCAACTCCCAGAATTCCTCAGCCAGGCACGCGTGCCTGGCTGAGGAATTCTGGGAGTTGAAGTCCACAAGTCATAAAAGGGACAAGTTTGAAGACCCCTGCTTTAGGAGTTAACCTTAAGTCCTGCTGCTTAGCTGTTGAACCCCGCAGAATATTTAGTTCTCAGCATAGTTGTAAATACTACACAGGCGAGGGAGCTTAAGGGGAAGATGGACTATCTACCATTCTGAAGGAACCTGCGATATAATGCTTGGACCTTCACCCATCTTGGTTGGGGCACCTGGTGGTGCTTCCAGGAGCTGCTTATGTTGCTAAGGTCCTAGCGAGGCAACCCAAAGAGGACTTGGCAACCTAAAGAGAGGGCAGGCTTCTGCATCTGGCCCATTTGAGGTAAAAATGTTAATTTTACTATCCGTGACACTTAAAAGATCCCAAAACAAGCAAGGTGCTCCTTCCTCGGAACACCATTCAGCTGAGCTGTGCAGGTCTTCTCTTTCAAACTTTGGCATTTGAACTGTAAGACTTAGGAGAACCTAGATTAGGTTCTCCAAAACCTGGCAACTTGAAGACTTGTGGACTTCCAACTGCCAAGATTCCCCCAGCCAGCCACAAGTCTTGAAAGTTGCTAAGTTTGGAGACCCCTGACCAGGCCATTTCTCTCCATTAGCATTTAATTCCCTGCCGTTGGAGAATTTGAGAGGGTGGGAGAAAACCTCTTAGCTTTCCTTCTCCTGACCTATGTTCATGTACACTAAATTCTTCCAAGGGAAATAGTCCATCAAATGTTGTCCTCTGAAAACCACAAGCTTCTCCTTGACTTCTGTCTCGTTCACACTTGTTGTAAACACCAAAACTTTTAAAGTCAAACGTGTCGCCAGGGTGGGGTCAAAAGCCTCAAGATTATGGACAGGACCTTGGAATCAAAAGTTTCGCTTTCTTTTTAATGTGCTTGCAACATCTGTGAGACACATAAAGGTGGAGGCTTGATCACACACCATCATGCGTGCTGTTTGATTTTTTTTAATTTTTTTAACCACACCCTGTAGACACCTCTGCTCTCGAGTTTACTCTGTCTCCGAAGAAGTATTTTTCAGGTCAACCATGATTGCAAGTGGCTATGTGGTAAACGATATAAAAATAGGAAAACGAGGTGTAAAGATAAAGGTTCCCCCGCACATGCGTGCTAGTCGTTTCCGACTCTAGGGGCCGGTGCTCATCTCCGTTTCAAAGCCGAAGAGCCAGCGCTTGTCCGAGGACGTCTCCGTGGTCATGTGGCCGGCATGACTAGACGCCAAAGGCGCACGGAACGCTGTTACCTTCCCACCAGAGTGGTCCCTATTTTTCTACTTGCATTTTCACGTGCTTTCGAACTGCTAGGTTGGCAGAAGCTGGGACGAGTAACAGGCGCTCACTCTGTTACGCGGCACTCGGGATTCAACCCGCCAAACTGCCGACCTTCCGATCGACAAGCTCAGTGTCTAACCCACTGAGCCACCGCGTCCCTATAAACGTGGCATATTAGTAGACTTATTTGTAATAGTAGACAATCCGAACCCTTTTGGGTCATCATTACAGACATACTGTATGTCCTTATTTAAACAGAGAAACAAAATGACTAAAGGAGTTGGAGCAACTTCAGATTTCCTGCTAGCTTCCTCAAAGAGTTTCTTTGTGGGAGCTGTCAGGGAGTATCAGAAATCTTTCCTTCATTCCTCCCTTCCCTTCCTCCTTCCTTCCTTCCTTTCTCCCCTTCCCTTCTGCCTTCCTTTTCCTTCCTTTCTTCCTTCCTCCCTTCTCTCCTTCCCTTTTTCCTTCCTCCCTTCTTCCATCCATCCTTCCTTCCTTCCCCTTCCTTTCTTCCTCACTTCCCTTTCTCCTTCCTTCCTTCCTTCCTTCCTTCCTTTCTCCCTTCCCTTCTGCCTTCCTTTCCTTTTCCTTCCTTCCCTTCTTCCATCCCTCCTTCCTTCCTTCCTTCCTTCCTTCCTTCCTTCCTTCCTTCCTTCC
>JAKJMR010000982.1:161929-173150 GCA_024449315.1 Daboia siamensis | reverse complement strand
GAATAGCAGAATAACACATTAAAAGAGTAGAATAACAGAATAACAGACTAGAATAACAGAATTAGAGAATTAACAATAACAGAAAACAGAATAGCAGAATAACATATTAAAAGAATAGAATAACAGAATTAACAGACTAACAGAAACTAGAATAGCAGAATAACACATTAAAAGAATAGACTAACAGAATAGAATAGAAAAACAGCATAATAACAGAATTAACAGAATAACAGAACAGAATAATAGAACAGCAGGATAACAGAACAGAATAACAAAATTCTGAGGACCCAGATTGTTGGGGACAATAAGCGGACTTTGTAATAATGCCGCTTGGGGTGTGTGTGAAGCCCTAACAAGCAGGCATATACATAGAATGAAGGCTACTGTTAAGCTTGTAAGCCGCCCTGAGTCTTCGGAGAAGGGCGGGATATAAATGGAATTAAAATAAAATAAATAAAATAAAATAAAATATCAGAGTAACAATCACAACAGAATAACAACAAAATAACACTATAACAGGATAAAACAACAGGATAACAGAATAACAGAGTCGGAAGGGGCCTCGGAGGTCTTCTAGTCCAACCCCCGGCTGAAGCACAAACCCCCAAAGCAACGAGCATGCCCAGGTTGTCAGGAGGCCCAAGATAAAGAGAAAGAGAGTGGAGTTCAAATGCCAGATACACAAAAGTTAAAAAAAAAAAAAAAAGGCAACGGGGAAAATGCAGCAGGCAAACTTGCAACTCAAACTTGACAGCCAGGAGCAAAGGATTTTTAATAATGAGAACGAGGCAAATCAAGTTGCCATTGCATTTTGTCCAGCAAGGAGAGTGAGATAGAAGGAACCCCTTGGGAGCAGAAGATGCTATTTATAAGGTGCCTTTTTTTGCAGGTGAGCTGAAGAGCGCCAGGAGCCAGTGATTGAGAAAGCTCGTGAAGTATCATGTTTTCCATTCTCTTGTTAAAATGTGTAAAAAAAACCAAAAAAACACATCTCTGGAGCGGTGTGAATCCAACAGGCCTCTTTCAGACAAATGGCAAATACTGTAGAATAGATGCTCCAGAAATTATACTTTTAACGAACGTATTTCCACACAGATGGGTGTCATCCCAGTTGTTTTGTGCTCTAAGAAGCGCAGCAGTTACATTGCCACTGCCACCAGTAAATCGAGTGGAAAGGGCAGGCTTATTAACGAATTTGGAATCTGCGCATTCCGTATAATTACCTTGGTGATGGTGATCACACCCGTCTGGGATACTGTAATTGTTCCCATTTGCCTGGTCCACCTGACTACAGTCACCCAGCTCTGAAAAGTCATTTTTATTCAATGAGCATAGAACATGGAATAACAGGGATGGGAGGGTCCTTGGAGGTCTTCTAGTCCAACCCCACCCCGCTCGAGCAGAAGACAAACCCCCCCCCCCCCCCGCTTAATTATTTAATGAGCTAGCTGTGGAGTTAAGGGAGGAATGTCTTGAATACTAGTGGCTAAGATGCAACAGCTAAGAAGGATTATGAGTTTCCAGCCTTGCAGACTGAGAGCATCTTGGGGGGGGGGGCACTGCGTGACACAAAATGCTAGCCCACTTGGGTCTGGCCAGAATCAGCGGCGCCCTTCCTTAAATCTGTCCTTATGGTTCTGTATAAAAAGAAGGTGTATTCAGACATTCATCCAGATGTTTAAGGAGAGCGTAGTGTAGCGTTTTCTGAGCTTGGTTGCTTTCTTACAGACATCTCCTTACCCGACTAGGTTTCATCATTAGTGGTAGAAGGGAGTGGGGTGTGTGGAAAGGAGGAGGAGGAGGAGGAGGCACCTGAAGGCAGGACAAGAAGCAACAGATGGAAACTAATCAAGGAGAGAAGCAACCTAGAACTAAGGAGAAATTTCCTGACAGTTAGCGGAACAACTCGCCTCCAGAAGTTGTGGGTGCTCCAACACTGGAAGTTGTATTGGACAACCACTTGCCTGAAATGGTTTAGGGTTTCCTGCCTGAGCAGGGGGTTGGAGTAGAAGACCTCCAAGGTCCCTTTCAACTCTGTTACTCTGTTATTCCAATTTGACTTAATTTTTTTTTTTTGACACCTGCGGCAGTTCAGACCACTCGCCTAATTACCCCCGCAGACCGCACAAACGGTGACATTTGCAACAATGCGCACCATTTGCATAACGACATTGTTTCACGAATGAGCCAGATTGCATGGATGACAGACGTTCGTATCTAAGAGTCCTATAAAACGAGGTACCACATGTATTGCAGGAGCGGAATCAAGAGAGGAATCACCCTGGAATCGTTATGTTCCCACAAGCGGTTTAACTCCGCCCTCTTTTGAATTCCATTGATGCTTATCTAGCACCAATTTAGTGCTGTTTGTCGACCAGATTCTTGAGAAAGAAACCAGTTTAACTGGGATTTAATGTGTGGTCCTCATTCTTCACACCTGACATGTGTGTCTCCATTCCTACCTGCAGATAAAATGGTAGGCCAAACTTTTACGCTTAATTAGAGAATCCTCGTCAACATTAAATATATTTGACTAGTCTTAATTGAACCAGAACTCATTTAAATGTGTAAATGACTTACACATTTATTGAAAATCTAGGCAGGGATTGTTAATAACCGAGATGGTCAAATCAAATAAAGTTGAAACCAGATGCGGTTCACATGTGCCTGGAACTATAGATAAGTCCTCAACTTACAACAATTTGTTTAGTGACCTTCAAAGTTACGATGACACTGAAAAAAGTGACTCATGATTCGTTTTTCACCCTTACGACCGTTGCTGCATCCCCAGGGTCACGTGATCAAAATTCAAACATTTGGCAACTGACTCGTATTTATGATGGTGGTAGTGTCCCTGGGGTCCTGGGGTCCCCTTTTGCGACCTTCTGACCAGCAGACTTGAGGGGGAAGCCCGGTTCACTTAACAGCCATGTGACTAATTTAACAACTATATGACTCGCTTAGCAGCCGTGGCCAGGAAGGTCATAAAACAGGGCAAAATTCACAAGAAATGCCTCACTTAGCAACCTAAATTTTGGGCTCAATTATCTTATTGGATGCAGGCCTGGGCCTCCCAGACCTAGGACGGACATCCATAAGTGGCATCCACACACATCCGGCAGACCATTCTAGGCCTGGAAGGCCTCCTCCAGGCCTCCCAGGCCTAGAATAGACTTCCGTAAGTGGCATCCACGCACTTCTGGTGGGCTGTTGTAGGCCTGGGAAGCCTCCTGCAGACCTCCGAGGCCTAGAACGGACTTCCGGAAGTGGCATCCATGCACTTCCAGTGGGCCGTTGTAGGCCTGGGAAGCCTCCTCCAGACCTCCGAGGCCTAGTACGGACTTCCGGAAGTGGCATCCATGCACTTCCAGTGGGCCGTTGTAGGCCTGGGAAGCCTCCTCCAGGCCTCCGAGGCCAAGAACGGACTTCCAGGAGCACTGTGCATTAAACCGGTTCTCTGAACTCAGCAAAATTTAGCAAAATTTAGCCCCACTAACTTTCCAAGTCAGGGTATTTGGATCATCAAATAATTCTTCCTCTAATCTTGTGCATATCTGTCAAGGATTACCTGTATTAGATAGGTATCTATAAACTAAGTCTTGATGAAGACCTTTTATACAGAACCCCTGCTGGTCCAAAGGCTCTCATCAATCTAGTCTGTTGCCCCTGAGCAATAAGAATGTTGATTTCAAAAAACTCACATTGCTTAAGAAGTGACACTCTTGTTCCTCCATCCAGTGCTGACCCGTTCTTCTGAGAGCTCATATAGACCAAATCTTTCCATTGATGACCCCACTTCTGTCACCATCAAGACCTACCTCTGCTGGTTGCTCCACCGTCTGTGGCAACATCAGTTGATTGTGATGCTGGAGGACCATCTTCAAGTAGTCTAAAACAGTTTGGCAGGGCACTGCGAACAATGAGAAAGTTCCCACAGTCATACTTATTCGACTAAGAGCAAAACTGACTAGAGCTGGGGTCCCCAACCTCGAATGCGACAACTCGTTGTGCCCAACTCACTGCTGGACAACTTGCCATGGCCCACTTGCCATGGGACAACTTAACAATCCTGTTTAGTTATTTAAACAAAATAAATAAAAACTTTGATTTTTGCCGTTCTCATTTCATTCTGTCTCTCCTTTTGCATCTTTTATTTAATGACTCTATTCCACCATTTCTTCGACGTTAGTATAACTCTTGTCCTGCAGTGAATTGTCCTGTGGCAAGTGGGCCCTGGCGAGTTGGCCATGATGAGTTGGCCTTCGTCAATTGGCCACGATGAGTTGGCCTTGGTGAGTTGGCCATGATGAGTTGGCCCTAGTGAATTGGCCATGATAAGTTGGCCGTGATGACTTGGCCGCAATGAATTGACCTTGGTGAATTGGCTGTGATGAGTTGGCCTTGGCAAGTTGGCCATGATGAGTTGGCCTTGGCGAATTGGCCATGATGAGTTGGCCATGATGATGAGTAGGCCTTGATGAGTTGGCCATGATGAGTTGGCCTTGGTAATTGGCTGTGATGAGTTGGCCATGATGAGTTGGCAGTGGCAAGTTGCCCATGGCGAGTTGGCTCCAGCGAATTGTCATAGACCCACACCCAACCCCTGGGTTGTGGCCCACTACCGGGCTGTGGCCTGCTTGAAACCAGGCCACGGGAGAAACAACTTAACAACTATGGCAAGAAAGTTGGGCAGAACTCAACACTTGTCTTGTTTAACAATGGGAATTCTGGACACAGTTGCAGTCATAAGTCAAGGAATACCTGCTTCATCCTACCGCGAAGTCTCAACTGATAGCATCACCTTACCTGGAATGCTCTCCAATTTTCTTCGGAGTTCTTCGTTTTCTTGTTGCAAGGAAACCACCTCCTGCTCCAACTCTTGGCAACGAGGGCAGTAGCCTTCCTCCTCTTCCTCCTCCTCCTCTGGGAGGGTGGAAGAAGACGGGTGACCGTGGGACTCCGAAGTCGCCGGAGAAGCCCATCCCCCGAGAGTGTGCACCGGAGAGGTGGGAAGTGGGTCCATGTCGGCCAAGTGACCGAAATCCCCAGCCGAGGAAGCGTTTTGCGAGGTGAAGCCTCCGGAAAGCAAATAGTTCTGAAGGGAATCGGTGAAGACTCTCAGGAAAGCCGAGGTCTGCTGCTTCTTCTGCACGTACTGCAATTCGAAGTCTGCATTTTCAGAGGTCTGGCTGTGGACCATTTTGCCGAGCTGGCAATGCTCCGGCTTCTCATTAAAAGCCGGGCTCTCTTGTTTGACGCAGGAAGGCAGAGGCGGAGTGCGGCTGTGCTCCAGAAGTTTCCCTCCGCAGTTTAAAAGACTGAGGACTCGGCTACACTGTTGAGCAAAAGCATCCAAGATCATACGACTCTCTGAAAGAGAAAAGGGCATTTTAGTCACCGGGGCTCCAAAGCAGACCCACCTCACGTCGCAAAGCCACAGGATCAAAGAACTACAGCTGGTCCTCGGCTTACGGCTAACAACCAAGCCCAAACTTTTCGTCGTTAGGGGAGACACGTTAGCCTCCAGGCCGAGCGTCCAAATAAAAGTCCAGGGTTAGTTTCATTTCTGAAAAGCTGGCTGTTTATTGGAGACGCGGCCTGGTAAAGATGAGGTAAAAAGGAACTCTATAGTGCCATCAGGCATCAGACCGTAATGGCATAGAACAATGACTTTCCCAGCCAAACCTCCCCAGATGTCCCCGTAGTGGCTTCAGAGGAACGTGGGGCAAAGCAGACTGAGGCAGGCCAGGGCCCTTCAGGATTGGGAGAGGAGGAACAGGAGAGACAAGAGTTCAGGCGATGAGCAAGGGCCACCCCCACCTGATCCTAGAGCACGGAGAGTGGAGAGAACAACGCAGGCAGGCTCAACTACTCAACTACTCGGGGGGAGAGCATCCCGCCCTTCTCCACAAGGCCCACCTGGAGACTGAGACTTAAGGAGCCGCCGTGGGGTGGGGACTTTTGTCGGGAACAAGCGCTGATTCCTTGGAGTTTTGTGTGTGTTGTTGCTGATCTCTTGTTCTGTGACTTCTGCTTGGAAACCTGGAAACTCTTGACCATTGGACTGACTGACCGCGTTGCTTAAATGTTTAAAGACCACGGACTGTATTTCGGCTTCTCTCTTTTGAAAACTGCTCTGATTCCAACAGACTCGTGAAATTTATGCTTTCTTCCTTGTTATCTCTATGGCCTTGAGTACTTTCTTAGGCTAATCAGCCTGTATTTGAACCTACTTTCAGCCAGAGTTGGCTGAAGGGGTGTGTGTGTGTGTGTGATCTTTTGTTGGAGGCTTGCCGGCAAATGTGGGAGCATTTGGGGAACATTGGGAGCAATAAAAGAACTGTTTGAATTGCCAGCTGACTGCATTGCCTCTGTGCTGTGCCCTGGGTCATCACACAGGTTCTCTTTGTTACGGGAGCCATCTGCTATCTTCTTCACACCTGCTAGAATGTCCTTGAACGATTTCCACACTGCTGACTCTCAGCAAGCTTCCGTAGAACTGGAGAGCTTAGCAACAGACATTTCGGGCTGAGTTGTGACTTTAATGGCATTGCTGAATGTATGCATGTGTGGATGTGTAGAAATATTTAAGTTTCTATGGAGATTCTCAGTCATCCAGGTCATAGCTGTCCCAAAGGTGCTTTTTCATGAGGCAACTGGACTTTCTTGCTTTTATTTGAAGAAAAACCATTCAGTCAGAGCTGAAAAAGCTTCTTCGACAAGAAGCGAAACGTCTTCAAAGAAAAACAAGGAAGTTTTTCCCCCCCCCAGTGGTGTAACTTTGAACATTCACTAAATTAACTCTTGTAAGTTGAGGACTAACTGTACACCCTGCCTGTATTTCATGACACTCTTGGGGATCATCAACACAGTGGTGGTGCCAGAATGCTTAAAAATGAAGAAAATGCAATTGCATCAAGCTTGCTTTCAACTATATTGCTCTGGGCAACTTTTAAAGAACTGGGAGAATCTTATTTGGCCCCCAAGCAGAGATTTTTAAAACAGGATTAAAATCTGTGCAAGAGCAACAATGGCACATAACACAAGAAAGAGCTGGTTGCTCTCCTCACTGCCCTTAAAAAAAAAGAGTCTCCAATGGCTCTTTTAACTCAATGAGGCTAAATCCTGCAACATTTAGCAATGCTTTGCATAAAACTAAGCTGCCCTGTTAGGAAGCAGCAGAACCATGGAGAGCTCCGAAAAAAAATTGCAAAATAAACGTGGCCAACTCAATGCTCAACGTGAATTCCTATAGCCAGGAAGAGCAGTCTTCTTCATTCCTGAAGAAGTATCCCTGATATTTATCCAGTGGGAATAGGAATTGAAATCAAAGCTTCTTGGATGAGAAGCGAAATGTCCTCAAGAAAAAATAAAGTCCAGTTGTCTTTTGAAAAAGCCCTGTTGGGACAACCCTGACCTGGATGACTGAGAATCTCCGTAGACACATCTGGAGAACATGGATCACCAGGAAGTTTGCTTCCAAACAGAACATTTTAATGAAGAATGAAAACTGTAACTCCACTGCTAAGATTCCTATTCTTTGTTGTAAGTATAGTAATAAAATAATAAATAAATAAATAAATAAATAAATAAATAAATAAATAAATAGTAAATAAGTAAATAAGTAAATAAGTAAATAAATAAATCCTTTATAGTCCACACTGGAAATCAATGGATGGTAAGGTAACATTCGCTCTGAGATGGCAACCAAAACTGAAATAATATGATTCTAGGCATTAAAAATTACAATTTGAATTTTGAATTTTATTGAATTTATATACTGCCCTTTCCCGTAGGACTATAATGCGTTTATAACTACCTGTCAAGGGTGAAGAATCAGGGCCACACCTGAAGTTCCAGTTAACCTGATTTATTACTCTTAGCTGTACACAAGAATCTAGTCAACTAACAGTCAGGACTAGACTGATGGTAGCTAAAGAGTCAATGGAATTCAAGAAAGATTAGATTCCACATGCACGTGGAACGTAATGATTCCAGGCTGATTCCTCCCTTGACTCTGCCTGACCTTGTCGTACTCATCTCTTACAGACATTTTTTTTTTTTTGAGTGGACTTGTGGCCACAGCAAAAGAACTCAACATTTGTTCTGGCTTTTTCAACACGGAGCTTCAGTAGAGCAAATAACTGTTAAGGTTTCATTAGGTTGCTTCTAAGACGTTTCTAAGGCGTTTCGTACGAGTAAACAAATTCCCATCCTGGTCAAAAGACGTCTCTAGGGAGCCCTTTTTTCCTTCCAAGTATATATTTATTTTGCTTTATCATGAAAGGTATAATGCAAAACCAAAGAACTAACCCACAAAAAAACAAAAACGTACGTCCAGCGTTAACAACAAAAAAAGGGGGGAAAAGAATTGGTGGACACACAAAGAGAGAGAAAAAGATGATCCAAATATCAAAATAAATTTAACATTTAACGTATAGAATCCACCCCAGCCGGATGCTGGGGAGAAAAACAACAACAAAAGAAGCTTAGAGCTCTTTTTCCCGAATGGATCTTTAACAGAAGAAATATATCAATTGTTTCGACACATACCCTCCTGCTTGTTCTGAAAAATGTGGACTCAAGATGGACCAGTCACCCTAAGCCTTATCAAAGAAGGCAATTGAGGGTTGTTGTTTGTTTTTTTAAAAAAAATGATTTTAGATCTGTTGGAAGCTATAGAATCATATCCCTTTGCTCAGAGAATGATCCAAGACGCAAAGGATCAGAAAAGTCCCAATCAGAAGGAGGTGGATCCCAACAGAAAGATGATGGGGTAGAAAGCACGGCAGTCCAGCAATTCTCAGTCCCTGTCCTCCTCTGCAAGGAAATACTTAAGCGGCTGTGAGGTCAAGTCATTGAATGCTTATCAGAGAAGCCACAAGTCAAAGTCCATAGACCGAACACCTTATGAAGAAATAAGCTAGAAAAGAATATCTGTAGCTCAGAGTCGAACTGTGGTGTTCTTGGTGCTCTCTGAGCTTGGTGGTTTTCTTGCAGACATTTCATGACCCAACTAGGTAACATCATCAGTGCTAGAAGGGAGGAGGAAGAGGAGGACTGTGGTGTTCTTGGTGCTCTCTGAACTGGGTGGTTTCCTTGCAGACGTTTCATGACCCAACTAGGTAACATCATCAGTGCTAGAAGGGAGGGAGGTTTGGAAGGAGGAGGATGACTGTGGGGTCCTTGGTGCTCTCTGAGCTTGGTGGTTTTCTTGCAGATGTTTCATGACCCAACTAGGTAACTTCATCAATGCTAGGAATGAGGGAGGAGGAGGAGGAGGAGGAGGAGGAGGAGGAAGAAGAAGAAGGAAAGGAAAGGACTGTGGGGTCCTTGGTCCTTTCTGAGGTTGATGGTTTTCTTGCAGACATTTCATGACCCAACTAGGTAACTTCATCAATGCTAGGAATGAGGGAGGAGGAGGAGGAGGAGGAGGAGGAGGAAGAGGAAGAGGAGGAGGAGGAGGAGGAGGAGGAGGAGGAGGAGGAGGAGGAAGGAAAGGAAAGGACTGTGGGGTCCTTGGTGCTCTCTGAGTTTGATGGTTTTCTTGCAGACATTTCATGACCCAACTAGGTAACATCATCAGTGCTAGGAATGAGGGGAGAGGAGGAGGAGGAGGAGGAGGGTGGCCATGGGATCCTTCGTGCTGTCTGAGCTTGGTGGTTTTTCCTGCAGAAAAACCCAACTAGGTAACATCATCAGCGCTAGGAAAGACAAATCCCATTCCCCTCCACCCCCTTAGTTCTGATGATGTTACCTGGTTGGGTAATGAAATGTCCGCAAGAAAACCATCAACCTCAAGAGTGCACCAAGGACCCCCCAGGAAATAAGCTTTCGTGGAAGTCACCGCTTTAGGGAAAAAAACCAACAACCCCGAAACAGCAGATGTGCCGCCCCCCCCCGCCTCCCCACACACCCACAGGCTGACTACAAAGGACTCTGGAAAGGTCCTGATTAGACAGTAAGAGAGTCATGAAAAATTTAAATGGCAGCTCCAGCTTGGATGCGACGGTGCCTTCCCCTCCTTAGTCACTCGTCCGCCTTGCTTTTGAAAAATACCAGCGGATATTATTGATTGGGACTTTTTGTAATTCAAATGCGCCGCAGTTTTTCATTCGTTTTAATCCTATAATCAGACCCGAGACCTGAAGCTGTATTTGCCCTGTGCATTTTAATCAGGATTATCCCAAGTTGGCAGGAATCCTTTCTTCTTTTTTCTCCTCTCCATCCGTTAATGAAGCTAAGAGGGGAGCTCAGCCTTGAAATATTTCATGTCCTCTGCTGAGTATTATGATTGCCCTAGGAAAGATCGCTTCTGACAGTGCAAATAAAGATGGAAACAACCTCTTGAGTTACGGATTCCCCCCCCCCCCCCCAAAAAAAAAAAACAACCCACCCCAGGATAAGACAAAACACCATATTAGAAATAAAGCCGTGGGTGGACGGATTTTCCTGTATATTTTTTATTTTCCCCGTTATGTATCTGTTATAGACAGTGCTTTTTTTTCTAAAAAAAAAAAGGTGCCGGAACTCCGTTCTGAGCGTTCTTTGAGAAAAACAAAAAAAAAAGCCCTGATTATAGACGATAATGATATAATTT
This sequence comes from Daboia siamensis, assembly GCA_024449315.1. Taxonomy (NCBI): domain Eukaryota; kingdom Metazoa; phylum Chordata; class Lepidosauria; order Squamata; family Viperidae; genus Daboia; species Daboia siamensis. The sequence goes on along the minus strand of JAKJMR010000982.1, from coordinate 162,550 downwards.
TAGAGGGGCACATTGTTCCTCTCCAAGTGGATCCGTGGAAGAAAAAAAATATTTAGGATGGATTCTTGATAGCGTGGTACAATCTGCACAACCCCTACGTGCTTGCAGGGCAGGAGGGGGAGACGGATCAAAAGAGAAGAAAAATGAATGTAATATAAATTTTAATTTTCAACGGGTTGATACCTTTGCCATCGTGAGCCCGAATGGAGAGAGAGAGAGAGAGAAAGAGATGCTGATTTTTCATTTTGTTTTGTTTGAGCATCTAAACAGAACCTGTTGACAAATGTGGCTCTGGAAGAATAAGGACTAGAGCCTTAAAAAAAAAAAAGTCATTGAACCTTCAGCAAAGGACATGGCTGGCTGTGGAAGTCCAGGCTTCTTAAAGTTGCCAAGATGGGGAAGTTCAGCCATAAAGGGCCAGCCTGGATCTCTCAGCCTAACCCACTTGGTGTTTGTGTGTATGTGCGTCTCTGTGTGCGTGTTGTAGGTTACTCTGATTTATGTGAGTGAACCCGGAGCCAAGCCATCATTTGTTTCCCCAGTATCTCTCTTCTCCGGCGTGGTTCTTTCTTTCTCTTTCTTTCTTTCTTTCTTTCTTTCTTTCTTTCTTTCTTTCTTTCT
>JAKJMR010000982.1:132185-147122 GCA_024449315.1 Daboia siamensis | reverse complement strand
ACACACACACACTATCTCTCTGTGTAATTCTATTGATCTCTCCCACCCTCCTTCCTTCATCCGTCTATCGTCCATCGACCATCAATCTCTGTCGATCTCTCTTCCCTTCTCTTTCTCTCACTCGCTCTCTTGTAACTCTATTGATCTCTCCCACCCTCCATCCTTCATCTCTCGGTCTGTCTATCATCTGTCTATCATCTATCACCTATGGATGGATCAGTCTGTATCGATCCTTCTCTCTCTCTCTCTCACTTTATTGATCCCTATTCTCTCTGTCCATTATCTATATCTGTCTGTCTGTCTGTCTGTCTGTCTGTCTGTCTGTCTCTCATATGTCTTGAGTGTTTTTGAGCACCCTGTCGGGATGCTCAAAACGAATTTCGGGATATAAGAAAAAATTCTTCTTTATTGTTGAGCTTTCATCAACAAGCTGTTGACATTATCAGAGCAAGGGCTGAATGATAAGGGAGTCCATACATAAATACATACATACATACATACATACATACATACATACATACATACATGTCTTGAGTGTTTTTGAGCACCTCGTCGATCCAAATATGGGCGAAATCTTTTGCCTGTATCAGCCCAAACAAGGGCCATCCACAGGCGGCAGTCGCAGCTGCGACAATTGTTTATATTAAATAAATGTGGATTGCTGACAAAGAATTAAAAGGAGACTGATGTAGCTATTTCAAGCTTCTTTTCTCTCAGTCAGCCATGCCCTTCTGAGAGTCGAACCTGGGCTGCTTTGCATGTTAAAACCGTCAGGAACAGCTCAAACGTTTCTTCGTGTGGAAGAATAGAGATTTCTCTGTAATGTATAGGGAGTCCTCAGCTTACAACAAAAGGGACGCGGTGGCTCAGTGGGTTAGGATGCTGAGCTTGTCGATCAGAAGGTCGGCAGTTTGGCGGGTCGAATCCCGAGTGCCGCGTAGCAGAGTGAGCGCCTGTTACTCGTCCCAGCTTCTGCCAACCTAGCAGTTCGAAAGCACATAAAAATGCAAGTAGAAAAATAGGGACCGCTACGGTGGGAAGGGAACAGCATTCCGTGCGCCTTTGGCGTCTAGTCACGCCGGCCACATGACCACGGAGACGTCCTCGGACAAGCGCCGGCTCTTCGGCTTTGAAACGGAGATGAAACGACTAGCACAGGGGAACCTTTACCTTTACCAGCTTACAACAGTTCATTTAGTGACCGTTCAAAGTTACAACAGCAGCGAATAAAGGGACTTATGAGCATTTTTTAAACTTGCCAGCTTTGCGGCATCCTTCGTCGTCACGTGATCTAAATTCAGACGCTTGGCGTATTTATGACGGTAGCAGCGTCCTGTGTGTGTGTGTGTGTGTGTGTGTGTGTGTGACGTGATCACATTTTATGACCTTCTGACAAGCAAAGTCAATGGAGGAAGCCAGGCTCGCTTAACGAACGTGTTCCTAACTTAACAACCGTCATGATTCGCTTAACAACTGTGACAAGGAAAGGTCGTAAAACGGGGCCAAGTTCACTTAACAAATATCTCCCTCGGCCACGGAGATGTTGGGCGAGGACTCCCTGCAATGTAATTTCGAACAGTTGCTAAACAATTGATTGTAAATCGAGGTTGTCGTAGTTTATGGACTCAAACCTTCAGAGTTTCAGAGTGGGTTTCACTGTCCCCCCCCCCCGAAATAAAACATTGTGTGAGCATTTCCATCTCTTTGCAATTGGATCCCTTAAAATATTCTCCTCCCCCCCCACCCCACTTCCGGTGTCAACGCCATCATTTCTCCTTGCATCTCTTTCGAGCGACGGAATTTTAAAAATATTTCATTCAATAGCTTCGTCGGTTCTCCAGGGGCTAACACGTTCCTCTCATCTTCCTACCAGATCTTTCAAAATAAAATAAAATAAAATAAAATAAAATAAAATAAAATGAAATAATAAAATAAAATAAAATAAAATGAAATAATAAAATAAAATAAAATAACCCTTCTCTTTATCCATTTTTCCTTACTTTTCTTTACAGTCTTCCGAAGGTTCAATCTATTAGCATTTTTTCCCCCCTAAATTGCCCACCAGTGCAAGCCGAGGATGAATTATATTTATTTACCAATCTGTGGCAGCTTTTCACAACTGAAAACCCCGCAGTAATTTAAAAGGCAGATAAAAACCTGACATTCTTTGAAATCATTATGAAATACGACGCGGAAGATACCCGTAAACCCCTCTTGTTCAAGCATCCTTGCCTTCCCGCAAAACAAGAATCCAGACACAATCTTTGTGAGGAAAGAAAGAAAGAAATGAAAGGGGTGGCTTTGATAAGCAGCCAGAAAGCCCCCAGATGCTGTTGCCGTGCTTTTAAAAAACAATCACAAAGTCGGGGGGGGGGGGCAGAGTAGGTGAATATGTAGGGCAGGAGAGAAAGAAAGTCCATCCTGAAGGTCTTCTCAGATCTACAGAAGGAACGGTGAAGAACCGTTGATGCAGCTTTGAAGACAATGTCCCTCAACTGTAATCAACAGAACAGCAGAATTGGAACGGGCCTTAGAGGTCTTCTAGTCCAGCCCCCTGCTCAGGCAGGAGACCCTATATCATTTCCGACAAATGGTTGTCCAATCTGCTCTTAAAAAGCTCCAGTGATGGAGCACCCACAACTTCTCTTCCACCAATTAATTATTCTCACTGTCAGGAAGTTTCTCCTTAGTTCCAGGTTGCTTCTCTCCTTGATGAGTTTCCATCTGTTGCTTCTTGTCCGGCTTTCAGGTGGTCTGGAGAAGAGGTGGACCCAGCAGAGACGATCAAGCCGTTTAAACCAGGCATGTGGATTTCGCTTCACTAAACACACTTGACCTCATCAAAGAGCCTTGGTGGAGCAGTGGGCTAATGCCTCCTTAAGTAACACCAGCTGCCTGCAATTAGTGCAGGTTCGAGTCCCACCAGGCTCAAGGTTGACTCAGCCTTCCATCCTTCCGAGGTAGGTAAAATGAGGACCCAGATTGTTGGGGGCAATAAGCTGACTTTGTAAAAATGCCGCTTGGGGGGGGCGCGCGAAAGCCCTAATAAGCAGGCATATAGATAGAATGAAGGCTCTTGCTAAGCACATTGATTTGTGCTTCTTAGATTGTAAGCCGCCCTGAGTCTTCGGAGAAGGGCGGGATATAAATGGGATTTTTTTAAAAAATGTTGTTAATTGTGATCCTGGCAACACACAGCCATGCCACCTGGGGTTTGCTTCCAAATTCAGTTCAAGGTGTTAAGTTATGACCTTGCTAAAGCTCTACACGGCACTTGTTACATCCGCCCACCTCACTTGGTCAGGCAAGGAAGGGATGTTGTGGACTCCACCGGTGGAAAAATTCCAGAAAGAGGAGCCTTCTCAGTCATTGTCACCGCCGTGTGGACATTCTTCTCCCAGAATTAGGTGGACCCCCTCCACACACTCCTGTCCTTGAAGGACCTCCCATCTCTTAATTAACTCTTAACATTGATTTTAATCATCCTTGTCTCTTTTTAACTTTGATATATTATTTTAATATTTCATTTTAATAGTTTAATATTAAATATTTTATCCGTATGCTGCCCAGAGTCCCTCTGTGAAGGACTAACAAACCAATAAATAAATACTAACTAATCAAAACTTCCCATTTCCTCTGGATGAATTTGCCAAGCAAAGTCAAGAGTTCTGACTAAGCCAGGGGTAGGCAGCCTCGGCTCTTTTATGGCTCGTGGACTTCAACTTCCAGAATTCCTGAGCCAGAATGGGGGAAACTTTGGCCCCTTCATGTCTCGTGGACTTCAACTCCCAGAACTCCTGAGCCAGCATGGGGAAACCTTGGCCCCTTCATGACTTGTGGACTTCAACTCCCAGAACTCCTGAGCCAGCATGGGGAAACTTTGGCCCCTTCATGACCTGTGGACTTCAACTCCCAGAATTCCTGAGCCAGCATGGCTCAGCATGGAAACCTCTCCCTTTCCCCTCAGCATGGCTGGCTCAGGAATTCTGGGAGTTGAAGTCCACGAGTCATAAAAGAGCCAAGGATGCTTACCCCCTGGACTGGGCTCAATCCATATTGTTGACAGACATTGACGGTGAATTTTGTCCTAGATGAGATTGAGGGACAATTGATTGACTTTTGATGATTCTATGATCCAATTTTGGTTGACATTAACTTCATATATGTCCGGCAGACATGGAAGATCAGGTCTAGACAGGAAGGTCCAATTCAGTTGATTTATTTCTACTCACGCCTGTGCATCACAATTTTCTCAGTTAATAGGTCAACACCTGGTTAGAGTTAGATAAGGACCAACAGCAGTCAAGGGGGCTTGATTTGTTTGTGGCTACGTAGGGATTCTAGGCTGATTCCTCTTTTAACTCCTCCCCCAGTTTCTGCCACTCCTTCCCTCTGTCATACAAGCAAAATTGGGTCTACTTGCAGATGAATATAATACTTTCAGGATTGGATGAGAGCTCCATTTACTCCTTTTTCAGATGCGCATACTGCGAGAGTACAGCCACTATGGAACACATACAGGATAATCAGATAAATGTAACTTTTCCACCCAGACAAAATGCACCAAATGTCAAAAAATGAAAGCAGCAAGAATCCTTGGTGCCCGATGCAATTACACTGATAGGCAGTATTGCCTCCTCTTAAAAACGCTGCCTTTGTGCAACGCGCTAAATATTTATTTGTAACTTTCGGAGAACATTAAGCTGAAAATAAACACAGTGTTGATAGCCGCATTCTGGCTTTATTGGTTAATTCTCGCATCAATCAGCATACAGAGGGGAAACATGCTTGCAACTTTGGTTTTTTTCTCTCCAGTCATGACATCTTTCTAATTTTGTTGTAGAAAATGGCTTTTTTGACGCACGGCGCTTTGTCCCTTTTAGCATTTGCCTGATGATCATCAGAAAGTTACAGGCCAGACAGATCTGGCTACCTAAATTCGAGGTTTCTTCTGTGGCACTTCTTGAATGTTACAGTTTCCTGCCGGAGAATCCGTAGCTGTGTTTGGAGAGACATTTTGTGCCTGCTTTGGTGAGATCCACCAATGGAAGAAAAGATTACAATGGGATCTTCAGATTATCCAGTGACACCCTTCCAAATGTTTCATTTAAAGCAACTGGAAGTACAGTTGAGACTAATTTACTTTACAAGGACTTGCATCCAGTTTTGGTCACTGCGATGTAAAACAGTTCTGTTCTTTCTTGGACTTCGAATCCTATTTCTACAGTCTGTAATTGCGGTTAATTAATCCAGAATGTATCGTCCTCTTCCAATCTCTCGAATTCTGGATGTCTTGAAAATACCCATCTCGAATTCAGACAACATGTTGGACCCAGACAACATGTTGTCTATTAAGTATTTGACTGTAAAACTAGAAAATTAATAAAATATTTATATATATATATATATGCCATCTGTCAGAAATAGTAGAGGGTCTAGATGACCTATGAAGTCCCTTTCTATTCTATTCTATTCTATTCTATTCTATTCTATTCTATTCTATTCTATTCTACTCTGCTTTAATTCTATTCTGTTCTATTCTATTCTATTCTATTTTATTCTATTCTATTCCAGTCTAGTCTAGTCTAGTCTATTCTAGTCTATTCTAGTCTATTATTTAATTCTTTCTCCTATATTCTATTCTATTCTATTCTATTCTATTCTATTCTATTCTATTCTATTCTATTCTTTAATTCTTTCTCCTATTTTCTATTCTATTCTATTCTATTCTATTCTATTCTATTATTTAATTCTTTCTCCTATTCTATTCTATTCTATTCTATTCTATTCTTTAATTCTTTCTCCTATATTCTATTCTATTCTATTCTATTCTATTCTATTCTATTCTATTCTATTCTATTCTATTCCACTCTACTCTACTCTACTCTATTCTACTCTACTCTACCCAACATAGCTGGGCAGCTCCAGGTTGTGGACAAAAGACAAAAGTACATCCGAGATGTGTGTTGCCGATTTGCACCTTGTTTCTTTTGTTAGAAGGGAGATGCAAATGAAATCGGGAGAAAGACAGCAGACAAATGATGAGGCTGTTGGAAGGATTTATTCATCATTCTAAATCCTTTGCATGACTGCCTGTCTTCCAGTAGCGGCTCTGAGCAGCTAAGAGCAATTTAAAAAAGAAAAGCCAGAGATCCATAGTAATTAAAAACATTAAAAGAGTAAATGACCAAATAAATTTATTTCATCTTACAATCAGCCAGCCAGCCAGCCGACCAACAGAGAGGATTCCTCAGCTTGGGCATGCAAAGTCCTTGGAATAGCTGAAACGTTCTTAGTTAACGCTGTTTTTTACATCATGTTGCCTGAGTATTGTGGAAGCAAGATTGACTGAATTAAGTCATTAATTTATTAAACATATTTATATGGCTTCCCAACTCACACAGTGACTCCAATGTGCCAGGAGGGAACGTCTACTGTTTATAGAGATGGTCCTTCAGCATAACTCAGCCTCAAATTCCTGTTGCTAAGCGAAACGTTGATCAATGGAATCTTGCCCCATTTTACGACCTTTCTTGCCACAATTGTTAAGTGAATCATGTGACCCTGGGGACGCTGCAAATGTCATAAATAGGAGTCAGCTGCCAAGCGTCTGGAATTTGGATCATGTGACCCCGGGGATGCTGCAACGGTCGTTAAGTGTGAAAAAGGGTCGTAAGTCCTTTTCCCAGTGCCGTTGTCATTTTGAATGGTCACTAAATGAAGCGTTGTAAGCCGAGGACTACCCGTACATTGATCTTAGTCCTTTTCTCATCATTCAGCTCGGCTGAGAATCAGACAAGCCTTGGTCCGAAATTATTTGAAATGTGTGGAGATGGATGTTTCCTGTCTCACTTGATCCTCATCAATCCTTTCCCTTTGGCATTTCTGGGCCCATATTAAGGCAGAGAAATTGATATTTTGGAGACGTCCTTGAAAGCAGACAGTCTGGATGTCTGTCTGCCTCTGAAATGTCAATTGTGTCATTTGGGAAGAAGCTGGATGCTTTGGGGAAAGCAGAAAAAGCCACACGGGGCTTTCGAATCCTTGTCCCTATCCCTTTCAAAATTTGGAGGGCTGATAGATTTATCTCTCCCTCGTGTTAACCTAGGGCAGGGGTAGGCAACCTCGGGCCTTTTATGACTCATGGACTTTAACTCCCAGAATTCCTGAGTCAGCTAAGCAGCCCATTAAAACAGGAGAAGGACGAGGGGGGGGAAAAAAGATTGATATACTGTAGCAAGGAGTTATGAAATGTATAGGCTGACAATTCTTTCAACTGGCATTAAGGCGGCCAAGTCATTAAAGCAGGAACTGATAAACACCAAAGGAGCCTCAAGTCTACACATTCATTTTCAGGAGTTAGAATTAAAAAAAAAATAATAATAATCCCGGGATACTTACCAAAGGTTCAGAGAAAACAAAGAGAAAGGATTTGATATTGTTTTCTGAACAAAGGGATCATAAACCAGATTACCCATAAGGGAGATGGGTAGCTGGAATAATGCCACGAAGCGGACCAATCCAGGCCACTGAGCTGTGAGCTGAACCCTCTGGGGAAAGATGAACAGATCGTCCTTAGTTGATTATAATGCATGGAAGGGATGGTCCTGTCTCCCAAATACGTCTTGTTAGATAACAGGTGTTTTCAGGGTTACATCTTGTTCAAAGAAAAATCAGGTTCGGTTCCAAGCTGGGAGTAAGAGGCTGGAAATAAAATGGAGGCTGCTTAGGAAAGAAGGTTTCTGTTTATTGATGAGCAGAACCAGCAACAGCACGCAGTTCTGGGACAGGTGACCAAATGGAGTTGAGAGTAGGTGGGTTTTTAAATACCTTCTGATTCTATTCTATTCCTACTCCACTCCACTCCACTCCACTCTACTCTACTCTACTCTACTCTACTCTACTCTACTCTACTCTACCTTATCCTACCCTACCCTACCTTATCCTATCCCATCCCATCCCATCCCATTATTGTTCTATTCTATTCTATTCTATTCTATTCTATTCTATTCTATTCTATCCCATCCCATCCCATCCCATCCCATCCCATCCCATCCCATCCCATTACTATTCTATTCTATTCTATTCTATTCTATCCCATCCCATCCCATTACTGTTCTATTCTATTCTATTCTATTCTATTCTATTCTATCCTATTCTATCCCATCCCATCCCATCCCATCCCATCCCATTACTGTTCTGTTAAATTCTATTCTATTCTGTTCTGCTCTGTTCTATCCCATCCCATCCCATCCCATCTCATTATTATTCTATTCTATTCTATTCTATTCTATTCTATTCTATTCTACTCTACTCTACTCTACTCTACTCTACTCTACTCTACTCTATATTCCAATATCTATTCTGTTCTATTCATTCCCAAATGCAACCCTCTCAAAACAGAGGAGAACTGTGCATAAGTGAAAGGGGAAATAAAGCCACAGCCCTCGTGCAGCGTGCCTACTAGAGTCTGTCTCGATTTGTTCTGATAGATGAAGCTGCTTTTCCGTAACTCGCTGCTTGATTTAATATGCATGGCAGAGAAAATGCTGCTCTTCATAGCGCGGTGGCAAAGATAACCTTGAAGAGTGTAAATGAATGCAGGTATTGATGGAGCAATTTGTGCTTTTTATTGATTTCTTACTGCATCTTGTGCTGGGCGATTTTTACTAAGAAGGATGCAAAGCCTTCTTATTTTCTGTCCCAGATTTTGAACGGATAATTTATTTTTATCAGTTTTGAAATCCCTGATAAAAAAAAATCCCTAAGACTGCTAAAATAAATGCAAAATGCAGCTAGTCCTTGACTTTACCACAGTTCGTTTAGTGACCTTCAAAGCCACAACGGCACTGACTTACGACCGTTTTTCACACTTACGACTGTTGCAGCATCCCTGCAATCAGGTGATCAAAATTCAGACGCTTGGCAACCATTGGAAGAGCTGGCCCCCCAGAAATCGTAGGTGCTCCATCACTGGAGATTTTTAAGACTGGACAGTCACTTGTCTGAGATGGTATAGGTTCTGCTGCTTGAGCAGAGGGCTGGACTAGAAGACCTCCAAGGTCCCTTCCAGCTCTCTTCTCTTCTCTTCTCTTCTCTTCTCTTCTCTTCTCTTCTCTTCTCTTCTCTTCTCTTCTCTTCTCTTCTCTTCTCCTCTACTCTACTCTACTCTACTCTAATCTAATCTACTCTATTCTATTCTATTCTATTCTATTCTATTCTATTTTATTCTATTCTATTCTATTCTATTTCTATATTTTCTATTCTATTCCATTGTATTCTATTCTGCTCTGCTTTGCTCTACTCTACTCTACTCTACTCTATTCTGATTCTACTCTATTCTGTTCTGTTTTACTCTATTCTATTCTATTATTATTCTATTATTCTATTCTATTATTCTATTCTACTCTATTCTATTCTCAAGTGAGTCAAGCTTCCCCCCTTGACTTTGCTCGTTCCAAGGTCACAAAAGGGGATCACAAGACCCTGGGACACTGCAACAGTTGGTAAGTGAATCCCTGCAGTTGTTACATTAGGAACCCGGTTGCTACGTTGACATGGAGGCCACAAAAGAGGATCGGGTGATCTTGGGACGCTGCGACCGTCATCAATGTGAGTCCCTTGTCAAGCGGCCGAATGCAAATCAGGTGACCACAGGGATGCTGCAACAGTCCTAAGTGTGATAAATGGTCGTAAGTCACCTTTCTTTCCAGGGCCGTTTCAACTTCAAACCGTCCCTAAGCGAGCGGTTGTAAGTCAAGGACGTGCCCGTATCAGACTCTTAAGTGCTACAGCTATTCACAAAGAAGCGTCTTTCCCCGCACCACCCCCAGTGGATGTAACCATCATGGCTCATTTTTTTCATCATGTGGATTGGAAGAAATGGGGGTGGGGCCCGGGGGTGATGGTGAGAGGCAGCCGGCTGGGGAATTCTGGGAGTTGAAGTCCACAGGCCTCAAAGATGCCGAAATTGCACACTCGGGCGTCAATGAGCTACAATTGTTGTCTTTGTAAATTCCAAAAGGTGCAGCGGCTCTTTCTGCCGAAAATAAGCACATTTTTTTTTGCCCACCTCATGAATTCTGCGCGCAAACACGGGCTCCTCATTCGTTTTATCTATTTATTTTTATTTGTTTTGCGGCCTACGCGGAAGCTGGGCGTGCAATTCCCGAGGGAGGGAGACATCTTTCACGGTCTCATCTCTTGTGACATTTTTAATCAGGCAGGCCCTGCCTGGCGGTGATTAAACCTCTCTCTGAATGGAGAAAAGGCTCTAATGCTCTGTTGTTAGGAGGATGTGGGCAGCCAAAACAGGAGATTTTGTCCCCCCCCATCCCAAAAAACAAAAAAGAAATTAAAAATGTAAAAAAGAAAGACCCCAAAAGTTGGATTTCCTTCCTATCTGATTTAAAAAAGTCCTCAGAGTAATCTGCATGATTAAAATAAAAGGATGGGGAGGAGGCAAGCCAGATGGATCCAGCTTAGTCCTCGATTTACAGCAGTTCATTTAGTGACCATTCAAAGTTACAACGGGCACCAGAAAAAAAGTGCCTTACGGCTGTTTTTTACACTTAACGACCTTGGCAGTCTCCCTGTGGTCACGTGATCAACATTGAGACGCTTTGGCAACTTGACTCAGAGTTACGACTGTCGGCGTGTCCCCGGGGTCACGCGTTCCCTTTTTTGCGACCTTCTGACAAGCGAAGTCAACGGAGGAAGCCACGCTCGCTTAATGGCCGTGTTTATTAATTTAAGGAGGGCAGTGATTCACCTAACAAGGGTGGCAAGGAAGGTGGTAAAATGGGGCAGAACTCAATAATAATAATAATAATAATAATAATAATAATAATAATAATAATGATGATGATGATGATGATGATGATATGCAAAGAAGCTGAAGAAACAGTGGACCATCTGGTAAGCTGCTGCAAGAAGATCACACAGACTGACTACAAGCAGCGGCATGACCAAGTAGCAACAATGGTGCATTGGAAGATCTGCAAGAAATATCATTTGCCTGTAAGCAAGAACTGGTGGGGTCATAAAATAGAGAAAGGACCCAGATTGTTGGGGGCAATAAGCTGACTTTGTAATAATGCCACTTGGGATGTGTGTGTGAAGCTCTAACAAGCAGGCATATACATAGAATGAAGGCTACTGCTAAGCTTGTAAGCCGCCCTGAGTCTTCGGAGAAGGGCAGGATATAAATGGAATTAAAATAAAATAAATAAATAAATAAAGTCATAGAAAATGATAAAGTTAAACTGCTCTGGGACATCAGAATTCAAACAGACATGCACGTGCAACAGAACACCCCGGACTTAACAATTGTCGATGAGAAAGACAAAAAAGTCTGGGTAGTGGACGTGGCACTGCCTGGAGACAGCAGAATAGACGAGAAAGAACTGGAGAAGATAACAAAATACAAAGACCCACAAATAGACATAGAACGACTGTGGCAAAGGCAAGCAAGGGTAGTTCCAATAGTAATAGGCGCCTTGGGTGCCATCCCAAAACAACTGGAGCACCACTTGGACACCATCATCGGCATTGCCAAATTCGCCATCAGTCAGTTGCAAAAGGCGGCCTTACTGGGAACTGTTTCCATCCTGCGACGAGATCTGTGATACCATCAAACATCCACATCTGCCTATCCCAGGTCCTTGGGAAGGCCTCGATAGGTGGACAAAAGTGCCAAATCCAGTCTGAACATCTGGCTGACTGTGCAATGATCAATAATAATAATAATAATAATAATAATAATAATAATAATAATAATATAAAAATAGGATGGAAAGTGAGACATGCGCATTTTGCTGGGCGTCATAAAGAAAACAGTTCTTCTTGAAATTATTTATTTGTCCACCTGAGACACCAAACAGAAAAAGTATTAATACAGACCTTTTTAAAAAAAAAAAAAAAATAAAGCAAAGAGATTGAAGTCAACTTAATAATGTCTCTTGTCTCTGTTTAATATTGAATTCCACGATAACACAGAATTGATGCGAGATTTTGATAAGTAGCCGTATAACGAGCCAAATCAATAAATAACGTGCGGTCCAACATTACGGGAACCGTACACTTCCTATTCTGGCCAGCCAAGTGTAAGAGGCCGAATGATGTAGAGACTCCGACCTCAACTAAGGTTTGGTGTCAAAATAAAAGCAAATTGTTTCTGACAGTGAAATAATTTGCCAATGCTTCTCCCGAGCTTCTAATTGGCTTTGAGAGCTGTGATTGCAAGTTAAAACGAAGCACAACATCCGTGGAAATGAAAGGTTGCCGTTTGCTGAACTAAATACTGATTTAAAAAAAAAAAAAAGCTGGGCTGAAAAATTGGTTGGTTAGCTTTGACAGGTAGGGAAAATGCATTTTAAAAACAGATGTGGACTTTTAATCTCTTCATCAGTGGCACACAAAAACACAGGAATGACAAAGCAAATTCTACTTGGTTTTTTTTAAAAAAAAAAAAAAGCAAAAGAAAGAAAAAGGCACACAGCGGCCCCATACAAGTTTTGCGAGAGCTGTGATGCGCAAATTTCAGGCTGGGGAAATGATCTCTTTGCCTTTTTTTTTTTTTTTTTTTTAAATAGAAGCTCCTTATCCACGACTGCTAACAGCATAGAGTTCTTGCTGGAAGAAACTACACAATAACAAGTCTTGAGTTTCCAACCCAATAGAACAGACATGTCAAACACAAGGCCCGGGGGCCGGATCCGGCCCGCGAAGTGGTTTCATGCGGCCCGCGAAGCCATCCTGGAAAGAGTGAGGGAACGGCCCCCACTGCCTTGGCCCTGGCCCAGAGACCCTCCTCCTGCCAGAGACCCTCAGATCTCTCCCACTCCTGCCCAGGCCTCCATAGGCACCCTTGATGCCAATGATGTAGAGCTGGCCACGCCTACCCAGTACGCCATACCCACTCTAGCCACGCCCACCCAGTAAGCCATGCCCACCCAGGCCACACCCACCCGGCCCCCTGAGAGCAACCGTAATGCTGATGCGGCCCTCAGTGAAATTGAGTTTGACACCCCTGCAATAGAATATTCTTCATTGGCGAAGCGTGATCCTTCGTCTCGGGTGCAAGGATCTCTCCGTATACATACTGGCAACAAAATGCTAAATCGTCAATCGTAAGATTACAATCATCAATCGTTAAGATACAAGCAACAAAGTCGTAAGATACCGTTAAGAGAACTCATAGGTAAGGTGAGAAGGATAATAGTAGTACTGTCTTACTACACGGGTAGATACTCTTAGGCCTAACACAAGGTGGCAATTGGGTGTTCGGCAGAGGGATGGCACAAGAGGGGAAAACTAATTTTTGTGTGTAATTGTTTTGGCGTGCAATGCCCTATAGCGGCGTCCAGAGGGGAGGAGTTGAAACAATTTATGTCAGGATGTGAGGGGTCTGTAGATATTCTCTCAGCCCTCTTTCTTTCTACGTAGGTTCTCCGTGGAAGGCAGGCTGGTTGCGGTTGTTGTTGTTTTTTTCCTGCCATCTTAAAGTTGAAGTCTTTGATTGCTGTGCCAAACCAAACAGTTTTAGAAGTACAAATTGTTGAAAGAAAAATCTTCATCGGGGTCCATTCCAAGCCGGGAACAAACAAAATGGAGGCTGCTTTAGAAAGACGGTTTCAGTTTATTGAAGAGCAGAGCCAGAGAGAAATGTGGCTCTGGGAAAGCCTGGCCACACGTAGCGGGGAGTGGTGGGTTTTTATACCTTCTTGGGCTTTTGTCTTTGAGGCTTCCTGTTCCTGTGGCATGAACTTTGACCTGAGCTTTTTGAGCATGTCCTTTCGGTATCCTGATGGTGGCGGCTTAATCCTGTTGTGACCTAAAGGTCACATCTTGACCTTACTTCCTGTGGTTGGATTTTTATTTTTATTTTTTGGGGGTGAGGGGTCACTGGTTCTAATTCTATCACTCCGCTATTGTTAGCTGTCAGTTTTGCTGCAAGGGGTTTCAAAATATTTTTGTCTTGAATGGGCTTCTGCCTGCTAGCATTTGCTCATGAATGGGGCTGAACGGGATTATCAAATCTGCATTTCTAAAAGGTGGATTTCCTGAGTTTCTACTGGGGGGGGGGGTATTAAGGGCCTGCTTTTCTGCCTTTAAGATCCTTTGGGGAAATACAATATTCTGCCTTTTAATATCTCTTTCTCTTGGGGGGGCAGGAGGCGGGGCTGACTTCCCACAAAATGATGGAGAACTGTAGAACCGTATCAACGTCTCCTTTTCTGAGTTGGCGCAGGAAGAACATTCTTTGCTGTGCCTTTTTGATGACAGTTCTAATGACAGCTGTCCATTTCAAGTCCTGGGAGATGACGGCACCCAGGAATTAGAATTACGGAGTCCGTGAATTAGAATTGATGGCATCCGGTCCTTGAAGGTCTGGCCAGACTCCACAGCGTAAACATCTGATGAGAAGGATAACCAACACATTCTCTTTTTTTCCTTCTGTTCAGTTGCGACCAATTCTTGAAGGCTGCCCTAGACAACCCCTTGCAGGGTTGTTGTTGTTGTTGTTTTTCTTTTTTGGCAAAGGCTTTTTTTCAGAAACATCTCTACCTCCAGCCTCTCCGCGTTCCTCTCCATCTTTTCATTTACATCGAAAGGCAGACGTTTGTCGAACAGGACTAAGATCTGAGTAAGCATTTTGGAACCATCCTATGCATGGAGGAAAGAAAAGGCATTCATTCATAATTTAGCTATATAAATACCCCTGAATAGTGCAAGACTGAAGAGCAGCAATATTAGGTGCAGCAGAAAGGTGAATAGAATGTGAAGGATGTGTGTATATAACGTACGTTCTTATTTGTGGGTTTTGTGTGTGGATAGCACTTAATTTCGTTGTGAGTTACAAAATGACAATAAAGATACTTCTCTTCTCCTCTTCTCTTCTCTTCTCTTCTCTTCTCTTCTCTTCTCTTCTCTTCT
>JAKJMR010000982.1:92773-121901 GCA_024449315.1 Daboia siamensis | reverse complement strand
AGTTCTGCCTTAGGCATGAAAGGCATCTAGGAGCCCTTGGCCCAATCACCAGGAGATGGCTTAGCCATCTTTGAGTCCAACCCACCTCACAGGGTTATTGTTATGAGGAAAATAGGAGGAGGAAAATGTATTGGATATCTTTACTGCCTTGAGCTACTTGTAAAGATAATAAAGGCAGGATACAAAAGAATGAATGAATGATAAAATGGATCTCTTACATCTTGCCAAGAATGGTTCACCATTTAAAAGTGATTTCTTACCGGAATAGTGATCTCAAAAGAAAGTCGGTCTAATTGCTGGGGTTTGGGTGGCCATTAAAAACTCAAGTTATTCTGTTCTTAATTTAAGGATTCTGGGATTTTTGGAATTAGTTTGTGATATGGTGACCGGGGTTTTAAGCGTGGTCTCAGTCTACGATCCCAGTTTGTACATTTTCAGGGGGGGGGGGGGCCTTCAATATACCTTGGTTAAAGTGAATGACTGGTGATCCGAAGATCTAAATTAACCTGGTTAGGTCAAGGGGGATATTCTCAATTGGATCAGTTATGATTTGAGAAGGGAAGAAATTCACCATCTACGCCTAGCATGTTAGAAGGGCACTTTGAAAGTAGAAAGAGATTAAGAAAAGATTCCCTAAAAAAAAAAAATAGAAATTTCAGCAAAACAATGGAGAGAACTAACTTTAACTACAGTTAGTAAAATCTTAAATTCTGGAGACTGAATGATGGAATGCATTTGCAAGTACTCCTGATAACCCTTGTTGTTGATTATTGTCAGACTATTTTAATAGATTTATCACCAGATTTAAGTAAGAAATCCCAAATAGGTAGTTTTACAGAAGCCAATAGAGAAAATTAAGTCAAAATGGAGCAAGTGATGAACCATTTTAAGACTAATTGAATATATACATATATATAATTTACGTTACCACAAACTTACCTTTCTTGCAATATATTTTTAATCACATCAGTGAATCTTGTTTGAGGGTGGATGAGTGAAATGGAAATAGTTTTGTGGCAGACCTGTGACATTTTTTTGAATTTATAAACCTTTAG
Source organism: Daboia siamensis (assembly GCA_024449315.1). Classification (NCBI taxonomy): domain Eukaryota; kingdom Metazoa; phylum Chordata; class Lepidosauria; order Squamata; family Viperidae; genus Daboia; species Daboia siamensis. The sequence continues at coordinate 120,846 of JAKJMR010000982.1, read as the reverse complement.
TCTAATTATCATTATGGACAAAATTTTATTCTGGATTTTTATTCATGAAACTGGAGGATTAGTAACAGAGAACATTTTTTTCGCCCTGAACTATGGGTCAAGAAAAGATGTTTTGTTTTGGATAAAGTCTGAATATGCAAGTTTAGAAAAAGGCCCACTGTTTCTTATATTTATGGACTGTGAGATAGTTTTATCCAATATTACAGATTTAGCTTTGCACAAGAATGCAATAACGCAGCTAGAATTTCAATTCGTTGCAAGTCAGATTTTATTAATCAGATTTAAGCCGGAACTGTCAGCACGGTGTGTCATAGATGAGATTGAAAATCATCTGAACTTATCTCTAAAATAATTTAATTGAAGGTTAGTGTAAAAGTAAAATGCTTGTTGTAATTTAAAGGGAAACCATGACATTAAATGTTTTAGTAGTAACCAGTTTTCTACCAATAAATCATTTCATAGTGAAAGCAATACGCTTATTTGATGTTGATCGTTTAAATTAACAACAAAAACATTTTTTTACAATTTTGCATGTTTTTAATGGTATAAAGTTGTGTATCAAGCTGCCGAATTCATGCTGTTGTTTATTTTGCATTAAAAGATTAATGCCATCAGTGCAGAAATGCTGAAGCAGTATTTATGATTTGACTTTTCAAGTATTAATATGGAAACAGCCTGACAAAAAAACAAATGTTCCCGTTTCTACTAATTAGATTGCAATTCTATATCTCATGTCTTGTGTTTAATGGGGCTTCTTAATAAATGTCTAGGATTAGATTTCACGCGCTCAGATGACAAAACTATTAGCAATAACTTCTTGGTTTTATTTCTATATGAAAAATAACAAAATGGGAAATGATAACACTATGTAGTTTTCAGGTAGAACAAATGGACTTGGGACACTTTAAACCCGGCAATGAAATCATTATCGAAAATGCACGGTGGATGTTTGGTATTTATTCCTTCCAGCCTACAAACTCTTACACCGAGCCCTGGTTTAAATGTGGCTTGTTGTCCACGTACCATCAGAAAAAGCCGTAATTTCAGTAAATTTGCAATTTCAAACTGAAGTCCCCCTCTGAAGGTGGGAACCACCCGCCTTTTAGTTTTGCAGTGCAATCTTTTGCATTCCATACAAAGCCTGCTGGTTCGGCTGACGGAGGATCCGTCCCATTCTATAAATCAGGATTTACGAATCCAGTGGCTTGAGTTCACACATTGTACGAAGCTACGAAGGGTAATCTGCAAGATTTCAGCCTAACCTGGGAGAGACCCAGGCTGAACCTCAATCTCAGCTGCGGAATGAGTCCCGGCAAATAAAGCAATTAATCTGGATTGGTTGAAAAAGCCGCAATTAGCTGGATTCACACGGAAGCCATCCACGGTGGTTTGTCCAGCACAGAACCTCGTGTACGTTTTAATTAATATTGTTTAGGGTTGGCTATTCTCCTTCTTTCAGGGGTTGTGGTAGGACAGATCTCCAGAAAGCCCAGTGATCTGTAGACTGACGCAGGATTGGTTCCTCTTCTCTCGCTACTTCAAGTATTTGCCTGAACCCACTCTGGAAGATCAACCGTTGGCGTAGGGAACACCTAGCTACAACCTCAACCTCAGATGATGTTGCACGGAAGGTTTGGAGAAGCAAAGACTGAATCCCTTCCAAGATGGAGTGGGTTTCCATTGGGAATCCTACCATTGTAAAGAAGGTAAAGGTAAAGGTTCCCCCGCACATGCGTGCTAGTCGTTTCCGACTCTAGGGGCCGGTGCTCATCTCCGTTTCAAAGCCGAAGAGCCAGCGCTTGTCCAAGGACGTCTCCGTGGTCATGTGGCCGGCATGACTAGACGCCAAAGGCGCATGGAACGCTGTTACCTTCCCACTGGAGTGGTCCCTATTTTTCTACTTGCATTTTTACGTGCTTTCGAACTGCTAGGTTGGCAGAAGCTGGGACGAGTAACAGGCGCTCACTCTGCTACGCGGCACTCGGGATTCGACCCGCCAAACTGCCGACCTTCAGATCGACAAGCTCAGCGTCCTAACCCACTGAGCCACCGCGTCCCTAATTGTAAAGAAACGCCATCTTTAATTCAGAACAGGCTCCTATTCCACCATTCGGAGATGGCTCAAGATTTGAGGGTCCTCTTGGACCCTCAAGGTTCCCGGTCAACCAGCGGTCAGATTTTGTAACTTGTACACCATCGGCAGCCCTTCCTGGATGGAGACACCCGGATGTTGTTGTTCCTTTTTGTGGCTCAGCATTGAAAAATAATAATAATTACAATTCTTCCACGGTTGCTTTCGCTTCGTTGATTTATCATTAGATGGAACTGTATTTCTCTCCTGTCTCGCTCTGGAACAAACGCATCCTTTTGTTTCTCTACAACCGTTGAGATTTAAATTTGCTTATTCTGGCTTTCTCCTCCTTCTCCTTAATATGTTCTGATAAGCACCGTTCTGATATTGACAGAAAAGAATCTGCAAAGTATAGTTAAAGGAGGAAAAACGGGCAATTTAGCCATTTACATGTAGTTTATCATTGCTGGGTCCCCCCCCCCCTTAACAATTTGAATTATGCAAGCCGACTAGCCTTAAAGTTTATAGAAAAATATTTTGATTAAAAATGAGTATAGGTGTCACAGTCACATAAGCTTTCAGGATGCACTTGGAACGCGTGCCACATTTCAGATCTGTTGGCTACATCGTTGAAATAAATTCCAAGGACGCTGTTATATATTTAAGATGCAGATACTGTAAATATCGGGGAATACTTAATGGCAAGTTTTATTGTTTTAACAATTCGAAGACAAAACAATTAAAATTTGCAGTTCAGAACATGCACATTCACCAAATGCCAATAACACTGCATAGAAGTGAATATATTATTAAAATTTAATAACATTATAAAACAGTGCATTTAACATCCATTTAAAACCAAACCTGAGAAAAACTACCATAAACATGGAATCAATTCCCCCCCCCCCTCCATTCATGCAGCTTCACAATTTCCACAGGAGTTTCAGCAGTAATGATTTAAGGGAGTGGAAAAATCCTACCTTACCTTGAATGCAGTCCTAAATATTATATAGTCCCTATTTTCTTTTTAAATTTTCTTTTTTTTTTAAATCAACACTTCATGAAAATTGCAGCAGAAAACAAAGTTAACACATTATGGCTTTAAATTGTAGAACAGGTTAAAACAACAACAATGAAACATGATCTAGCTTTTACACACCTGGGCCACGGTTTTTGCAATCACAAAATTTTAAATGGCTGCAAGTCTGTGCTGAAACCACTTAAAAAAGCAAGGAGGTTACACACATTCACCGTCTATTTTCACCCTAATTTGTCGACTAATTCAATCCGTTTCATGGGTCTTGAACATATTTTAAAACAGAGGTCTCCAAACTTTGCAGGGTCCTGGCACGGAGGGAAGAAGCTGCTTGCAAATTGGTGCACGCACGCAAAAGGCACCACGTGCGCTGGCGTGGTGCTACTGGCCCCGCTTGCGCATGTGCAAACAGGCCACATATACCCGCCCAGCACTAGCGGCCCTGTTCGCACGTGTGCAAATGGGCCGCGGACACCTGCCTGGCACTAGCGGCTCCATTTGCCCCCCCGTGCACATGCGCAAACGGGCCCAAGGGTGCTAGCGCGAGTAGGGGGGGGAGTGCCAGCCATTTCCGTGGGCCGTGGCCCATAGGTTGGGGACCTCTGTTTTACAAAACGTTTGGCGTGTAGTTGTTTCTGAGTTGACCATTCCACACTAACAAAATGACAATTCTAGCTGTTTACTAACGCTTCACTTTTGCATACCAAACATAAATTTTGATGCCTCTTTCAGCCAACAGAGAAATAATGAGTTTTACAGCACAAGCATGCGTTCAGATCAGATTCACACTTTGACATGCAGACAGATTACTAAAACGTAACTGAAACAACGGCGTTTTCACAATACAGGAATCAGTGGGGGGGGGGGGGAGATCATATGGTCCAACTGTCAAGCAAGTAAAGAATTTAACATCAACTGATTAAAAAAAAAGGATGTCTTCCCATATGAGATTGTATTGTTTTTTTTTTTTGAAGCGTTTCCTCTATTGTTCTACAGCTAAAAAGGTTTTTAAACTATTACATTTTATGAAAATTCATTTTTGTAAGTAAGCCTCACCTAAGAACAGTAAGTAAGCCTCACCTAAGGACTACTTATGGCTTCAAACTGGTTGATTTTTCTGGTTAAATCGCGCCACATTCTTACAATCATTTAATTAGAAATAATACACAGTTGCAGACATTCTTTTTTTTATTTCTGAATGGTACCACTCTTTCAACGGTGATTTTTTTTAAACCTTAACATAAATATTCCACACAATTACAAAATATACACAGAATGTACAATTTCCTTAATGTAAGTAGCAAAGAAAAGTGTAATTTTTGAAACAAAACGTAAAAAACAAAACCCTAGTTGAATAAAATATGCATGTCAACCAACATCCCTAAATATACATTATGTTATACTATGTATTTCTATCTTACGGTGTAATAAATCACTCTTGAAAGCTTCTCTTCGAAACCAAAACTACAGGCTTGCAAATGAAGATACGTCTTGTACATCCTGACCTGTTCCTTACTTTACTTGGGTTTTATCTTCTTAGAAATCTGAAAATTTCATTTCTGTTTCAAGCCAAACCTCTCTATACCATTAAAGGCAGCGCGGGCCCGACAAACTGTCCCTCCCCTTCACTTTATAAAGCACACTCTCAAAAAACCTAAATGTCCGTTCGGCAAACGTGGCATCGCACGCGTGAAAAAGTTTTCTGCCGTCTTTCCTGAACGTGAAAAAAAAGAAAGAAAAAAAAAAGAAAGATCTTGAACAGAGCGGCGTATTTTAAAAGAGAGAGAGAGAGAGAGGAAAAAAAAAAAATCTAATATACAATAACGGGCAGTGGGTGAGGGTCTATGGTTTTTTTTGTAAGGCTAGGCCACTTGGGAAGATTTCGTTTCCTGAATTCTAGCGATTATGCAAGATTCACGCCTTCCTGGGGATTCACCAAGGACAATCCCTATCAGAAGACAGCAGTGGGAAAACTTAAACACCAAAAAAAACAAACACAACTCTGCATGCAGATTTATTATTCTAGGCCGATTGCATGCAAGACAGTCCTTTCATGCTGGTGGGGAGGGAGTGGCGGTTGACCCCTGACCCAATTTGTATGTCACATTGTGATGTGCGTTTTGCCACCGGTGGGCTGAGCTAAATATCCCCTCTGTCAGGGTCCGTAAGAGCTTGCATTAGAATCGGGGGGGGGGGGGGGGGTCTCTAACCTTGGCACCTTTTAAGACTTGTGGACTTCAACTCCCAGAATTCTGGGCGTTAAGAGAGTCCCCAAAGTCTTACACGTTGCTGAAGTTGGACGCCTCTGCATTAGATCATAAATAACCAGTGGGAAGTAATTCAGTTTCTGCTGGATTGTTATCTGATTTTATTTATTTTTTTGAGTCTAAAAATATATATATATACACCCACTAAAAACTGTACTCTAAGCACGCTACAGATTTGGTGTTTTTTTTTTTTTTAATAATTTGCTTCAGGAATCTTTTGCGGCGGGCAAGCCACCACAAATTAATGTAAAGCAATAAGTCAGGGTTTTTTTTGTTTTTTTTAGATGTTCTTGATTGTGTAAATCTGACAGTGTGAATCTGTGGGTGTCTGTGTGCACAACAGGTCAATTTATTGGGCTCTCGTTGATGTATTAGGTATCTATGCCAGAGATAACTTTCCTGAAGGCAGTTTCAGGGTGTAAAAAGTCCTTTTTCAGTCACACGCTTCGTGGATTACTGGTTTATTTTCTGCTTTGCCCGAGAAAGAGAACTTTATACGCTGAGTGCAATTATGAAATAAGTATGAAAGACTGTATACTTAAATCATAAATACATATTTCATACGTGCAGTATGTAATAAATAGTGTTTCCAGTAGACAGTTTTTAAAAATGGACTTAAAAGAGTAGAAACATTTATCATAACTTTTCTCCTTGCCTAGAGTTAAATTAACTGCACATGTCACAGAAATTAAGACATGGAACTGTCTATATAAAATATATTATAGATAAACTGAAATGGCTGTTAACACGCACAGTGGAAAAACGACTGCAATTTAATCGGCTTTTTCATTCTGAGTTTACAAAATGAGAGATTTAAAAACATTTGCTCAAAACATTTCCGTTAATGAGAAGGGAAGTTTTATATCACTAGCTAGAAAATGTTTTTTTTTATTATTTTATTTAAAACATACAACAAACCTTGTTATTTTAAATCCTCAAACTTTTGCACACTTTAATTTTAAATCAAATTTGGGAATGTACAAACAGAATCTTATTAAATACCCCAAATAAACTGTTTTATAGTGCAAAACTGAATGCATACAGTAGTAAAGTATTAAATTGATATTATCGATTAAAAGCTGTATTTTCAAGCACACCTCCGCCCCAATCTGCTAAGGACAATCAGTTTCTGACTTCTGTAAATTTTACAAAATTCTGGATTGGCTTCTCTTTATAGGGTCTATAGATGTGTAAGCATAGGGGATGGATGCAATGCAGCACATCACTAATACAGTTGCCTCTTTCTCATCTGACAGTGTTCACCCCCTGTTCAGGAAACAGGAAACTTAGTTAAGGCACCATCCTTGTCTCTTTACCAATCCCAACAAGCAACCATTGTTTTTTTTTTTTTTTTAAATGAAAGTTCCTGATGATATGCATGGGGAAGGCAACAAAGGAACATCTGAATCTCACACACAAATGTCACCACATTGGGACTCTTAAGCAGGTAACAAGAAACGTACGCTGTGTTTGAATGTACACATTCTGTGATGAGAGCGTGAACGCAAAAAGAAAGGCTTCTGTAAGGCCGAAGGTGAAAAGGACCACAGATCTGAAATTATAGGCATCAAAATCAAATCCTATCCATTTTCGTAGTATTGTAAAACTTTTCAAGTACAGAGTATCAAACATGCAATTCTGACGTCGGACACCGTTGCTAACGCTAACGCTTAGGGTTCTACGCAGGAGGACTAGGATGAGACATATGGAATTTCTTTGGCAAACAAGCTCATTTAACCCAACTCCTTCTCAGCATCTTGCTTTGCGATCTTGCTTTGTCACATGAATTAAGGTAATTAAAATGGTTCTTTAGCACTTGTGGAAATCAAAGGCTCATTATTTAATTTCACCACGTATACACCTTGGCAAAGGCTCTGCTTCTCAATGTGTAGCATATGTTGAGCAATCTCAACATATATTGAATATTTACACCTCTCTCTCTCTCTCTCTCTCTGTCTGTCTACATACAGGAACAGTACTTATCTTTACTATAAATAAGCTGTTTGAAAAGGCTGCAGGTTACTTCTCAGTATCTGCTTACAAAATCCGACTCGCTCTTGGAAATGCTGAGGGATGGTGTGTTAAAGAGTACAGTTACTTGCACAGTGCTTATGTCTACTCAATAAGAACTTCAAGAAACAAGAGTTAACAATCTACAACTCCCCCCTAATCTTGTTACTGGACCATGTTGGCAGACCGCGGGAAATACGCATTAATTTGGCTGGAATATGGCAAATACTGAAAGCCAGGTGACTCTCTCCTTCACCATTCATCGGGCCTCTGCTTCGTCGTGTCGTAGGCTCGTATGACTTCCGACTGCGAAACAACTCCATTTTCGTCTTGCGAGAAAGCGTATCCGTCTGGAAGTAGAGAGTGGAGTGGGCGTTGAGAAACAACGGGGATCTTTCTAATCCTCTTTCAATCTGAAATATGGGTAGTCCTCGACTTACGACGGTTTGTTTAGTGACCGTTCAAAGTTACAACGGCACTGGGAAAAAGTGACCCGCGACCCATTTTTCCACTCTTACGACTTTTCCAGCCTCCTCAGGGTCACCTGATCAAAATTCGGACGCTTGGCGCAACCGACTCGCATTTATGACGGTCACTGTGTCCCGGGGGGGGCATGCGTGTGTGTCACACGATCCCCTTTTGCGACCTTCTGATGGGCAAAGTCAATGGGGATATCCAGATTCGCTTAACGACCGTGTTGCTAACTTAGCAACAGCAGTGACTCGCTTAACAATGGTGGCGAGAAAAGTCGTAAGATGGGGCAAAACTCACTTAACAGCTGTCTCACTTTGCAGTGGAAAATCTTGGGCCCAATTGTAACCGTAAGTCAAGGACTACCTGTACAGAGAAACATTTTGTTCAGGCTAACACTAGGGACCCACATAGAAAGGATCGGAAAGGAAAGGATAACAGATTTGGCGAGCCATCAATACAGAGTTTCCAAACAGAAACTCAGAAGAACATTTATCGATAATGTGACGTGATTAAAACAAGTGTGATTAAAGATTAGATCCTTTAAAATACCAAATTCCAAGAAGAAATTAAAGTGCCAGGACATCTGACCCTCTTTAGATCAGATCGAGTCCAAGATCTGTTAGGCACAACAGGCTATCAAACTGCTCATAAAAGTCAAGGGATTTTATTTATGAATTCATTAAACGTATATGCTGATCATTTCACTGATACAGTGATTCTGGGTGGCTTGTAGAATAGTGAAAAGCAAAAAAAAAAAAAAAAGTTAATTTAAAAGTTAGAGAAACAGGAAACTAAAAACCAAGAGGGCCAGCAACATCTCTGCCCCATCAGCCACTCCCAGGACCAGGTTTTCAGGCTCTGCTGGAAGGCCAGGAGTATGGGGGGCCGAACACACCTCCAGTGGGAAAGTATTGTGAGATTAATTCTCTTTAAAACTGAATTTTTTTAAAAAAAAAAATCATTGGCTTATTTATGTGTTCGAAATATCTGCCCTTTGCTTTTTTCGCTTTGGCAAATCTTCAGCGTAGCTGAAAATCAGTTTACACTGCAGGAGGCAGATGGAACTTTAGAATAATATGTATGAGCTAATCGGCGGGTCACCAAATTTCTGACGAGACCATGCTGTTATTTGTGGTTCGTTTTGACTTTTGTGTGGCTTTCTCGCACACCTCAAATACTTACGAAGCAAATTCTGCTGCACAGATTCAGAGCGGTACAAGTTGACGTGGTTTTTCTTAAAGACGTTTTTTAATAGCTGAGCTCTTTCAGTTAAGCTAGGAAAGAAAAGTGACAAATTGATGAAATGCACTAAAATTTATGGCGGGTGAGTGGGGCAAAAACCCAGACCGCGACAACAACTATTGAACAGCATATTGGAAAAGAACAAATGGCAGCAATCATCACCCATTTAACATCAATGTGTTAAATGGGTGACATATATAACATCAGCTATATTATACAGCTACTTAGGGACTGTAAATGGAATTATTTATTGGCAACGCTACTTCGGTTTCAGCTCCTATTAGCAAAGCCAGAAGATTTTTGTTAACTAGTTCTGTATTTCACAACGATCGAGCTCTTAATAAGTATTGTAGCTGGAAAGATGATTATTATTTTTGTTTACTTTATGCTTTAAATCAGGGCTGTAGATTTAGCCTCAAAATTACTTTAAGGGGCCAGTAGGGTGTCAATACATTTCTGGTTTGATGATTTAACGGAATAAACCAGAGTTTGGTTCGTGTTATCTTAAAACATTTAAATATTAGGACTTAATCAGCAAGGTGGTGATGGCGTCCAGAAAGAAACTAGAGAGAGCCGTACAGGCAGTCCTCGACTTACGACCACAGTTGACCCCAAAATTTATGCTGCTAGGCGAGAAATCTGTTAAGTGGCTTTTGCCCCATTTTAGGACTTTTCTTGTCCCATTGGTTAACTGAATCACTGCAGCTGTTAAATGAGTAACGTGGTTTTCCCCCATTCACTTTGCTCGTCAGAAAAGTCACAAAAGGGGACCCCGGGACGCTGCAACCATCGTAAACGTGAGTCAGCTGTCAAGCATCCGAATACAAATCACGTGACCGGGGGGGAATGCTGCAGTGGTCGTGAGTGTGAAAAAAAAAAAAAAAAAAGTCCCTTTTTTTCCAGTGCCGTTGTAACTTCGGTCTCTAAATGAACTGTTGTAAGTCGAGGACTACGTGTAATTTTGGATCTTTTGTGCCAATGCCTTCCCTTCGCGTCACTTGCACCAACACCATGCCATTGTCAAATTTGCAGGGATGGATTCCTGAATTAGAATTTAGAATAGAATAGAAGCTGGAAGGGACCTTGGAGGTCTTCTAGTCCAGCCCCCTGCTCAAGCAGGTGACCCTGTAACATTCCAGACCGGTGGTTGTCCAGTCTCTTCTTAAAAACCTCCAGCGATGGAGCGCCCATGATTTCTGGAGGCAAAGCCGTTCCACTGGTTAATTGTCCTCACTGGTCAGGAAGTTTCTCCTTTTATTCCAGGGTGCTTTTCTCTTCGATCAGTTCCCAACCATTGCTTTCTTGCCCTGCCCTCTGTTGTTTGGGGGGAATAATTTGAGAATTCCCTGGGTGAAGCTTGGGGATTGGGGGGGGGGGGGGAGGAAGAGCAGGGGGAGGATGGAAGCAACTGCAAAATGGAGAAAGGGAAGTCAAACTTCATGGACTGACCCAAGTTTCTCAAAAAAACGGCTGGGTTTAGTCCTAAGCAATCCAAATGTAGGAATGAAAGAAATTACATGATTTGGGGGTGGGGCGGGCTGAAGGTGTTAGGATTCAGCGTCAGCCTGTGATACCGGCAGCTGAGTCTGATGATTCTGAAGAGGAGGAGGAGGGGTTTGGAGAACCTTTGGTGTCAGAGGGAGGTGTTGTGATTCAGGGTCAGCCTGTGGGTTCGGCAGTTGGGTCGGACGACTCAGAGGAGGAGGAGGGGGGTGTTGGAGAGGTTGCTGAGGGGGTTGGAGAGCTTGCTGATGAGAGCCCTCAGCCCGGCCCCTCCCACCTGGTCAAGACGCAGACCCAGCTGTGTGAGCCTGACAGCGTGGATGAAGATGACCCACAGCTGGCCCTGTTCAAGGATGCCCGACGCAGGAGGCAGTCAATCAGGAGTAAACAGAGGAAGGCAATGGGGCACCTTGGAAGGAGGCAGAGAGAAGCCACGCCCTGAACTATTTAAAAGGGGAACGCGTGGGAGGGCTGGTTTGCTGAAGGCAACCGCTTGAATAGCTCCTGTTTCATGGTTCGTGTCTTGTTCTGTTTGCTTTTGTATCCATAAATTTGGCAGGCTTAGTTCCAGCCTCTTGCCTTCTTGTAAAAGGGGTTGTCCCTGCCTTATCTGCAGGGCCGGTAGCAGGCTGGTACAGAACAGGAGGCTCTGATGCACTGCAGGACTCTCAGCCTGGCCCCTCCCATCATGTTCCTCCTCAGACTCAGCCTTGTGAGCACGAGGTATTGGATGTAGATGATTCACAGCTGGATCTATTCAGGGACGCTAGGAGCAGGAGGCAATCCAGCAGAGCAGAACAGAGAAAGGCAATGAGGCAACTCGGTGAGAGGAGGAGAAGGCAATGAGAAGCCACGCCTTGGGACTGCTGAGAAAAGGGGAAGGTGTGGGAGGTGCTGGTTGCTGAAGGCAACCTTTTGAAGATCTTCTGCTAGAGTGCTGGTCTGTTATTCCTGCTTAACTCTTGTTTGAGCTCTTGGTTTAACTCTTGTTTGAACTTTTGATTTCTTTGTAAATAAATCTGATTGGGTTTTTCCAGCCGGTTGACTATAAAAAGGGGTTGTCCCTGACATTCAAACAGAGCCGGTCGTAGGCTGGAACAGAACAGAAGGCTAAAACAAACAATGAGCGGTTGCAGCAGCTGGGCTTGCCTAGTCTGACAAAGAGAAGGACTAGGGGGTGATATGATAGCATCTTCCAATATTTGAGGTTCTGTCCCAGGGCAGAGGGCTTTGCTTTACTTTCCGAAGCACAAGGAGGCGGGACTAGAAGCAACCGGTAGAAGATCGTTAAAGAGAGATCCAATCTAGAATGAAGGAGAAAATGCCTGAGGGAGAGCAATTAGCCAGTGCCTTCAGAAGTTGGATGTCAACGCTGCAAACATTTGACATGTTTTTGCACTGACGATGTAAGAGACGGCCTTTTGTTTAAGGTGCTTCGCTTTCAATCTTGAAGGGAGGGAAATTTCAAACGGCTATTTTGAGAAGAGACGTTTAGCCGGGCGCGGAAGGGGAAGAAGTGAAACTCTGAATGTAAAACTAATTGGTGGACTGATGACGTGTGATTAGGGGAGGGAGATTGTGCAGGGTGTGATGTATCAAGGGGAGGAGAGGTCAGATTCTGGCATCCCTCCAGGAGTGCCGATGTTTCGTTTCATTACTAAGACTTTTTAGATAAATATTTATGCCTGCAATTGGTTTGAACTGTCTCATTTATCGCAACCATGACATTGTGGGTGCTTCATCACTGCAGGTTTTTGAGAAGAGACTGGGCAGCCATTTGTCTGAAATGGTGTAGCGTTCTCGGCCTGAGCAGGGGGGGGGTTGGACTAGAAGACCTCCGAGGTCCCTTCCAACTTTGTTATTCTGCGTGCCCCAGGATTGCTTCAAGATTCTTCCATCCCTTTGACAATAGTTTTGTTCTAGGCCTTCTCCCCTCCTTTACACCATTCCATTAAAAGTTGTAAAAAGCGTGAAACACAGGTTTGGAAAACAGAGGTGAAGCCCTCTAACTGTTGCCAGATATTTGGTGAGTCTTACCTTGTAAAGAGTTAGGAGGGAGGGTTAAAGGGCATTAAAATGATAAATGGTATTTTAATTATAGACGCATCGCGCCAGCAACATCTTATCTGAATTACAGGTTTATGAAATAATGCTGTTAACTACACTGTCATTACTTACATATTATATTTACTCTGTGACTATAATTATAGTTATGTTATATTATCATATATGATATTATAGTTACTCTTAACTACTCTGGGAGATGAAGCCAAGAAAAAAGAGAGAGTGCTATTACCACATAATAATAGTACAAGGAATAAAAGAACTGAATCGAAGTTTTACAAAAAAAAATTAAATTTGCAAGGTAAAGGGCTACTGCCAAGCAGAAGCTATTCTTCAGGTACATTCAAATGCATCCTTGTGTGCAGCCATTTGAAGTCCCTTATTTCCAACAGCTTCTGGTTAGGGGTTCAACTATTTCCCTTTCAGGCCCACTGAAATATACATATCATAATGAACTATTATTACGCGGTGGCTCAGTGGGTTAGGACAATGAGCTTGTCGATCAGAAGCTCGGCAGTTTGGCGGGTCGAATCCCGAGTGCCGCGTAACAGAGTGAGCGCCTGTTACTCGTCCCAGCTTCTGCCAACCTAGCAGTTCGAAAGCACGTCAAAATGCAAGTAGAAAAATAGGGACCGCTACGGTGGGAAGGTAACAGTGTTCCGTGCGCCTTTGGCGTCTAGTCATGCCGGCCACATGACCACGGAGACGTCCTTGGACAAGCGCTGGCTCTTCGGCTTTGAAACGGAGATGAGCACCGGCCCCTAGAGTCGGAAACGACTAGCACGCATGTGCGGGGGAACCTTTACTTTTACCTAATGAACTATTAGTAGAAATAAGGCTCCTTTAACTGGCTAGATGCAATAGGACAGGCTATAAGCTAAACCTCGCTCTTCTCAGCAGGTTGAACTAGTTGCATAGTTAGTTCAAGTGGATACTGAATTAATTGGAAGAGAATGCCTAATTAACTATAGCAATATGTGGTTCATTTTATGAGCAAAATTCATTCAAGAACCTTTATGACTTTTGATTTTAGACTCCAAGCGGTGAGGTCAAATCAGGCGAAAGCACATAAATAGAATGCTAAAATATTCGAGCTTGGATAATCATATTTTACCTTTTCCCTTGCAGAACAACACCTGGGTCTTGCGATTTGGCTTCCAACTCCTGAACTTCATCTACTAAGGTTTTAAATGCTGCCCTCTTTACTCTAAAAGAAGATTTAAAAAACTTTTTGTTAAATTTGTTTTAAAGTTCTAAGGCTTTTTATCGGTCCGCAAATATGGGCATAAAATTAAAAGCAACGCAGTAACGTTAAATTCAGTCCCACAACAGTATTATCTAAGAAAGTATATGTATTACGCTGGTGCAGCCCACAGAAAACTCAGATCATTCATTCATTTTTAAGATTAACCATTAGGGAACTAGGGAGTAAGTTTTTCCAAAGAAGCATTGAATTCATGCAGTATATGTGCTTTTAACATTTTTTACTTTCACATAATAAAACTGTGATACACAGTATTATACATTGTTCTCCTCTGAAGAGTAATCTCAGCCAAAAGAACAATCTGCCAAAGTAGGTCATAATTTAGTAGACTTAAGGAATCAACTCTCTATATATGTGTAAATCTAATTGAGCTTGTATTTAATTAGGAAGATATGCCAATAATTATACTACATCATTAAATGCACTTACTTAGGAATACATCCTGTTGAACTAATGGGATTTTGTCCTGAGTAGCTGGGAAGACTGCACAGTAATTTTAGCTAATTAACAAATGGGCAGATTAATTATTTGGTAGACCATATATTAATTATACCATACTTACACTTTATATACTACATCAAATATCAGTGCTGTCATTGGAATACTAAATAAGCCCATCCAGAAGACTCCGGAGCTGAACAACATCACGGCCTATATAGATTGAAAAAAAACACACACACACACAATGAAACGTTGGTAATGATGGTAAATAAAATATCTCCGGAAGGCTAATCTTCATAAATCACCTAGGTAGAAAAAGAAAATAGTGCCAAAAGAAGATAATATTTGTAGCTCAGGGTTGAACTGTGGGGGTCCTTGGTGCTTTCTGGAGTTGGTTGTTTTCCTGCAGACATCTCATAATCTCATCTGTGCTAGAAGGAAGTGGTCTGTGTGTGTTTGTGTATGTATATCTATCCCACACCCTTCTACTCAGTGCTAGAAAGGCATAGGCTTTGTGGAGAGGAGGAGGAGGAAGGAAGGAAGGAAGGAAGGAAGGAAGGAAGGAAGGAAGGAAGGAAGGAAGGAAAGACATCTGTGGGGTCCTTGGTGATCTCTAGAGTTGGTTGTTTTCTTGCAGACGTTTCATTACCCAACTAGGGAACGTACTCAGTGCTAGAAAGAAATAGGGTTTGTGGAGAGGAGAAGGAGAAAGAAGGAAGGAAGGGTTCGCAGTCGGTGTTGACGGGAGGGCAGAGATCCGCCCCGAGGCCTCTCATTTGTGGAGTCCCTCAGGGGTCGGTTCTCTCGCCTCTCCTGTTCAACATCTATATGAAGCCGCTGGGCGAGATCATTCGTGGTTTCGGGGTGGGGTATCATCAGTACGCTGATGATACCCAACTTTTTCTTTCCACCCCGAACCAACCCAGCGATGCCCTCTCCGTGATGTCCCGTTGTCTGGAGGCGGTCCAGGTCTGGATGGGGAGAAACAGGCTTCGTCTCAATCCCGCCAAGACTGAGTGGCTGTGCATACCGGCATCTCGGGTTAACCAAATTATTCCATCTCTAACGATGGGGGGTGAGGTGTTACCCCCCGTTGATAAGGCGCGCAACTTGGGCGTCCTCCTGGATTCACGACTCAATTTTGAAGATCATATAGGAGCCGTGACCAGGGGGGCTTTTGCCCAGGTTCGCCTGGTGCACCAGTTGCGACCCTATCTGGACCGAGATGCCCTACGCACAGTCACTCATGCGCTCGTGACCTCCCGTTTAGATTACTGCAACGCTTTCTACATGGGGCTGCCCTTGAGGACCACTTGGAGGCTTCAACTGGTGCAGAATGCGGCCGCGCGAGTTGTGATGGGGGTTTCCCGATACTCCCATGTAACACCTCTACTCCGCGAGCTGCATTGGCTTCCGGTTGCCCTCCGGGTGAGATTCAAGGTGCTGGTGATGACCTATAAAGCCCTAAATGGCTTGGGTCCGGGATATCTGAGGGAACACCTGCTGCCGGCATCAAGCTCCCTTCGTCCAGTGCGGTCCCACAGGGAGGGTCTTCTCAGGGTGCCGCCGGTGAGAGATTGCCGGCGGATGACACCCAGGGGTAGGGCCTTCTCTGTGGGTGCGCCTGCCCTTTGGAACCAGCTGCCGGTGGAGTTGAGGACTGCCCCCGACCTCCGTTCATTTCGTCGGGACCTGAAGACCTGGCTCTTCGAGCTCTCTGCCCCAGGCTGAGAATTTTTAATTTTAATTTAGTCCAATTGGGTTTTTTTTTAATTAATACAGGGATTATTATAATTTATTTTAATTTGTTTTTAACTTTTATATTTGTGTTTTTAATTACCCTGTAAACCGCCCTGAGTCCTTCGGGAAAGGGCGGTATATAAATGTAATAAAATAAATAAATAAATAAACAAACTGTGGGGTCTTTGGTGCTTTCTGGAGGTGGCTGCGTTCTTGCAGACATTTCATAATCTCATCTGTGCTAGAAGGAAGTGGTATGTGTGTGTGTATCTATCCCAGACCCTTCTACCGCTGATGACACTACCTAGTTGGGTAATGAAATATCAGCAAGAAAACCACATAGCTCAGAGAGCACCAAGGCTCCTCTTCCACTCTGCAAACCCTTTTTTTGTTCTAGCCCTGAAGTAGTGAAACGTCTGCAAGAAAAGCACCGAGCTCAGACTGCAGCATGAACCCCACGTTAAAAAATGAGCTCCGACCTACAAAAATGTATTTTACTGTCTCCAGGGATTGCAAAGAGAAGGAACTCTTCCTAGCTGAAGGAAAGCCTGCTTGTGGGCTGTTTCGTTGCCTGGAAATGAAGACCAAAGGCTGGTGTAGCACGATTCTCCCAGAAGGGGAACACAGTAACTTGCGTACCTTTGAATACATACACACACAACATATATACACACAGACGTGTGTGTTTGTGTGTATGCGTATATGTGTATTTCCTCCTGAAAACATTTACATGGCTACTGGCCTTTAAAACTCAACAGAAAAACTCTGCGGGCATGGTTTCACCATCGGCATTATTATTTTCTTCAGGATTGCATGATTTTCATCTTCGTTCTAGCGTTATTTTTTTAATGTTTTTCTTGTTTTTAAAAATGATTTGGGTTACCTTGCAATCATCCCATTGTTTTACCGTTGGGATAACACTGCTCTGCAAAATTTTAGGCAGTGGGATAAAACATGCTGAATGCGGAAACCTATAACAGTTGCGGTTTAACTGAGTTTTTTTTTCATTTACGTGTCCTCGTCCTTTATTCGCTCTCCGGAGAAGGGGATGGGATTACACAAAAGCACCGTAAAGGTTGGAAAGCACAGGCGCAGCCCCTGGATTAACAACGGAAGTTTACAAGTGAGATTCCCAAGATATTTTAAGTGAATTTACAAGCTGAGGGGGCATACGGCACGCATGTGGCTTTTATTTCTCTCATTAGCTCCAGATACACGCAGGAGAGTGGCCATGGTGGAGCAGTGGGCTAATGCCTCCTTAAGTAACACCAGCTGCCTGTAATTAGTGCAGGTTCGCATCCCACCAGGCTCAAGGTTGACTCAGCCTTCCATCCTTCCCAGGTAGGTAAAATGAGGACCCAGATTGTTGGGGGCAATTAAGCTGACTTTGTAATAATGCCGCTGGGGGTGTGTGTGAAAGCCCTAACAAGCAGGCATATACATAGAATGAAGGCTACTGCTAAGCTTGTAAGCCGCCCTGAGTCTTGGGAGAAGGGCGGGATATAAATGGGATTAAAATAAATAAATAAATAAATAATTCCAGGTTTCAGTAGCATAGCGTGACACGAGGAACACGAGCAACGTCCAAAACAAAACGGATCCAAGATGTTGGAGAGGAGTTTTTGGCAACTGCATCTGTTCAAAAATCAGGGGAACCGATGGATCCTCACCTCAATCCAAGGGCAAACCGAGAAAATTTCCAGCCAGGAGCTTCGGAGGGTTTTTATAACTCTTCTGCTAAATGCAACAGTATGCCTCAAAAAAAAAAAAAAAAACAACGACACTCATTTGGATCTATCAATGCTTCTGGAAGAGGGGGGGGAGGCCTGATAATCCCCTGGGACTGCAACCTGTCCCCCCCCCCAAAAAAAAATCACTCCAGAGAGACAAGGGACCCTTTTTCCTAAGGCTTGAGGAGCAGGGGGCAATGGGGCAGGGGAGTAAAATCCGTGGCCTCTCGTGTCCGCAGCGATGCAGTTCTGTGTGCTTTCGGAAGGCATTTAAACTGAACCGAGTGCCTGCCTTTGCCATGATCCAAGTGATCCGCTTTACAGGTGGGAATGGAAGCTGCTCTCTGGGATTTAATCCAGAGGAACGAATACTGAGGCTCCCGCAGAATTCAGATCCGTTAAGGCACGAAAGAAAAAGAGGCTAGTTGCTCTTGCTGAAAGTGTGTTACGCAAGGGCTGGAGAAGAAAGGCCGAGTTGATGTGTAGTGGGGTGGGGTGGGCGGGCCAAGAGAAAATGATAAATAGGACTGATTTCTGAATTAAAAATAAAGGCCAAAAAAAAAATATATATATATGGCTGGATTAAGGGGTGGTGGTGGTGGATTTAAATAGCATGCTTTTAAAGAAGAAAAAGGTTCTTAATGACTTTTTAAAGTTAGGGAAACAACCAAAGAGCTACATCCCTTGCCTAAGCCCCCTTGTATTGAGACGCTGCTTGGTGAAACAGCAGAATTGATAATGTAGGTCTCAGGATGTTAATTCTGAGCATTGTGATGCTAACTACGAAGGAAAGAACAAGGGCTGCCCACATTCACTCAATCCAGCCTTTGGCTTTACAAAAAAACCGAGCAACCTGAATTGAAAAAAAGGAGTGGGGAGAGAAGGAAAACCACCCTTTTTTTTTTTTTTTCCTGCATCATATTTGAAAGCTTGTCAGTTTTTTTTTTTTTTTTTTTTTTTTGCCCCCTTTCCCCTCTGCAGTTAATCCAAAAGTAAAAAAAAAGATTTAAAGCTGACATTCACTTTAAAGACAGACAGCTTCTTTGTACCGCTTCGGGTGAAGAGGGAGAAATGCACAATCCCACGGAGGTATTCCCTTCCTTTCTGTGTGTGTGTGTGTGTGTGTGTGTGTGTGTGTGTGTGTGTGTGTGTGGGCTCAGCGGAACCATTTTGTCTCTAACTTTTCACATCTCTCTGCCCGCAGACGGGTCAGCTGGGAAACGGCAAAGGGATCCAGGGCAGACAATGGCGCTTAACAGGGAAGGCCTGTTCTGGGCTGGACTCCGTCTGCCTTTTCGCGATTTACACATTCGCCGGCCGGCTGCCCGGTGCCAAGTCTCCTGCCCCCCCCCCCCCCCCCCCGGCTCCTTTTCGGCCTTGGGAAATCGAGCGCAACCCGCTCAAAGACGTTAAGGGAGAAAGACAGATCGCCAGCGAATCGGCCTCAGTGGATCCGAACGGGCTTAGAACCGTTTCGGCGTTAACAGGGGAAAGCCTCCCTTTGGATTTCTGTCGGCTTTCGGAGACACGCCAGAAGCATTTGAGATCAGCGGCTTTAACCATTTCACCAAACTGGGCTGCCTTATTTGCCGGTTAGATTTTTTTATCCTCCAGGTGGCGAGCGTGTAGAGTGCTTCTGCTTCCTCCTATTTTTCCCCACAACCACCCTGTGAGGATGGTTGGGCTGAGAGAGTGACTGGCCCAAGCCACCCAGCTGCCTTTCATGGCTAAGGACTAGAACAGTTTTCTTATCTGAACATTCTAATACACACACATACACACATACGTGTGTGTGTGTGTGTGTGTGTGTGTGTGTGTATAAGATTTTTTTCTTATATCCCGGAGTTCGTTTTTATTTTTACTGATTTCAAACACACACACACACACTCACACACACACAAATAAATTTGGATTGCTGACAAAGAATTAAAGGGAGACTGATATAGCTATTTCAAGCTTCGTTGCTGTCGTCAGCCACACCCTTCTGAGATTCGAACCTGGGCTGACTGATGAGAGCAACGAAGCTTGAAATAGCTATATCAGTCTCCCTTTAATTCTTTGTCAGCAATCCAAATTTATTTAATATAAACAATTGTCGCAGTTGCGACTGCCGCCTGTGGATGGCCCTAGTTTGGGCTGACACAGGCAAAAGATTTCGCCCATATTTGGATCGACGAGGTGCTCAAAAACACTCAAGGCATATATATATGTATGTATGTATGTATGCACGTATGTATGGACTCCCTTATCATTCAGCCCTTGCTCTGATAATGTCAACAGCTTGTTGACGAAAGCTCAGCAATAAAGAAGAATTTTTTCTTATATCCCGAAGTTCGTTTTTATTTTTACTGATTTCAAACACACACACACACACATACAATCATCATCATGCCGCTTGGGGTGTGTGTGAAAGCCCTAATAAGCAGGCATATACATAGAATGAAGGCTACTGCTAAGCTTGTAAGCCGCCCTGAGTCTTCGGAGAAGGGCGGGATATAAATGGAATTAAAATAAATAAATAAATAAATCATCATCATCATCATCATTATCCCCTAGAGGCGAATCTTCAGGCTTCTGTTTAAATGCTTTTCTGAAACTTTTTTTTTTTAACGCTGGTGTGTTAAATTACCACCTTCGGGAGAACTCCTAAACTGTTGAGAAGATTGCCAACAAGTTTTAAATCACCTCCTGCTGGAAATAAAAATTATAACACGTGTTTTTCAAAAGTCGGTGTTAATTAAAAGAAATTATTACCTCCCCTGACATGTCCGGTGCCATCGGAATGATTGGCCACAAAGAAGAATAGACGCCAAAAAATACGATCCAGAGGACAATGCTGCCCCATATAGCTATATGACTAAACTGGAAAGAAGAAAAGAAAGAAACGCAGTTAGTCAATGAATATTTTTAAAGACTGTATCTTTATAAATCTGAATTAACGCCCCCTCCCCCTCAAAAAATCCACCAGTAATTAAAAGGGTTTGTACATTGCCTAAGTAGAAAAGAACTGCTATCATTCACTGCTTTGTAATATTTTAAAGACATCTTACCAAAGTCCAATATGAAGTCTCCAGTCCAGCTTTTAAGCACACTGTTATGACCACAAACTAAAAAAAAAAAAAAAGAGAGAGAGGAGAGACGTTACTTTACTTTTCCTGACCGGGTTAACGCTGAACTCAGATTGAAACCCACGATTTCACCATCAAAGAAATGTTTAACCTTCTCACGTCTGCACATACAGAATTTGAGAAACTTTGTTATCTTGCTTCTGCATTCGGATAGGGATCGAGTGGGCGCACACACAGACGTGACTTATATTCTGGAGCTTAGGAGTGAGAGAGTGTGCATCTCTGGGTTGCGGGCGCGTTTGGCAAAGGACGACTCAGGAAAACACACAAACTCAACCCACGAGTTGTCCGTCTGTCATCTGGGGCAACAACACCCCAGAGGCTTTGCTTAGATGAAGCCATTGATGGGAAGAACAAAACAGCGATCATCACAAATCTGAAAGTAGATGGTCAGCGTGGGACTGCTCTTGTGTAAAAATGACACCGAGTGACTCGGCCTTTGGTTGTTGCTAGCAGAAGCAACAGCCCTTCAGATTTATATACCGCTTCATAGTGCTTCACAGCAATGCCCCTCAACCTCCTGGGCACCACGGGTGTGTGGTTTCACACACGTGTGCAGATGAAGCTTTGCTCTCTTGTGCCACCCCTGTTCCTAACGGGCCACGGAGTGGTACTGGGCCGCAGCCTGAGGGCTGGGGACCCCTGTTTTGCAGCCCTTCTCTTAACAAGTTTACGGAGTCATCCTATTGCCCCTTCCCCCCCCCCCCCCCCTCAACAATCTGGATCCTCATTTTACCAACCTCAAAAGGATGGAAGACTGAATCAGTCTTGAGGATCGTACTCCTGGCAGTGGGCAGAATTAGCTTGCAATGCTGCGTTCTAACCCCTGCGCCACCGGGGCTTTTAAGTGACCTTCAGGGTCCCTTCCAACATCATCACCATCATCATGACTCAGGGAGGTCACTGCAGCATACACTGCTCCTTCCGGTTTTAAGATCTCAGCTGGATTACTATGAGGAGAACTTACCGTATATACGGCATTTCCCAAAAGCAGATAGTCCGAAGTTCTACCACTGGCAAACACAGTATCTGTAAAATAATAACACTGCCAACACTAAGAGATTAGGTATCGTGGTTCCGACAGATGAAACTCTTCCAAAGAACTTCGAGGCTATTGTTTACCTTAAAGGATCTTGTATTCGAGTAGCAGAATATCGGCACTTACCTATTCGAAACCAAAAGCTGAATTCCCCTCCCCTGGGCACCTAAGCGGAATTCCCTCCTCCAATTGACAGTCATAAATCACGTTCCCCAATTAGCTTGAAGCGCGGGCTTCCTCTCCAGCCGCCAATTCTTTATCAGCTCTGGGCTCAGTAGCGTTGATTCTCACGCTAAGTTTAGTGTTGCTATGTCTAGCTGGACTCTCATTCACATCCCTTCCCTCCCAGCATCATCTAACTCTAAAAGCGAATGGGAAAAAGATGGCTACATTTCCATCCGTTGTCAACGCAAAAACATCCGAGGTTAGCAGCAGCGTTGACACAGGGCATGCAATTTCTTTCTTTCGTTAGATCAATATGGCTGCCAATTCACCAAGAAACTCTCCCCTACAAATGTCTCAATACTGGTACTTCGAGAAAGAAAAGATGATAGATAGCTTGTATAAATGGATAAACTACCAGCCATGTTTATATGTAAGCAACCACACTTCTATGTACCCAGCACATCTGTATAACAGGGCAAATGGGTGAAGAAGGAAATCTGGAGTTAAAGAGGAAAAAAAAAAAAATCCAGGGTTTTTCAACCTGGGCAACTTTAGGATGGGTAGCTTTCAGAATTCCCCATCCGGCATCCCGGCATCCTTGTTTAAATGGTACTTATTCGTTAAAGCCGCAGCCTAAGTCATTTACAAAGAGATTAAAAACTTCAGTTGTGAATCACAAACTCTTTAATCAGGTGTTAGGCTAAAGTGGCAGTTGAGGAGGAGGAGGAGCAGAGGTCTCCAGGTGGTCCTCGACGTACGACCACAATATAACCCCCACATTTCTGTCGCTAAGTGAAGCATCTGTTAAGTGAGCTTTGCCTCTTTTTACAACCTTTCTTTCAACAGTTTTTAAGGGAGTCACTGCGGTTTGTTTAGTTGTTCACTTAACGGTTGTTAAGTGAAGCTGGCTCCCCCCATTGACTAGGCTTGTCAGAAGGTCTCAAGTCTCCCAGGGACATAAATATGAATCATTTGCCAAGCATTTTGAATTGTGATCACTTGCCTGCGGGGATGCTGCAATGGGGTGAAAAACAGTCGTAACTCACTTTTTGTCTGTGGACTAAACGAATAGTCACTAAGCGAGCTGTTGAAAGTTGAGGACTACCTGTATTCCATTTTAAGATCCTTGCTTCTAATAAAGAGTGCCTTCATATTAGCTTAGAAATAAATGTATTTAGTATATTTCCGCATATTGTGAGGTTCTGTGGAGGAATAGAGGGGTTGCTTGCTAATCGTTAATAGTTCTAGGCCAAGGGTAGGCAACCTTGGCTCGTTTATGACTCGTGGACTTCAAGCTGGCTCAGGAATTCTGGGAGTTGAAGTCCACGAGTCATAAAAGAGCCAAGGTTGCTTACCCCTGGCGTAGGCCTTTCCATCTGGGCAAAAACACGTGTTGCAACTTTCTAGGGCTCAGGTAGGTCAAGGAAGTGCTGAAATAAATATGGATTTCTTAAACAAAGAGATATGTACATTTCTAGTATGGATGCAGTTATTATTATTTTTTTTTAAAGAAAATATTTACTTACCATACTGGATGGCTTTTAGCGGAAACCAAAACAGAATTACTGAATGAAAGAGACCATTTAAACAATGGATCCAGAAAACCTAAGCGAAAACATACAATGATGAGTCACTGTGATGAAAGTAACTCTGTGAATTTTGACTTTGTGTGTGTGTGTGTGTGTGTGTGTATCAAATCGGTCAGCCCTAGAGGAGATCAACCCTTAAAAGGACTCCAGAAGATGGTAGAGGCCAGGAAGGCCTGGAGGAACATTGTCCATGGGGTCGCGATGGGTTGGACACGAATTCGCAACAACAACAACAACAACAACACACACACACACAAATATAAATTTATATTATATATATATATGTGTGTGTGTGTATATATAAATTTATATTATACACAAACATATATGCATATATTATATACAAACATATATACATACACACACACACATATATATGTACGCATGCATGTATTTTTAAATAAATGTTTTTATAGTAAAGCCAAAAACAAATGAAAAACAATAGTTGCTAATCACGTAGCCCTATTAAGCCAATTAATTGTGTACATGGAGTGTTTTTGGTTTATACCCTGATTGACGTTACGAATATAGATTATAATACAATTATATCAAAAAAGTACAAGAAGTCTATGTGTTTTTCTGTATTTATGTAGAGTCATTTCAAGAGTAAGTAAGAAAAAAAACCCCCGTTTTACCATTGCTGTAAAAGGAAAGTTGTTTTGTAGTACTGTATAACCTGCTTTTACAAGTCACAATCTTTATTGTGCTATTAATCGCTTGAAATTGTTCAAAGAACAGAGTTATGTTCTTCTGCCTCAAAAAATTTTCTACCCTGCCTGTAACATCTTTGTAATATTATCTAACTGGCGAAGGTTTTACCATCTAATTTATGCCACAATACTTTGCATATTTGAACTTGGGTGTTACTCATTAACCTCTCCTTGCTGTGTCATTGAGCAAAGAGTATTATTTGAGAAAAAGCTGAGGTGGGAGGGGGCAAGAAAATTAGGATGGCTTTTTCATTTCTATGGTGAATACTTATTGTCCCATGTTAATCCTTTAACCTCTCTTCCATGGCCCCTGAACTTTGACCCTTTTGATCACAACGAACCTGTGCATTATAACATAGGGAAATAAAAATTCTCAATCTTCCACATATCAAGCAAAAAATGTCTCTCTTTACAGACCATTCGAAATTGTAAAACCTGTTTAAAATGAAAAACAATAAAAGGTACAGGCCTGATCAGTTTCGAAAATATAAAATATAATGAAAACATCTACAACGGAGTGGTTCGTGGAATTTGACCACATTCACAACTGTGCAAAACGAAACTAAACAGGACACTGCACAAATATAATCACTTCACTTGCATTCACTGAACTTTTCCAAAAATAATTACAACGCAAAAAATTGTGGCTGAAAGCCTATCAGAGTAAGTAGCTGAATTTCGCTTGGATCTATCTGGTCTACACAATTATTTATACTGTAATTTGTATTTAACAGAAAAGGAATGTAAAGAAAAGAAAAATGTACGAAGCATTTAAGAAACTCAGGACATTTGAGCTGTTTAAAGTCTTAAAAGTGCTATAAATAAGTGGTATTGAAATAGAAACAAATAAAACATCAGCCACATTACTTTAAAACATGACCTGTATAATTATGTTAATTAATTTGGTGTTAATCAATTTGGTGTTAACAAAACCACCAACATTAGTCCATACCGCCCTGAGTCCTTCGGGAGAAGGGCGGTATATAAATAAAATTATTATTATTATTATTATATTTAAGTGTTCTACATGTATTTGTGTCATTTACTTATACCTACTGAAGAGAATTGTATGCAGAAAAACAATATAACAACAATGGAAACGAAGGTCCACACCAGCTAAGAATCTGCAGTTGAGATTTCACTTGGTTGTGTGTTATGATACAAAAAAATTATACTAACTGGGTTACATAATTGAATTGGCAAAATATACACTCTCGGATTCAGATTTCAGATAACTACCCTTAAAGCCCAAACTAGTACATCAGTACTTGGAAATTGTCTATTATCCAATGCTTTTAAAAAAGTTTTTAAAGGACGAGGATAAATAATTTGAAAACTATTATTATTTACTCATAATATGAAAAATTCATGGTTCGCGTGAAGCCCCAAACGTCTCAGCAAACAAGCAAAAACAAGAAACGCTCCCATACACATGAATGATTGATTTGTTTGCTCAAAGTCCTTTCCATGCCTTTTTTAAACCGCATTAAATCCTCCTCT
The DNA here is from genome assembly GCA_024449315.1 of Daboia siamensis. Lineage (NCBI taxonomy): Eukaryota > Metazoa > Chordata > Lepidosauria > Squamata > Viperidae > Daboia > Daboia siamensis. Next base: position 94,873 of record JAKJMR010000982.1, on the reverse strand, counting down.
GAAAATTTTATGCATATTCATGAACAGCTTTTCTCTGGAAAACTAGCTAGCTCAAAAAAACCCAGAAGGATTGGATTTTATTGTTACTGGAGCTTACTGAGATATAGGGGACCACCATCCTCAAACTTACATTTAAATGATTTTAATCCCATTGCTGTAAAATAAAATCAAACAGGTGTGCGTGAAATAATCAGAAGTGATTTCCAACTACCTTTGAATTGAAATCCAGAGCGTTTTGGGAAGTCTTGTATAACTCAGGGTATTTTAACATGTTTTCTTTGTGACAGGATCTCTCAAATATTCCGAGCGTCAATGGAGGCATGGCCGTAAACATCTAACGTGCAAACCAAATATAGGAACAAAAATTCGTGATGAACATTCAACCTGTTTTAACCGTTAGCGCGGTCAAAGAAATTAATTACAAAAACTTACCACATTATAAAGTCCTATGCACCATCTTTCAAACAGGATCTGTCCAGAAAATCCGTTAACAAATGCAAACCATATCTGAAGAATAGAGTTCAAACACTGTATCAGTTTTATGGATTCAAGGGCATCATTTCTTGAATCAATTGTTATTTAAAAATGGGGGAAATTTTAATGGCAGACAAGGTAATGAACGTGTGAAGAACCTCCATCCTATAATTAAAAAAAATTGCTTTAAATCAATTCTGATTAAGGTCAAATCCTTCATGATATCTGTTCCTGACACAATGTTTTATGCAGATTATTTTGGTTCCACATTATCTCTGTGCATGATACCATCTGAATTTGAAACATACCGTCTTGATCAAATCATTTATAAGGAACCTTTTTTCCAACTGTACTTCCAATCTGAAGTACTGGAATGACTAATATTTGCTAACCAAGTATGTTCACAACAGCAACAACATAAACTTTTTGTCATAGGAAAGATAACAAAGATGACAATGATATCTATTTAACTTTTATAGGTAACTGAGCACATGATTCCTTTGTTTCTTAAGGGTTCATTCCCATCCTTACAGACGTTAAATCAACTGATTAATTCTAATTACTAACGGATTAAAAAAATATCCCAAAATAATATTATCTGAATTTAATGCCTTTCTCAGCAAGACTGTTAATTTTTTTTTTCATATCTGAAGGTTCAGAATGGAATGTGCAAAATACTCATCAACCATCCGAATATCTGCAAAATTATATGTAAATTAAATTAACTGCCTAGGATTAATGTTTTGGTAACTATGCCACCTTACAGTGCACAAAGCAATGTTTTTTTTACAAGGCTCTTTTTTCCGGATAACTCTTTAAAGAAGTAACAGGGATTCTGTAGACACAACAAAAATAATACCGAGCTAACGTTTGAAATACAAATTATAGGCTTTGCTTTCAGCAACCGAATTCCAAATAGATCATTAACTGATATCTAATAATTAGAGGGAAAGGAGAGAAAGTTGCCTGAAAGCAATCTCTCACGTAGTAATTAACATAAGGAAAGCTGCTATAATTTAATAGATGTTGGGACGCATTGATTTGACTTTAATCAAAGGCATAACAAACCTTTCCCAGCTGCTAGGATTACGGATTAAGGCTGCTAATGTCAGCCACAGCCGCAAGTACACTAAAAAAAAGCCACACATCTACAGGTTTAACTTTGATCAGGTACTTCAGCAAAGAATTCGTAGTCCACATAAGCATCCTTAACAAGGTATAAAACATTTAAGCAACACTCTACGAACACGTGCTGTGCGTAGACGAATCCTGAAATATAAGCAATTACCTTCAGCACTTCAGGTAATATTAATTAATTAACGTTCGTAGTAGAATTTAATGCAATTTCACGGAAATATAAAGCCTAACTGGACACACACCGCTTATTTAAGTTAAATGCATCGGTCGAGATGTTTTCAAAATTGCAAGAGGACAAAAGAGAGAGACAGAGAGAGGGAGGGGGGAGGGAGAGAGAGAGAGGGAGGGGGAGAGAGAGAGAGAGAGAGAGAGAGAGAGAGAAAGAGAGAGAGAGAAAGAGAGAGAAAGAAAGAGAGAGAGAAAGAGAGAGAGAGAGAGAGAGAGAGAAAGAGAGAGAAAGAGAGAGAAAGAAAGAGAGAAAGAGAGAGA
>JAKJMR010000982.1:34534-71786 GCA_024449315.1 Daboia siamensis | reverse complement strand
AACTCCCAGAATTCCTGAGTCTCAGGAATTCTGGGAGTTGAAGTCCATGAGTCATAAAAGAGCCGAGGTTGCCTACCCTTGACCTCGCAGAAACAAACTGGCAGGGGAAATGAAAGCGACAAAGAAAAGCTATGCATTTTCTTTTTCTTTGCATATGCTTAACCGGAAAAAAGGGGTAGTAGTATAAAAAAAAAAAAGTTATGAGTCAGAATGGTGACCAGTGCAATTACAGACCTATTTTTATGCAAATCAAAATGGCACTGTGTTAAGCCCTTAAGAGGAAATAAATATTGTTAACTCTTCTGATAATCAGAATTTATTTCACAGTTTCGGTCACCACGATACCAAAAGAAAATAAAAATAAATGTTGAGGCTCTAGAAAGAGTGCCGAGGAGAGCAACAAAGATGATAAAGGGTGTGGAGGCTAAATTATATGATGAACGGTTGCTGGAATTGGGCATCTCTGGTTTAATGAAGATAAGGACGAGGGGTGACATGATAACAACTCTTCCAATATTGGAGGGGCTGCCCCAAAGAAGAGGGAGTCAAGCTGTGCTCCAAAGCCCCTGAAGGCAGGACAAGAAGCAACGGATGGAAACTCATCAAGGAGAGAAGCAACTAGAACTAAGGAAAAACTTCCTGACAGTTAGAACAACTAACCAGTGGAACAACCTGCCTCCAGAAATTGTGGGTGCTCCAAGACTGGAGGTTTTTTAAGAAGATTAGACAGCCATTTGTCTGGAATGGTCTAGGGTTTCCTGCTTGAGTAGGGGGTTGGACTAGAACAGAGGCCTCCAACCTTTCTTGATTGGTAGACCGGAGGGAAATGGAGACAGCATTTTACGCGCACGCGTGGACACACTGGTGGGCAGTGAGCACGTGCAACGCACCGGTTTTTGCCACAGGGTGCTGTTTGCGCCGCGGTAGTGGCGCTAGCATGAGTGGGGGTGAGTACGGCCCGCAGGTTGGGGTCCTCTGGGTTAGAAGACCTCTGAGGTCTGCCTTTATTACTTTGCAAGTAACTCAAGACGGTGAACGTACATAGTATCTCTTCCCACCCACTACTTTATGTTAGTTGTGAAGTTATGATTTGTTTTGCATCACCGTATTTCTGCACCATACATGTTTATTTTGCAGGTTTTCCAGTAAGGATGAGTCGCTAAATGATTTTTCTTCCCTTGCTTGTGAAGTCTGCCTAAAAGTAAAAGTGAAAGAAGTGAAACCATTAGATGTATTTGTGATAAAGACACAAGGCAGCTTTACTGAGCATAAATCATGTAGATTCTGCTTACATCTTTTCTGAAGTGATGGTTACAAAAGATTGTAATTAGTACTTAAGGAGGCATCTTACATTATAGTTATCCTTCATCCACATATAGTTCAATTAACTGTCTAGTAAAATGTATTTAATTAGGTTCAGCACAAAATGACGATAAATATACAGAATGAAATGAATGAAACAATAGCTAATTTACCCATATAAAAAGGTAAAGGTAAAGGTTCCCCCGCACACGCGTGCTAGTCGTTTCCGACTCTAGGGGCCGGTGCTCATCTCCGTTTCAAAGCCGAAGAGCCAGCGCTTGTCCGAGGACGTCTCCATGGTCATGTGGCCGGCATGACTAGACGCCAAAGGCGCACGGAACGCTGTTACCTTCCCACCGGAGCGGTCCCTATTTTTCTACTTGCATTTTTACGTGCTTTCGAACTGCTAGGTGGGCAGAAGCTGGGACGAGTAACAGGCGCTCGCTCTGCTATGCGGCACTCGGGATTCGACCCGCCAAACTGCCGACCTTCTGATCGACAAGCTCAGCGTCCTAACCCACTGAGCCACCGCGTCCCTTTACCCATATAAATCACATCAAAACCAGACCTATCACCCACAGATTAAAAATCAAAAGCCAATCTCTGATAACAAATAATGTTTTCCTAGAGATTGAGTTTTGACGAAGGTATGTGGATATTTTCGATAATGCTGTAAGACTGTAGTACTCTAATAATTCTAATAAGAACATTTTAAAAACCAGGTTATTTGTAGTTGAGCGAAGTAACGTTCAGTAGAGCTTAGTCTAAAGAAAATGGATGAGCAATAAATTATTTTTGCCACTGATGGCTTAAATCCCACTTCTCAACAGGTGAAATGTTTATCCGAAGATACTGTTTCAAGATTACTTTCTACGTTAGTAATATTTTATGTTAATAAATATATATGCTTATATATTATTGTGAGTAGAAAAGAAACAGCAGCAGCAGCAGCAAAAAAAAAAAAAATAGTCCTTACCACTCATCCGAGGTACAGCCAAAATCATCCGATTCAGGAGAAAGGCTGTATGAAATGCAAAGGAGGCAGAACAACATTGAAAAATAGTTAAGAAAGGCTTGAGGTTTGGACAGCTTATCCGAGAGCAAATTAAGGCAAAAGGATCACAAGTGATCTAGTGACACAATTCATGTAATTGCAACCACAGGTTTTAAAAAGCGATCCGTGTTATCTGGAGTCCTACTTTATTAGGGACCTGGAGTGCATGGTCCACCTTAAATAACTCAAGCATTCGGCTCCAACAGCTCTGGACCAGTCTTCTCCAATCTTGGCCACTTTTAAGGCTTGTGGACTTCAACTCCCAGAATCCCCCCAGTCAGCAAAGGAAGGGATGGTGGGGATGGTGGAAGTTTTAAACACGAGGACAAGGCACAGCCAGACGTGGCGTTGTAAGGGTTGTAAGGAGCCCTGAGAAAGGACCACATGTTTGTAGCCCTAAAATTTTACGTTCCAACCGCTATCGTAGGTTTTGAAAAACCCAAATGCGCACGCGTTCTTATAGATGGAATTTGGTGGAGCAAATGATTTGCACTGCCTTTGAACTTCCACATCCCGAAGAATTTTAGCATTTTAGTCCTCAGTGTCTTTACTTTTGGTAATTAACAATCTGAAAATCCACAGGCCCCCAGGAAAAGAGCGCCAGAGAGGTTGCTAAAGTTAAAAAAAAACCTAACATCTGTGTAAAATGTCCAGTTTGATCAATCAAACTCCAAGGGGTAAAAAGATGAAGCTGACTGAAGTGTAAAAACACAGGGATTCTCTTTCGACAGGTTTTTTGTTTTTTTAACTTAAAAAGATCCTGAAGACATCTCCAAAGTATTTTAAGGACGTTGCCAATGTCCAACCCTATAATTTTATTTTATTTTATTTTATTTTATTTTAAAAAAGGGGTGCCGAGCAACAACGTCAGGAAAGAACTCACCCGTAAGATATTCCTGCTATGGTGCACTTCTTAAACTGCATAACGTTGCACGTCAAGGTGCCTGTTTTGTCTGAAAAGATGTATTTGACCTTTAAAAAAAAAAAAGGCAAATGTTCATTAACATGTTTCATCAAGTGGAGGTTAATATGACAGCACTGTGGTAGTAACATAATGGGATTTCTTAAAAAGTATTCAACGTACCGAAAATGCTAGCAAATATATATATATATATATATATATATATATATATATATATATATATGCGCTAGCAAATATATATATATATTTTCATGGGCCAGTACCGGGCCACAGCATGACAGCAATCGGTCCGCACAAACAAGCAAAGCCCCATCAGCGGGATGCAGGCAGCACACAAAACCACACCCCCTCCGGTCCGTGGAAAAACCTCTCCCCACAGAACCGGTCCCTGGTGCCCAAAAGCTTGGGGAACCTCTTGTTTTAGACAACAGAACTGTTAAACTGTCAGTTGAGAATTTGGCACCACTTCCAGCTCCACAAGTTAGGAATACTGTGATCTCCAGAGCGATCATTTGGAGATTTATGTTCTCTCTACATGGATAAGATTAAACCTAGTGGCAGTTGTTAAGTAAATGCCATCTTCTTTTTGGGAAGTGTCCCTAAAGCTGATGTATCTCTGGGTACTCTTTTTCGTTTCTTTTAATAATATTTTACTGAAGTTTTAAAAAAAATACAGAGGTGAAAACTAACTGTTAAGTGTTGCTTTCCGAGTTGGAATATTTATGATATCTTGTCAATAATGGTTCCTGCGATGAGACATTGATTAAAAAATGGCACCCTAGGCTCATTTTTTTTTCCTTGCCAGATCTGTAGGACTCTTTATAAATGCTCTGCTGTTCAGAACAGTGGTTGAATTAAGGCATTGATATGAATGAGTCTCATTAGATCCTGGCACGTTCCGGAGAATAATTCCCTAGGCCAGAGGTGGACAACTATGACCGCTTTATGATCTGTGGACTTCAACTCCCAGAATTCCTGAGCCAGCATCTACACAGGCACATTTGGGGGATAAATGTAAACACAATCCATTCCAACATAGGACAGGGAGAATTTATATTCTACCAACTTATTCATTTATCAGATTAAACAGCAGTTAAAGGAGATGGCCGTGTGAATTTAAACTAAGAAATTACCTATCAATAAAACAACAGAAATCCCCCCCCCCCACACCCCCCAAAAAAACATACCTGGCCAAGTTCTTCATTAAGATTGGATGTACGTGCCATGGCAGCAGTGTCTGTAAGTTCATAATGCATGTCAATATCCTAATAAAATAATAATAATAAAAAAGCTGAAAAGGGTATTAATTTGTGCACACACTCCGCTGCAGTCTGTTTTGAGCAAAACGTAAGCAAGAACTTGGTATAACTAAACATTTGTCAAAATTTTATTCAATGTGTGAATATTGAGGATATTCTGATATAAAGCCAGATATAGGGCTAGGAGTTAAGACTTCCGCCGAGACTGTGCATTAGACTATTCATTATCTATCTTTGTAGTTTGCATTAGGCATAAACATCTCTTTCCAAGCTTGTATCTTAAAAAGTTTACTTGTAAGGGATTTCTTTAATCTATGCAATTGAAAGCCTGCCATCATGTATTTTGTGATATTTTATGCTTCAATTTAATCTGCATTATTTTAACAAATAGCTTGTAATATCGAATCCTGATCAAGTCACGTATATTCTGTTCTTGAAATGAATTATTAAAAGGTCTGCAAATGGCACAATAATTTTTATATTTACCCAATTTATAAAATAGGCTTGAATAAATTTAACAACTTCCAGTGTAACCAACAGGCTGATTGGAATTAGATTATTGAAGAGAATGATAAATGTCAGGAAATTGAGTCCAAAATTATTAGCTCCACCATCTGTTAAAAAAGGGAGAACAAAGAGAAATCATGCAATGGTTTATAACATTAAGTACAATAATTCTAGAAATTTATATAATAATAATAATAATAATAATAATAATAATAATAATAATAATAATAATTAGTAGTAGTAGTAGTAGTAGTAGTAGTAGTAGTAGTAATTGGAAGGGACCTTGGAGGTTATCTAGTCCAACCCCCTGCTCAGGCAGGAAACCTTATACTATTTCAGGCAAATGGCTGTCCAGTCTCTTCTTAAAAACTTCCAGTGTTGGAGCATTCTCCGCTTCTGGAGGCAGGTAGTTCCACTGGTTCATTGTTCTCACTGTCAGGAAGTTTCTCCTTAGTTCCAGGTTGCTTCTCTCCTTGACTAGTTTCCATCCGTTGCTTCTTGTCCTGCCTTCAGGAAATGCTTTGGAGAATAGCTTGACTCCCTCTTCTTTGGGGCAGCCCCTGAGATATTGGAACACTGCTATCATGTCACCCCTCACCCTTCTCTTCGTTAAACTACACATACCCAATTCCAGCAACCGTTCCTTATATGTTTTGGCCTCCAGCCCCCTAATCATCTTTGTCGCTCTTCTCTGTACCCTTTCTAGAGTCTCAACATCTTTTTTACATTGTGGTGACCAAAACTGGATGCCGTATTCCAGGTGTGGCCTTACCAAGGCCTTGTAAAGTGGTATTAGCACTTCACTTGATCTTGATTCTATCCCTCTGTTAATGCAGCCTAGCACTGTGTTGGCTTTTTTGGCAGCTGCAGCCCACGGCTGGCTCATATTGAAGGGATTGTCTACTAGGACTCCAAGATCCCTCTCGCAGTTAATTATTATTATTATTACTATTACTATTATTATTAAAAACTATGCAGAAAGCTCTCCTAATGTCTTGGTTCCTATGAAACCTGCTTTTGAATCTGATTATTTGCCTTGGAAAGAAATCTGAATAGAGGTGTCAAAAAACAACAAATGTCAGGACCCCCCCCCAAACCACGTCTTAGGAAGACAAAACTCTTGGAGCCAAATCTTAGTCCAAAAGGAATCTTTACTATGACATGCTTGGTTGTAGGAACACAAGACAGGACTTAATATCGTTCTACAAACTAAACCCTTATAAAGAGTTCCCGGTTCAATCCCCCCCCTTAAGCCCATTTGGTCAGCCCCCCATCATTGACCTCGTATCATCCCTCGCGTGGGAAAAAGGAACTTAGGACCTTTTACGTTTATTGCTCTCTTCCGTGACACAAGCCAGATGATCCTACCCTAACCCCCCCCCCCTTTTGTTCCCCCAGTTCAAAAGGCTTCTCTTTTCCTTTGAAATGCCTAATACAGGCTCAATACACATCCGTTCCCTCCTCCTCCTCGGGAGATGGCAGGATCCATGGAATAATGTTTTAAACATACATTTATGAATATGATATAAATGGATTCTGACAACAACAACAAATTGGAAAAATAGCAGCTAAATTGGATCTAAGGCAGACATGTCAAACACCAGGCCCGGGGGCCGGATTCGGCCCGCGAAATGGTTCCATGCGGCCCGCGAAGCCATCCTGGAAACAAGGAGGGAACGGCCCCCACTGCCTTGGCCCTGGCCCAGAGACCCTCCTTCCGCCAGAGACCCTCAGATCTGTCCCACTCCTGCCCGGGCCCCCATAGGCACCCTTGATGCCAACGATGTAGAGCTGGCCACGCCCACCCAGTAGGCCATACGCACTCTAGCCACACCTACCTAGTAGGCCACGCCCACCCGGCCCCTTGAGGGCAACCGCAATGCTGATGCAGCCCTCAATGAAATTGAGTTTGACACCCCTGATCTATGTTAAAGTCACAGTGCAGACAAAAAGGCACATAAACCCACCATAACATGTGCTATTGTCCTGATGCTGTTTAAGTCACTTAGCCTCACTGAAATAATGCATGAAATACAATTATCGTACAAGGTTTCACACAACTTCTAATCTGAACCTGGAGAAATATGTCTTCCAGCGAATTTGTATACGGTTATGCAAGTGTGTACACACGATTCTTGAAGTTACCCAAGTATATTAAAAAAAATATCATTTAAAACCTTTCCTCAATATTAACCATAATACTGTTGTAAAAAAAGGTCAAGGTTCCCCTGCACATGCGTGCTAGTCGTTTCCGACTCTAGGGGCTGGTGCTCATCTCCGTTTCAAAGCCGAAGAGCCAGCGCTTGTCCGAGGACGTCTCCGTGGTCATGTGGCCGGCATGACTAGACGCCAAAGGCGCACGGAACGCTGTTACCTTCCCACCGGAGTGGTCCCTATTTTTCTACTTGCATTTTAACGTGCTTTCGAACTGCTAGGTTGGCAGAAGCTGGGATGAGTAACAGGCACTCACTCTGTTACGCGGCACTCGGGATTCGACCCGCCAAACTGCCGACCAACTGATCGACAAGCTCAGCGTGTCATGCATTTATTTTACTTTGCAGACGTAAAGTAAGACAGGTATCAATTTTGGCAGAGAAAATACACTTGTTTTAAGGGCTTACAGGTTAAGTTGATGTACCAGTCTCTCCCTTCGTGTTTTTGATTCCATATAGCGGCACCAATGGAACAGATCAGGGACATGGCAATAAGAATGCAGAACAGAAAGAGAATTTGTATATTCGTAATCCTTTCCACGTTAGACAGTTTAAGAGGTGGGCTGGTTGAGTTCTGTGGATGAAAGAGAGGGAGGGTCCACTTGTAAATGCTGACATGCCTATGCTATTTTGGTTTTCCTTTTAATTTCTAAGGGTATTTTCATGATGAATAATCCTAATATTCACGTCAATTACCGAGATAGCTTATTCTAGAAAGGCTTGAAAAACACGTTACTGTTTTAACTTGGGCGATACATTCCGCTGGAGGTATCATTAAGAAAACAATTAGGAGCTGCTGTTGAAATAAATGCCATTCGATTTTGTAGTGTTGTGGCACTTTAAAGATTTACAAGTGATTGAAATGTATGTGATAAGAAGCTTGGTTGCCTTTAACGTATCATGGGATTCTGTTGTCCTATAAATAAATTACTGTTGATTTAATCTGACAGTAAAATAAATGCATGCTTTTATTAATTTATGAGTCATATGTTTATCTAGGGCACTACACCTAAGGATATAGTAACCTGGATATGTGTCAAACAATACCAACATATTCAAGGTTGACTCAGCCTTCCATCCTTCTGAGGTAGGTAAAATGAGGACCCAGATTGTTGGGGGCAATAAGCTGACTTTGTAATAATGCTGCTGGGGGGGGGGGGGGCTGAAAGCCCTAATAAGCAGGCATATACATTGAATGAAGGCTATTGCTAAGCACATTGATTGTGCTTAGATTGTAAGCCGCCCTGAGTCTTCGGAGAAGGGCGGGATATAAATGGGATTTTAAAAAAAATAAAAATAAATATTTACCCAACAATAATGATGGACTGTTTTTTTTTTAATCTGTAGAGCAAGCCCACGGTGTTAAGTGTTCTTTTGTACAGGCAGTTCTCAACTTATGACCACAACTGACTTATGATCGCAAGTTTTTGTTGCTGAGACAGCTAAATGAATGTTGCCCCATTTCACAACCTTTCTTGCCACCGTTGCTAAGGGGATCACTGCAATTGTCAAGTGAGTGACACAGTTGTCAATTTAAGGGAATCCAGCTTCTCTGTTCGCTGTGCTTGTAAGAAGGTCACAAAAGGGGAATCATGTGACCCTGGGACACTGCACTCCTGTCACAAATAGGAGCCAGTTGCCAGGCTGAAATTTTGATCATGTGATCACAGGGATGCTGCCACGGTCGTTAAGTGTGAAAAATGGTCGTAACTTTTTTTTAGTGCCACTGTAACCGTCACTAAATGAACTGCTGTAAGTTGAGAACTACCTGCATATTCATGCTTCTACTTTATTATCCAGTCAGGCATCTTTTGGTCCGGTCTATTATGCCATAAGCACAGAGCGGAATGTCCAAAGACGCTTGTATGTAAGTTTATTCTCAGTTAGGAGACAAACCTGCATGAGTTTTGTATCATGTCCTGTATAAACAACTATTCCATGAACCCACTGTGTATTTCTGAGCTGAGCACCACGCAGAAGAATCTGGTCAGGCCCCAGTGGGACGGTCCTTAAAAAAAAAAAGAGAAGAAGATAGCCAAAATTAGTTACATTGAATCGGTCACAAATTAACCACTTGGGAAACATTAATATAGAAACAGATTGCACATTGATTAAATGCAACTTTAAGCCTTTTTAATGAGAACAGGAAGAACATAATTAATAAGAACATAACTTTAATTCTGCCATTAGGCATGTTACATTTCTCTCTGCATTGTACTGTGAAGCTTCCTCCTTCCGTTATGCATGCAAGATGGATGGTGATTAATATTTATGTTACTTATATGTAAGGGTGTATGCCTATACATATGTTGTATATAGTATGTTTTAAATGAGTGTTATGTATGTGTACACTTTGAGGGCAAGCAACTAAATTTCATTTTTTTAATGTGTGCCCACAGGAAAAAGAATGACAATAAAGTTTACCTAATCTAAAAAAAAAAATAACATCCAAATTGCTATTTTGTACTAATGTTTTTACAGTCCTGTTAAATATATATATAAGTTGAAGGAGTTTCAATCATTGCAAATGAGTCCCAAATTGAAGTCACATCCTGATGTAATACAGATCACACAATTAAGACTCATCACTGTTTTCATCCTTCATTAGAGATTTGTTTTTTTAAGAGTGAAAAAGACAGAGGTAGTACATATAATAAACAGGGCCTCTTGTATGATTAGTTATAGCACTGGAAAAAAGCGTTTCCATTTAGCTTTTTCAGCTTTATCTGCTGTCAGTGCTTAATCTACTAAAGTACAATATTCAGGTTCTGCTATTTCTACCGAATGGGAAATCAAGATGTGCCAAACACTTCTAACACAAAACAGTCCTCCAATCTTCTGCAAGTAATATATATAAAAAAATCCTTTTTTATATTGCATTCCCCGGCTAAAAGCAGGCAAAGATTTTACCACCGTTAGTATTGAGTGGAACCAGTTAAAGGGAATAGAGAAATACGGCATTAACTACATTTCTCAGAATCTAGACCATTTTGTACGTGGCCGATTAGGTTTATTGCTATTAAATCCTTCTATATGAAAATTAACTTCATGGATTGTAATAGAATGTTGTGCGTTGTGTATCTCCTGTTTTCTTTTGTGGGCCAACACAAAAATGTGCACTGTCCATGACCACCCATAGATAATTCCCGTTGTGCTTTTATGGACAGAGTGCCAGTTACCAAAAATGGGCGCAGTGCAGGACAGAAACTCACAGAAATTCCCGTTGTTATGGTTGTTGAGGTTTTCCAGCAAATTATGCTTTTGTATATTGAGCCTGGCCAGCAAACAGCCAAATACAAAAATGTGCGCCGTGCATGTGAATCACAGATGCATTGTTATATTGTTGAGGTTTTGAGCCGACAAACGCACGATTGTGCTGCTTTTTTGTTTGTGGCATAACTGAGCCTGCATAGAAAGAGGTCTCAAGCTAACAGAGGATTTTTTTCCTGTAGATTCACATGCATTGTTAAACTGAATACATGCCCTATTTCTTCATTTCTGGATTCAGTTCTTCGCTGTTCGTGCTTTAGAAATGTTTTTAAGTATTGCTTCTAAAGCAGGCTACAGAAATGCTTGCAATAATCCACTTTTGTCAATTTTTCTGTAGGTTGCATGATAGCTGCTGTAATAGTTTTGTTTATCAATGACTATGATGCTTCTAGCTTGAAAATTAAGAAAGCAAGAGGTTTGCTTTGAGTCTCCATCAATAGAGAAAGTTTCAAAATGTTGCCTTAGGTCTGTTATTCTAGCTAAATGTGCCAATTGTTTCACAAATTTGCTTTTGTTTTGCATAGCAGCTCCTTTGGGGAAGGAGACACACTGTTCCCTGACAGGACTGAGAAAATAATAATAATAATAATCGCCTGACGTTTCTCCTATGAAATGAGAAGTACAGCACGATTGCAATGAATCCATGCGCTTGAAATGTTGAAGTTTCAGCGGAGCCTTAATAAGAAGCCAGTAAACCAACAGGACATAAAAAGAGGGTCAGGATTAAGTATTGGAATCAGCAGGAGCAAGTCTGAAGCTGCTCAAGTTAATGGGACTACATTCAAATTAATGTAATTATTTTTGAAATTAGAAGACAGGGGATCCAGCTGAGTATTAGGAAGAATTTCCCCGATGGTAAGGGCTTTTTAAGCAGGAGAACAGCATGGCTAGAAGGGTGATGCTTTCCTAGGAAAGCTTTCAAACAAAGGCTGACAGGCCATCTGTTAATAATAGTAATAATAATAATAATAACAAGTTGGAAGGGACCTTGGAGGTCATCTACTCCAATCCCCTGCTCAGGCAGGAAACCCTATGCCACTTCAGACAAATGGCTGTCCAGTCTCTTCTTAAAAACTTCCAGCTTCTGGAGGCAGGTCGTTCCACTGGTTAATTGTTCTCACCGTCAAGAAGTTTCTCCTTAGTTCCAGGTTGCTTCTCTCCTTGGTGAGTTTCCATCTGTTGCTTCTCGTCCTGCCTTCGGGCGCTTTGGAGAACAGCTTGACTCCCTCTTCTTTGGGGCAGCCCTTGAGATATTGGAAGAGTTGCTATCATGTCACCCATCGTCCTTTTCTTCATTAAACGAGACACACCCAATTTCAGCAACTGTTCCTTCTAGGTTTTAGCCTCCAGCCTCCTAATTATCGCTGTTGCTCTTCTCTCAACGTCTTTTTTTACATCATGGTGACCAAAACTGGATGCAGTATTCCAAGTGCGGCCTTGCCAAGGCCTTGTAAAGTGGTATTAACACTTCGCCAGATCTTGATTCTACTGTTGCACTGGACAACCCAGAGTCCCGCTCCATATTCTATGATTCTACTAAAATATGTTAAGAATCTAGTTCAGTTCCGAAAGTAGTTATGTGGATCACGGATATGAGATAGAAAATGTCTATGGGCACAATGGATGAAAATTGATGTGCTTTTAGGATATCTGGAGAAAAACACCAGTTGAAACTTGAGAAGTGGTATTAAGGAATCAGGTAAGAGAGGCATTCATTTTAAACTGTTAAGGTTAGAAATCATAATTACAAATGCTTGTGAGGTCAAAGGTTGGTTCTTTTCATGAGTAAAATCTGTACTGTCTCATTCCCTTTCTATCTCCAAACTTTAAAGTTTGAACAATGATGCCGAACTGAAATGCCCAACCTATTTTAAAACAGCAGGATGAATATGCACACATTGAATTAATATTTTTGTATAAAATGGCGTGGGTGGGTGGGTGGGCGGGAATCACCAGAACTTTAAACAGTGAAAATCAACTGAAATTAATACAATCAACGCAGGAATTTTTTTTTTTTATTAAAATGCAGCAATGAAAATATTCTTTCCACCAATATCAATATTCTATTTTTATAGTTTAGAAATATTATGAAAGAAATTTACATACCCATGATTGTCTAGTCTAATATTTCCAACAAAGTCATAGAGATGTCTATTAGGACTTTCGCATTCAATTCTGCCTGAAAGTCTCACCAAGCTGTCAATGTCCTTTATATCTGAGGTCAGTGGCAAGCCCTGTTTGAACAAAATTTATGGTAATGCAATAATGAAAAATTAAGAATAAGTAACACAAGCTTATGACGTCTTATATATTGATGTTTCCATCTATTGATTAATTAGTTGCATTCACCAGTAATGGTAAATCATATTATACTCGTCCTGCAGTTAACTTGTTTTACAAGTTCTTTTATTTAAATTCCATACATTTAAGAACAGGATGACATATTGCTTGGAGCAATAAACAGTGCCTCATATAAATTATTGTCAGTTAGAAACATGGTCACGGTCTCACACACACACACACACACAAAAC
This sequence comes from Daboia siamensis, assembly GCA_024449315.1. Taxonomy (NCBI): domain Eukaryota; kingdom Metazoa; phylum Chordata; class Lepidosauria; order Squamata; family Viperidae; genus Daboia; species Daboia siamensis. The sequence goes on along the minus strand of JAKJMR010000982.1, from coordinate 58,727 downwards.
ATGGTCACAGTCACACCCACACCCAAATATACACACCCACATATATCTAACATGGTCACAGTCACATATACATACACACACACACACTGTATTTTTAATTATGATTTTAAGTGGCTCATAATAAAGTTAAAGGCAGAATGGAAAGATTCAGAAATATCACTCTAAGCCAAATACCAAACACATGACTGATTAAACTTGCTAGTTGCTAATAATTGTTGATATTTGCCCTAATTCTAGGCACGTGTGACAAATTTAAGACAACTAAAAGCAAAATGTTTTCAAATGTTTCATCTCTGCCCTAAGCTGCACTCATACATTTCAACCCATGTTTATACTAACCCTATTTATCAGCTGATTAGATGACATATTTTAATTATATATTTTCATTAAAAATTCTGTTTATCTCATAAATATATAAGGGTATGGCTGACTGACGAAAACAAATAAGTTTGAAATGCATATCAGTCTCCCTTTAATTCTTTGTTAGCAAAACCAATTTACACAAATATGAGCTGTCACCAGTGGTGACTACTGCCTGTCGATGGCCTTCGGTTAGGCTGAAACAGGAAATAAGATTTGTCCCATGTTTGGGGCCTAGCAAGGTAATCTAAAAATAGTTAACAAGCATTTGACATACACATACACATACACACACACACACACACACACACACACTGTCCTCTCATTTTTCTTCCCTGTTCACCAGCAGTGCCCAATTTTCCATGTGAGATTTTTTTCACAAAATTGAGTATAAAGTCAAAAGCCTAATAAAAATGAAAATATTGAGAAGACTGGAAACATAAAAATGAAGCATTATTCATTTTTATACTTGCGTTCTGAAAACGCATGCATAGAAGGAAAATACACCATTGATATTTTACAGGTAAAACCAGATTTCTTAACATGCAGGTGCTTCTTTATGTAAATAACAGACTAACACCAATGGCATGCAATACACTTTGGATCAGTGCCTACATCTTGAGGACTTAAATGAAATGTTCCTTTCCCTCAATGCATTTTTTTTTTTTTGCCCTTTAAGATTCTGCTTCATACTGTGAATTATGCACTGTGAATTCCCTTGGAGACGTTCCATATCAACATACATAAAACAGAGGGGGTGGGGGAAAGCTTACTTCTTACCTGTCGTATTTTTAAATTAGTTTCGCCATCTAAATTTGATGTTTCAATGTAGCACATAGCTTGCGGCTCACTTATAGAAAAGAGAAGATCCATTTTATAAATTAAGCAGTCCAGAATCTATTTTCACTGAAATACAACATCGTTCTTTAGTTTATGTTATTATCATTAAAAAAATATATCGACTAGTAATTTACACTTTCAGAAAACGAGCCTTAAAACATGTAAAGAAAGCGATTCATATTGTCTTCATTCATACAATGGTAAAAACTAAATGATTCCAGATCTTAAAAATCTCCTTGCAAAGTGCTTGGCAGAAAAAGCAAGCTAATTTGGCAAGAAACTAAACTTTCAAACCATAGGTTTTAATTAACAGAAAAGTTTTCTAATTTTTAATAAAGTAAACTATTACGCAACATACAGGAAGTCCTTGACATATGTCTGTAATTGAGACCTGAATTACAAGTCATTGCAATCACAAAGCAAGTCAACATGTGACCATGCCTGAGTTTCTGACTTTTGCGATGGTTGTTAAGCAAATATGGCAGTTATTAAGCAAATCTGTTTTATCCAATGGGTGTTTTTTTTTTTTGCTGGACACAGGAAGTAAAGTCCAGAAACTGAGGACAAAAAAAAAAGGCAAAAATCAGTCACCATAATTGTAATTAAATGCATTGTATGAAAATACCTATCTCCCAAAATACATATAATGTTGATCTTGCATTGCTGTCATAAATATATTTAATAAATATTGAAAATTTGGTAAAGTTGCAAAGCACGTCCGTATTTAAACAGGAATTTCTTCAATTTACATTTACTTTTTGAAGGCTAGTTTTTCTGAAAATGTAATGGATTACAAATTAGCATGCAGATTATTTCACTTTCAGTATATGAAACATATTTAAATCTGGACATATTTTATATGATTTAACAAATATTGTGCAAACACTGTGTTTGCAATCCTTTGCACATCTATCTAGGAGCACGTCTACTCAAACCAGTTTAGTTTTGAATAGTCGTGTACACATAGGATTGCACTGGAAAGCTACCAAATTATGTCTACATAATTTGAAATAAGCCCTATTTATCAAATTGGGCCTACATTTGAGCGAATATTTTCTGAATGATATTGAAAATAAATGTGTAGAACATCAAAAATCAGGAAAATATATTTCATTACAGAAATTACTATATATTGACATTCATCTCTATAGTCAAATCAAATCAATGTCAAAACAAAATACAATCCAAGTATATAAGCTATATAAAAATTGCTTTTACATGTTGCATGCTGTTCATCCAACAAATCCAAATGCATGCGATATAAAGCATGCAACATTTAGGTCTGTGCTGTGGGTCCTCTATAATTTTCAAAATGTATCATTTGTTAACATGTAAAATGTTGTATAAAATTACTGAAAACATGAAGCTTTCTATGGTGTGGTTTGTGATCATATGATTTATTTATACTTCATGTTTCCAGACAGTTCATTTTCAAGGGAGTTGAGCTTAAAACTTTAGATGGTATCTGCATAATAATTCCAGTGAAACAGTTTTAGTCACTGGTTTATTTTATAGACTAAATCTGGAGGTAGATCAACCACCTTTGTATTAATTGTAAACCTAAACCTGATTTATAAGCATGCCCAATTAATTTCCGTGGAGTGTATACTGAGCTACACGGGTGTCTAATTGGACATGAGGCTTTAATACTGTAATCATACAGATTAGCTTAGACCAGGGGTAGGCAACCTGGACTCTTTTATGACTGGTGGACTTCAACTCCCAGAATTCCTCAGCCAGCCATGCTGAGGGGAAAGGGAGAGGTTTCCAAGCTGAGCCATGCTGGCTCAGGAATTCTGGGAGTTGAAGTTGAGTCATGAGGGGGCCATAGTTCCGTCAAGCTGGCTGAGGAATTCTGGGAGTTGAAGTCCACCAGTCATGAAGGGGCCAAAGTTTCCCCCATGCTGGCTCAGGAATTCTGGGAGTTGAAGTCTACGAGTCATGAGGGGCCATAGTTCCGTCAAGCTGGCTGAGGAATCCTGGGAGTTGAAGTCCACGAGTCATGAAGGGGCCAAAGTTTCCCCCACGCTGGCTCAGGAATCCTGGGAGTTGAAGTCCACGAGTCATGAAGGGGCCAAAGTTTCCCCCACGCTGGCTCAGGAATCCTGGGAGTTGAAGTCCACGAGTCATAAAAGAGCCCAGGTTGCCTACTCCTGGCTTAGACCAAGTCAAAGATTGCCTTGTATTTCCATTTAATCGAATGTCTGCACACAGCAAAACATCCTGCAATCTCTTCACAGCAGAATCCTTTTCTGCTGTGCTTTAGTAGAAGGACCCAGAAACACTTTTGTTCTAGAACCGATTCATTCTAACCTGGTTGAGAGACTGATGAGGTCAGCTGGGAGATGGTCCCCATTGGTCACCTTCACTATTTCCCCCACTGCAACCTTCACCAGTTTTGAAATAATAATTACAACAGAATAAATAAAAAGAGCAGAAACCAAACGGGTTTTTTTTTTAAGAAAAAAAGAAGAGAGAAGAAAAGACAGAAAGTTGAAATTATTAGATAAAACGTGTGAGGAAACACTTGACATCTTTCCCCCCCCCCCAAAAAAATCTATTTAATTTGGATCGGGAGAAAAAAAAAATGTGCTGTTTGAACTATTTTCAGAGATAGCAAAAAATAACCCTAAAATGTGGACATCGAAGGGTTAATTGTCAAGCGGCTGGGGGGAATCCCGCGATTCAGGAAGTTCAGATAGGTATAAAGATTTATTGCAAGCTTAAACTCTCTACAATTTGAGCTACTAGCCCTCAAGAGAAAGGAGCGGGGGATAAGAGAGCCATTCAAAGTGGGAGGGGCTTAGATCTCTTGTGGGCGCACAGGGACTCATGACTGATAACGTCTTTGACCCCTCCCTCGGGCTCAGCCGTCTCCTAAAGTCATCTCCTACTACAGCGATACAAATTCACGGTATCAGAAAGGAAGTAAGAGCATAATCATGTATTGTTTAACTTTAGCAAAACAATAAAAACAATTTGAAAAAGGAATGGAGGAATTATCACTTGGTTTCCTGTTCAGATGTTAGCAGAATGCATGAATAGTGGAAGCTGTGGCTGTTCCGCCATCCTAAAAGGGGTCCTCTGATATTTTTAGAAATCAAAATTCAGCACATCTATCAGGAAGCCCTGACAGAGATAAGAGCCATACCTGCACCAATTTCCCCATAGAAAATAACAAGAGTATGAGGTGTCAGCTTTCACTGAGAAAGCAAAAGCTTATTTAATCAAAAAATGGCACGTTGTAAAAATCTTCAGGAAAGGGTAGCAAAATACCCTCTGTAAATATATTTGGAGACCACTATCCAATCAAATAGATTTTTTTTTTGGGGGGGGAAATGTTTCACTTATTGAGTTGCCCAAGGAAACACAGATAAACAAGATTAAATTTCAGAAGGATGAAATCTAGTATTTCGAATTCTGAAAGCAGGACTTGAAGCTTTTTAAAATCATTTTCAAACATTACATTCTCAGGAAATTGTAACATTTTCTTATGCTCTGATGTTAAGACAACGTTCTGTGCTGCAAACCAACGTTTTATTTTCAATTGGTATATTTTGTGTGATAAATTAAATAAAATTGAAAACTTTTGAGTTCCAAACTACGAATGAAAATATAATCAGATGCACTGGAAAGCCCAGCACTTTATTTATTCGGAGGAGGCATCCTCAAGCAATGATTCATGTATGAGGAACATTTCAGCAGTTCTAAACACTTCTGTTTATTCTTTATTTCCTTGGTGCAATGAGGGGTCAAAGTTGGAGAGAGAAAACAGACTCTTTTCTGGAAGCATTGATCAGCATTTCTACCTTGATGAGAGAAGTACAAGGTCAGCAGGTATATATTCTTTGCCTTTTATTAAAACTATATCTCCAACATCCGCCTGAAAGAAAACTGGGAATTGGTTAATGGTCTGAAACCAGCAGAATAACCCTGTCCTTTGCTGTATCTAAGTACACACTGTGCAGTAAAATGGAATTGACGGTAAGAGGTTTAAAAACTGTATGCATTTTCATCTGAGTATATTTCTCTCCCATTTAGCAGAATGACCACATTTCTATTTTCATTTCACCACAGAAAGTATAAACACTGTTTCCTAATAACGAAACCTAGCGATCTGTTTTGTTCCTTGATACGAATACAAAGGACATCTTCATAAACAGCCATCTCTTTGTCTTATTTAAATCATGTTGCACAGTCTGACAGTACTCCTCCAAGAATGAAAAACTTTTGAGTTGACTTCAATATATAAAATTTTACCGATGAATTATGGGCTCCTGTAGCACTGGTGTAATTACAAAATTATAGCAATTTGGGAGGTCCTTATTGGCTAAGAGATAAAGTTTACACAGTATAAAATCTGTCCAGTCAAATGCTGGAAGACAAACTCTCTTGCAGCTATGTAAAATTGATTCCTAGAGCAATTTGAAGAGTTTCTACTTAGAAGTAATTCTCACTTAGTTCAATGTCATCTACTTCTATGGGGGCCAATATAGATTTACAGTTGTCACGAATTAAAAATATGTAAAATGAATTTGTACTTCACATCTCCAGTGCTTATTTTCCCCTAAGTAAACACTGCAATCCATAACGAAAGAAGGCATTTATAAGAACAATTAGAGCAGTGTTCTATGCTAAACAAGAGAGGTAATAGTTTTTTAATTCTTTACTATAATACTATTAGCGCAATGGTTACATTTACATGTTTAAACAGATAAGATACATGTGCATTTTTATAACTTAACCAGTATGGTTATTATTAAACTTTAGTGACTTGACATATGGTAAACAGCTCATTTGATTCAACGTATTGTGACAATCCAGGATATTTACTGTCTATGCAGTGTGAAAATAACTAATGTTGGATTAATATGGTAGGGAAATGGCAACTTTGAGAACTATTGGCACAGAATAGTAAACTCTTCTTTTGCCTAAATCCTTTGCGTTATCAAGAGCATACAAATTAATCCTTTACTGATCAAATGCACACTGAATGATTATGTGGGCAATAAAACTAAGCCAGAACTATCAACAAAACAATTAATGACAATTTAATCGATATGGTAAACCTATGGCCAACAAAATAGAAAACATATGGCAAAAATTAAATTTAATCCATTTAATGACAACATATTCAATGTGGTAAACCCAAACATTTCGTTTATTCAGCGTAATTCACTGTGATATATGTAAAGATTTAGATCCAGAGTTACTCTTCTCTGGGCAGAACTGCTTATATACCTTATGTTATACACAGGTAGTCCTTGACTTATGACCACAACGGAGCACAAAATTTCAGTTGCTAAGTGAGACGTTTGTTAAGTGAGTTTTGTCCCATTTTACAACCTTTCTTGCCACTGCAGTTAAGTTAGTAAAACGGTTGTTAGATGAATCCGGCTTCCCCCTATTGACTTTGCTTGGCAAAAGGTCGCAAAAGGGGATCAACGTGACCCCAGGACACTGCGACCGTCATAAATGTGTCAGTTGCCAAGCTTCTGCATTTTGATCGCGTGACCTTGGGGATGCTGCAACGGTCGTAGTTGTGAAAAGCCGGTCGTAAGTCACTTTTTTTCCAATGCCGTTGTAACTCCGAACAGTCACTGAATGAACTCCCGTAAGTCGAGGACTACCTGTAGTAGGTTACATCACTGAATATAAGATGTTGGGATCATCTGTCATTTTTATAGTGAGTAGTGCAAAATACTGCAAAAAGGTAAACGCTATGAAGTAACTTGACAGCAAATATACTCCAGAACGGTGTTTGACAAGCCCTTTAGTCTGTTCAGTTCTTCGGATGGACCCAAAACGTATTTATATTTTACAGTCTGAACAATAAGGAAGACACATACCTTTTCCCAGTGTACAATCTCCCAAGCTCCATTTCTCAATACTGCATCGTGAAAAGCAACAACAAAACCACAAAGGTTCTATTAAAGCAATGGTCAAAGTACTTTTTTTTTTTAATTGAAAATTTGCTCCGAGATCCAATTGCAACCACAGAAAAATTACATACATACATTAAAAAAAAAAGACAAAATGAAACCATGGAGGAAGAAAAGTTTATTCTATCCAATTTTTATTTTAATTGGTTACCAACAGAATTCTGAATACAAAGCAATACATTCGTGCAAGACTATGTTTTTTCGCCTTTTTTTGGCTAAAATGCTGTCTTTTTCAAGCACATAGTTTGTGTTTAGCTACTGCAACTGGAGCCTGCAACTCGGTTGTCAAGAGAAGTGGTCACTAAGTGAAACCACAACTATGCTTGTAAGTCCTTGACTTAATGACCATAAATGAGCCAAGAATCGCTGTCACAAGCTGAAAGATCACGTGACTGGATCCGATTCTTGGACATTTTTGCGGTGGTTGTTATGCAACAAAGGCAATTGTTAAGGGAACCCATTTTCCCCAATGGGCGTTTTTTGCTGAAAGCCACAAGTGTCGAAAACATAGATATGTATAGATATATACATCTCTCTCTCTCCCTCTCCCTTTCTCTCTCTCTCTATATATATATATATGTACATGTCAACGTATATATATGTGTGTATACATAGATAAAAGTAAAGGTTCCCCCGCACATGCGTGCTAGTCGTTTCCGACTCTAGGGGCCGGTGCTCATCTCCGTTTCAAAGCCGAAGGACGTCTCCGTGGTCATGTGGCCGGCACGACTAGACGCCAAAGGCGCACGGAACGCTGTTACCTTCCCACCGGGGTGGTCCCTATTTTTCTACTTGCATTTTTACGTGCTTTCGAACTGCTAGGTTGGCAGAAGCTGGGACGAGTAACAGGCGCTCACTCTGCTACGCGGCACTCGGGATTCGGCCCGCCAAACTGCCGACCTTCTGATCGACAAGTTCAATGTCCTAACCCACTGAGCCACCGCGTCCCTCGTGTGTATACATACATATACCTATATATAGACACACACACACACACACACACTATAATTTCTTGTTTATACTTTAAACACCATCCACATTCACTGCCATGGGTGACCATATAAATCATATAAATAAATAAAATGACAAAGTAATTATAAAAATAGCGTTATTCAGAAAACTTCATTCTTATGGTTATACATGAAACCTCCTACCTTGTACTTCCTTTTTATTCACAGCATTATCAGCTTTCTGTCTTTTCTGAAACAAATCACACAGATTTTACACTACTTTTACGGAGCATTTTAAATATTGGGCAAGTTACATACGAAAGTAAATTACACATCACATACCGCACAACATGTATAACAAATCAAGTTAAAAGAACTAGTACCTGTGTGTGCACAAGGTACCACATTTGGTAATTTTTTTTGTGATTTATACTATACGCAAACCCAGGCAGAATTTTTTAAAGTGGTTTTTTTTTTTAAAGTACTGTATGGTCCAGGCAGACTGCAGAGAACATCTTAAACCGGTGATCTGCTATGGAATTTGCTCAAAATGTTTTGTTTTTTTTTTAAAAAAAAAAAACCTTCTCCTCTTAGCCTATATAGATGGTTTGCGGACAAAAAACAACATAGCAAGAGCTTGTTTCCATTGTTCTCTAAAGATTGTGTGTTTTGTACCAAGCTGGGGACACAATTCTGGAAGAGGGGACGTCTTGTTCTGATCAAAATTAGTAACGTTCAACATACTTCTGGTCATCAATGCATTTGGGGGGAAAAAAAAATCAGTCTGGCATCTTATTAATGCAATGGTTTCGTTTTAACAAGCAAAGCGAATCACGGCTCCCCGGGACCTGTTGGTCTCAGCCTTAAAAAGGGAGGCTTCCGAGGATTGTAAGAGTAGTAGAATAACACAAGGCTGTGTAGGAAAGCTAAACCTCACATCAACTGGATGCCTCTCTCGGGAGCCGGGAAATACAGAAAGTTAAGTTGGGTGCAAAGTCCCTGGATGGTCGAGTGGGAAGCAAACCCCAAGGCCTGCGGGAATCTGGTGGGGTGGGATGGGTGTGTGTGAGTGTGGGGGGAAATAAACAGGGGGGCTGGTGCAGCATTCCTGCGCTCCCTCTAAAGGATTAATGCCCGAAGAAGTGAACTTTGAAATGGGTCGTAAGTAAGACCTACCCTGAAAATAAGCCCTAGCTTGATTTGGGGGGTGGGTGGGCCTAATATAAGCCCTACGCCCAAAAGAAGCCCTAGTTTGGGGGCGAGGCGCATGCCTAAAAATCAAGCTAGGGTGCGGGTGAGCTGCCCCACAGGACCCGCACCCACTTACCATTGCAGCCTGCCTCTCCTTGCTGGCCCATGTTTTTCTCCGGCGTTCCCCCAGCCTGCATTTCGCTGTAAGGGGCCTTTCCGGACTATGAAATGAAGGCCGGGCGAATGCCGCAGAAGTGGGGTGGGTGGGTGGGGCTGTCGGTGCCGAAGGTGAGTGGAAAGATCACCCCCCCAAAAAAAGATAAGACCTGCTGCCTCTTTTGGAGGCAACCTCCCCCCCCCCAAAAAAACTGGGTCTTATTTTCGGGGTGTCTGCTGTAACTTCAAACAGTTCCTAAGTGATCGCTTGTAAGCCAAGGGCTACCTGTACTGAACAAACATAACATAAAATATTGAAAATACTCCAGTTAATAAAAGCAGAGGAAGTGCTAGGCCCCTGGGAGACGGAGGGAATCTATAGCAGATCTGTTCATAGGTTTCCCGTGATCACATGTGTTTCATGTATAAAATCAGAGATGCATGCTCCTTAACGAAATGTGAGGGATTTTTTTTTGTTTAGCTGCTCAAAAAAAGTAAAAAAATAAAATAAAAGTGAAAAAAAAAATATCAAAATGAGTACGCTTGGTTTAAATTTAAACATGTATCTTACTTGAAGATGAGTACTAGTTTAAAGCTATGAAGGAAATGTTTTGCTACTTACAATATCTTCTATTATTTCTTTGACTGCTGCTACAACTAAAATAAATAAGAGAGGAACCAATGTGGTATACCGTCCTGTTGGAGAAACATCTGGAATTTGCTAAAGTGTAAAAAGAAAAGTACGCTTTAGTATTAGCCGCATTTAATTGTATGAAAATATATTCAACGAAATACAGTATCAGCAGAATCCACTTAAATGCTAATATACTTATAATCACACAAAATACATTTGAATACTGTTAGTAATTTGAGAGTTTTAGGCTTTACTGATACATCTGCACCTGAAGGCAGGACAAGAAGCAACGGATGGAAACTAATCAAGGAGATAGGCGAGCTAGAAGTAAGGAGAAATTTCCTGACAGTGAAAACAATTAATCAGAGGAACTGCTTGCCTCCATAAGTTGTGAGTCCTCCACCATTGGAGGTTTTCAAGAAGAGATTGGACTGCCATTTGTCTGAAATGGTATAGGTTCTCCTGCTCGATCAGGGGGTTGGGCTAGAAGACCTCCCAAGGTCCCTTCCAACTCTTGTTATTCTGTAATACTGTAAACTGGACTAAATTGTGAACTCAAGAGAAGTTTCACTGTCAGATTAGGATTTCAGGTAATCCGAATTCCTTTTATCATAACTTAAATGATTTAAAAATTTGCCCGGCAATAAGTCTATATAAAGTATAGATAACACTAATGCCCCATGACTTAAAAAAAAAAATACCCCAGAACTTTTATTTATCCCGGAATAAACGTGAAAGTGCGTTAAATTTAATCTCATCGTCTTTACGGCCTTTAATACAAGAAATACGGCAACGTAGAACTAGAACACAAAGCCTGACGTGATATCAAAGAGGTCACAGAACAACTTTCTAACTGAGCATATATACTAATCTTTTTACTTGTTATATTATGTTCTACAGAAACACTGAAGTCAAAACATATGCCCAGTTACAAAGTTCAGTCAGGAGGGTTAACCTCATTAGCGGATGAGGGGTAAAATTTAGATAAGAAAATATAGGAGTTGGCCTTTCCTATACAACCAATGCTTACATCATAGACACTCTTTATTTATTATACCTATCATTTATATATGGACAAGAAGAACTGGTAAAGCAACTTTCAGTTTAAAGTTTAGTACAGCAATCATGTTTCGGGAAACATTGCTTACATTCTTCAAAAATGATTTGGGAAAAGTGCCTTGGACCTCACTTGGATTGAGCACCTCTTTGTTAATCATTAAAGGGGGTGACTTCCCCCCCCCCCAGATTTTTGAGGGAGTCTGAAAAAAAGACGATCCTTTGAAGGAATCGGCTCATTATAAACGAATGCAACTCTTAAAGCATTTCCCCCCCCCCCCCTCGGGATGATGCTATATAACCTGATAAATGTCAGGGTAAGTCCCAGATAAATACCAGGGTCCAAACGCTTCTTAGGAAGTTAAAGAATATATTTGTTTGTTTAATTTCTACGACCGCCCATCTCAGTCTATTTCTCTGAGGGGTTTACAATTCAAAACATGCATTCTAGTTGAAAATATTAAAAAACATTTTAAAACAATAAAACTGTACAGCTTATATTTGGGGTGGTGGAAACCACCTCCCTTCCGCTAGTTTACGGTAATTCTTTAAGAATTTCCAAGATTTTATCTGAACCTAAGACATTGCATAATGAAAGCCTGCAGCCACTGAGGACATTACAAACAATTTTATAATGTCTAACAATTAAGTGCTACTGGAGGATAAAGGAAGGAGGGAGGGAGCAGAGCCCTTGTACCCATTCTTACCTGAAGCAATGCAATGAAAAGAAAAAAGGCATTAGCAGCTCTCCTAAATTGAGAATAGAGGAACCTAGGCAGGAATGTGATAACGTTGTATTTTGCAGTGCTAAGAGAGAGAGGAATTAAAATGCATGGAATTAAGGGATAGAGATTAAAAGCAGGTAATATATATACAGAGCACACTAAGTACTGTATAGAGAATTATTTGGAGAGTTAATACAATATTTATCTCTCTAAATAAACATAGCATCCGAGAGATTTGGAAACAAAAACTCTAGCATTGCCATTAAATGTTAAATATTTATTTTTGTGTGGGGTCCTTGATGCTCTCTGAGTTTCCTTGTTTTCTTCCAGATGTTTCATTACCCAAAACAGTGTGCTTGATGCTTATTTATTTAAAACAATATAAATAAACAAACTTTTGGGTGCTTCTCGCCGCTTGGCAGTTTCACTCCTGAGGCCACCATTCAAAATGTAAGAGGAGCACAACAACTGGGTTGCAAAATTCCACCTGAATTTTCAGAGTTCTCAGTTCGAAAGAATTGTGGCCACTCCCCACTTCCGGGGGGGGGGCACCAAACATCCTATCTGCACCATTTCTATAAACTGCACAGTAATAATCTCAGTGTCAAATTGTAAAGGTTGACAATAAGGTAAAGATAAAGGTTCCCCCGCACATGCGTGCTAGTCGTTTCCGACTCTAGGGGCCGGTGCTCATCTCCGTTTCAAAGCCGAAGAGCCGGCGCTTGTCCGAGGACGTCTCCGTGGTCATGTGACCGGCATGACTAGACGCCAAAGGCGCACGGAGCGCTGTTACCTTCCCACCGGAGTGGTCCCTATTTTTCTACTTGCATTTTTACGTGCTTTCCAACTGCTAGGTTGGCAGAAGCTGGGACGAGTAACAGGCGCTCACTCTGTTACGCGGCACTCGGGATTCGACCCGCCAAACTGCCGACCTTCTGATCGACAAGCTCAGCGTCTTAACCCACTGGGGGAAAATAAAGCTGTCTTATAGCAAGCCACTAACAAAGTTACTATATAAAAAAAAATTGGGGGGCGGAAGGACCCCCTGGAACCGATTTGTCCATGTAAGTCCTTGTTGCCACAGTTCTGCACTTGATCACAAATTACCAGGGCTAAGCACACGCTCAGGTGTTTTCTTGAGTGTAGAGTTTACCTGGCTCACCATTCCATATCCGGATTTAGCTGTTTCAACTTGGAATTCCGACTAAAAAAATAAAATGACGGGTAAGCCTGCAATCTTTCCTCCCTGCACTAATGCACACGCCTAAGGTTGACAATAAGTTGTATCAATAGAATTATTTGTAATTCAGGGTTGAACTGTGGGGTCCTTGGTGGTTTAATTACCCAAACTAGGTAATGTCATCAGTGATAGAAGAGTAGGGTCTGGTGCAGGCACCTAACATAGCAACTAATTTGTTTTATAAAGAAAGGTCTGCAAGAAAACAGCCAAGCTCAGAGCGCACCAAGGACCCCACAAAACTTGTAACAAATCAGAGATATCCGTGGGTGAAGTTTAGGGACATGCATGACTAAAGGAAGTACATGCACCACTCTTTCAGCATGCACGTAGTGATATTGCACAACTGGTCAGATGTGTTATGATGCAACGGCAGAACGGTGCCTTGGCTTTCAGTGTGAATATGCAAGTGAATTATACGAAACTTTGCAAACAAGTACCTGACATGATTGTTACAGAACTTAGAGAATTGTGGTTGATTGATGAATATAGTTCTCAGTTCCTCCTGATCAGCTAATGAGGTCTTCTCTGAAATATCATCTGTCTTCTCATAACCTACAAAATATTAGAAAGCTAGTACGTACATTTAAATTCTGTGATTATTTAGATGAAAGCAAAAAGCATTTTTAAACATTAGTGAGAAATGCAAAAAGACAATAGTACATATGATCGTACCATTTATATTGATAAAAGTAATCTTTTTAATTCCTATTTAAGATGATCACATTTTTTTAAAAAAATCTTTCCTTGCTGTATTAGCGACATGCTTCAGGCAGCTTTTCCAGGTGCCAAAAGCATTTAAACTAAATATTTTGATTTGACAGAGAAATTAGGTTTCATCTACTTTAAAGACCACCCGGAGGCTTCAGCTGGTGCAGAATGCGGCTGCGCGGGTTGTGGTGGGAGCATCCCGATACTCCCATATCACACCCCTCCTGCGTGGGCTGCATTGGTTGCCGGTTGCCCTCCGGGTGAGGTTCAGGGTGCTGGTTCTTACCTATAAAGCCCTACATGGCTTAGGCCCGGGATATTTGCAGGACTGTCTGCTGCCAGGAATGACTTCCCATCGCCCGGTGCGCTCACACAGAGAGGGTCTCTTCAGGGTGCCGTCGGCCAGACAATGCCGGCTGGCGACCCCCAGGGGCAGGGCCTTCTCTGTGGGAGCGCCTGCCCTTTGGAATCAGCTCCCCTGAGAACTTCGGACGGCCCCAGATCTCCGGTCCTTTCGTCGTGACCTAAAGACATACCTTTTCCAACTGGCCGACCTGAACTGACGACAGGGGTTTTAATTTTGTTTTAATTTTTATTGGTTTTTATTGGGGCTTTGTAAAATTTAATCTCTTTTAATATTTGTATTCATTGTTTTTATTGTTGTTAGCCGCCCTGAGTCCTTCGGGAGATAGGGCGGCATACAAGTCCCATAATTAAATTAAATTAAATTAAATTAAATTAAATGTTACTTATTTATGTTACAACAGTTGCAGCCTGTTCCAAGTTTGGTATTACTCTGCCCAGGCACTTACTTGTTGTTAAAGTTTTATATGCTTGAAGCTTGCAATTCCCAAAGGTTTACAATAGTATAAGACAAAATAATAATAATAATAATAATAATAATAATAATAATAATAATAACAACAACAATAATAATAACAATAACAATAATAATAATGTGCAATTAAAACAAAAAAATATAAAATAAATGCCAAGGCAACTAAAACCATTAAAATAGAAATAATTTTAATTATGGACAGCAACCAATGTTAGCTTTTGTAGGCAGCTCTGCCTATTAAGAGCTGTCTGCTACTAGGCTGGGAAGACTATTTGCACAGGGTGGAGACCATTAAGCCATTTAATCTATCATAATCAACGATGCTCAAGCTTTTCGACTGAAATGAGCACGCTGGATTGACTGGTTCTACTGGGAGAAGGGGGTCGGTCGGTCCTCCAATGGCTGAGAAGCAAAGCACTTAAGCACTTTAAAAAGTTAACACGATCGCTTTGCCTGCATTTAGAAATCTGCTGAAAGCAAGCAGGGCGCCTGGAATATGACGATGAATATACTGTAACTGCTCTTGCCTATCAGCGTGCAGACAGTTGCACATTACACCTGTGGCTTCCAAGTAAGCTTCAAAAGCAATCCCACGTAGAGGGCAGCTTGCAGGAGTCTTATCGTGATGGCGATGAGACTTTGTGTTACTATCACAAAGGTTTTCTTGCTTCCAGGAAAGTGTTACAGCTGGAGTACAAAGTTGGGTAAAGGTAAAGGTAAAGGTTCCCCCGCACACGCGTGCTAGTTGTTTCCAACTCTAGGGGCCGGTGCTCATCTCTGTTTCAAAGCCGAAGAGCCAGCGCTTGTCCGAGGATGTCTTCCATGGTCATGTGGCCGGCATGACTAGACGCCAAAGGTGCACGGAACGCTGTTACCTTCCCACCGGAGTGGTCCCTATTTTTCTACTTGCATTTTTACGTGCTTTTGAACTGCTAGGTTGGCAGAAGCTGGGACGAGTAACAGGCGCTCACTCTGCTACGCGGCACTTGGGATTCGACCCGCCAAACTGCCGACCTTCTGATCGACAAGCTCAGCGTCCTAACCCACTGAGCCACGGCGTCCCTCCCCAATTATGCCCCCCCCTTTACCGACTAACAGTCCTGAGTCTAGATAACACTTGAATCGCAGCCCTGCCTGGTTGTAAATGGAGCAGAGAGGGGAAAAAAAAAAAAGATAGTTGTTGGGAAAACGGGATTCCGTTTTGTCAGATTAAACTTCAGCTTTGTTTCGTTTCATGCAGCTTGGCCAGCTTCCAAAGACCATTAACAAAATGTCTCACTTAGCAGCAGAAACTTTGGGTTCAACTTGTGGTCGTAAGCTGAGGACTGCCTGTACTTATGCCACCCTGGGCTCAACAAGATTCCAATTGAGGAGTCAACAGAAAAGTGAAGAAATGTTAATTTGAACAGGCTGGCAAGGTTTCACTCAGGCATCACCTGAAGGGTTAAAACATCTGAAGCATTAAAAGAGGAACTGATAAATTTTGAAGTTGGTTCAGGCCTACATGTTAGTTTGCATATTTTAATATTTTGTTAGAGGCGGCAGAAAAAAAAAAGTTAAGAAAAAAGATTAGATATTATTTTGTTATAATAAGCAGATCAGATATTGGCATTCTGAGATTACCAGCAACCCGAATAAATGGTTTCATGTTAATAATACTCCATTGCGGACAAACACTTATCTGATGGTTAAAAAAAAGAAAAGAATAAATCTGAATTAGAATAAATCTGAATAAATAATAGCTGTGAAAAGGAGGCTTCTTCTAAAGCAGACATGTCAAACACAAGGCCCGGGGGCCAGATCCGGCCCGCAAAGTGGTTTCATGCGGCCCGCGAAGCCATCCTGGAAACAATGAGGGAACGGCCCCCACTGCCTTGGCCCTGGCCCTGAGACCCTCCTTCTGCCAGAGACCCTCAGATCTGTCCCACTCCTGCTCAGGCTCCCATAGGCACCCTTGATGCCAATGATGTTGAGCTGGCCACGCCCACCCATTAGGCCATACGCACTCTAGCCACGCCCACCCAGTAGGCCACACCCATCCTGGCCATACCCACCCGGCCCCCTGAGGGCAACCGCAATGCTGATGCGGCCCTCAATGAAATTGAGTTTGACACCCCTGTTCTAAAGCTTTCGTTGCAGGAGGGGGTCTGTGCGACTGTCAGATAATTAATAAGCAGCTGAATAAGTGGGAAATTTACACAATTAAGAGTTTTGTGAACAGATCCAAACATAAAAGCAACCTTCAGTTGCACGTAGGACTGGGAGAGAGATGAAGTGTAGTTTACATAAAATATTATAAGGGCTATCAATTACCACACACCCTTTAGTCTCTTTAATAAGGGCCCCTAAAAAGCCAAAGTTCAAATTCAGGTTGTAGAGATAAATAACAGATCGCTACAATACTAAGTACAAGTAGTCCTCAACTTGCAACTCACTCATTTAGTGACTGTTTGAAGTTGCAACGGCACTGGAAAAAGTTTTTCACATTGACAACCATTGCAACATCCCCGTGGTCACGTGATCAAAACTCAAGAGGCTTGGCCACTGACTTGTATTTGTGACTGTTGCAGCGTCCCCGGGGTCACCACGATCTCCTTTGGCGACCTTCTGACAAGCAAAATCAATGGGGGTGGGGGAAGCCCGATTCGCTTAAGTGACGGTGTTACTAAGTTAACTACTGCAGTGATTCGCTTAAGAACCGGGGCAAGAAAGGCCGTAAAATGGAGTAAAACTCACTTAACAATGGTCTCACTTAGCGACAGAAATTTTGGGCTCAGTTGTGGCCATCGGCCAAGGGCTGCTATAAAAGAATGCAGCCCTTTTTAAGGAAATGGATAATAGATATTAAAAATGCCACTGAAGAGAGACGCGTAAAATAAAACCTATGTCGTAGACTCCAACATAAGTCTTTTCTAGGCTTGTCGCCATCACCAACTTTCTGCACCCTGATTTCAGTGAGAAAAGTTAAGAGAGGCGCAGACTTGGAAGAAACTAGATCCATTCAACTGGAATCGTGCTATAAAACAGGCTCTCCCCACCCCGTTGACTGCGAAAGGAATTCTTGTTCCTTAGTTGGAAGGATATAGTTTCAGAAAATTTCTTTTAAAAAGTAAAATCACAGCACTAAGATTCTGAACCGAATGCAAAAATGTAACTAAAAATAGGCAGACAAGAACCAGACTGGATTTGATATCAGTAATTTATAAACAAAATTTTTTTTTGATGATGATCTGCGGTACTTTAATAAAACATGAGAAATTGAGAAATTTAGAGCAGAAAAAAAATTACCTTATAAATCTATTTTGTCACAAATGCGAGAAATGTCACAGTAAATCATTCAAGTGCAGTATAATGTTCCAGGCAAGATGATTATATATTAATAAAAGAATCATGATGAATCATTCACAGGATGAATTGAAGAATAAGGGCAAAATAGATTTACCTATTGTGGACCTACAGTCAAGTGATTTTTCAACAACAACTGGGGAATTTCACTGGGAAATTGAAATGCTTCCTCAGCAAGCATCATTAAATACTTTTGTCAGACAAATGCATCATTAAAACATATAACTGTTGATATAGTACAGCTTGGCATTTGTTAGGTTTTGAAAGAATTTGGATATAACAAATTCAATTACTAGGAAAAAAGCATGGAATAAGGCATTGTGGAAAAATCAATGATTAAATGCTTGCTAACTGGGAAACAGACAAAATTAGACTCATGTGTTGATCTGAATATGTTTATCTATTTGATAAATCAAAGAACTACCGGTAGAAATCCACTCAAAAGATCTGTGGAAATATGAAAACATACGATTCTCTTCTACCATAAAAAAATATGTATTTAAATATATTGAAACAGTGTTATGTACAAATGCAGTTTGCTTATAGAAAATAATTTCCTGGGCTAAACTTCAGGAGAACAATATTTGTAATAATGTAAAATAATATTAAAATGCCTTATAAGTACTCATACATGCACAGGCATAAGTTTGCATGTCTCATAGATAAACCAGAGCAGGTTTGAAATTTACAATAGTTAGCTTTCAGGTTTTTGCTCCTTACATTTGCACTGACAAGAGGGTAAAACAAAACTGGCAGTCCTCGACTTATAACCATTCACTTAGTGACAGTTTGAAGTTACTGGCAAAAGCGACTTATGACCATTTTTCATACTTATGACCATTGCAGCATCCCTCTGGTCACGTGATCAAGACTGGCACTTGACACTTGGCAACAGGTTCACAGTTATGACGGCTGCTGTATCTCAAAGTCACGTGATCCCCCTTTGAGACCTTTGAACAAGCAAAGTCAATGGGGGAAAGCCAGAGTCATTTAACAACTGGGTTACTAACCTAACAACCGCAGTGATTCACTTAACAACTGGGGCAAGAAAGGTCGTAAAATGGGGCAAAGCTCACTTTAACAAATGTCTCCCCTAGCGACAGAAATTTTAGGCTCAATTGTGGTCGTAAGTTGAGGATTCTTTGTAGCGGATTTTCAACAATATTACCTTCCTTCCAAATCCTACTACATAGAGTACATGCTGATACTAGGCCATTAACTAAGCTAAGCGATAAGGACTTTTTCAACTACAACACTTTACAGATACTATACAATTAGTCATTTTCATTTTAAAACTAACATTTCTGAGAGGCACTCAAACTGAAAAGTAATTATTCAACAGGCGGTGGATTTAAAGCTGTATTTTCTTGTTCTACTTAATGGGAACTACCTTTTCCTTCCCCAAGGTGTCAATTTGGCAAACAAAAGTCAAATTCAAGTATCCTATGAAGCAGAAGGGTTTGAAGGACAAAAGGCCGTCAAAAACCGCTTTTTAATGGGGATTATCGGGAGAGATCAAGGTTAAACATCTACACACACACTCACACATCCTCATTGGGAGTGCCGGAGAGAGGCTGTCCCCTCCCACCAGCAATCCAGCTTCAAACTTCCTTCAGCATCACTGCTTTTTATTAGGAAAATTGCAGATGCAGTTAAACATATCCACAATGATTGCATAAAAATGCAAAATGGAGAGGGGGGGGGAATTCATTTCTGTGGAGAAAACGCGTGGGAATGTAGCAGAGAGGCCCTTTGCTTACAAGCTTTGCTTCTTACAAGCGTCTTCCTTCATAACGGATTGTTCATCCCTGCGTTTTTAAGACGTAAAAGGACGTTTCAGAAAATTTATTTGCCCAGGATCTTACTTGGGCTTCCAACGCTTTTTACTGCTTCAACCATCTGGCTGAAACTTAGCGGAACTGTAAGAAGTTTTCTATGGCTTTCAAATCACAATTAGAATTTCCCAAGGCCCGCTATCTCACAGGATTGGAAGAAACAGAAAAGTAGGTACAGGTAATGCTCAAATTACAACAGTTCATTTAGTGACTGTTCACAGTTACAGCTGCGTTGAAAGAGTGATTTATGACTGTTTTTCATACTTGTGGCCCTTGTAGCACCCCAGGGTCACGCGATCGAAATCCAGAGGCTTGGCAATTGATTCGTATTTATGACGGTTGCAGCGTCCTGGGGTCAGGCGATCCAAGGGGGAAGCCAGATTCACTTAGCAACGGTGCTATTAACTTTAACAACTGGGGGGATTCCCTTAACAACCGTGGCAAGGAAGGTCGTAAAAGGGGGCAAAACTCATTTAACAAGTGTCTCGCTTAACAACAAAAAATTGGGGCTCAGTTGTGATCGTTAAGTCGAGGACTACCTGTAACTGGCCATTCAGCCCCAAAGCTCCTTGCAGCTTCCTACTTTCACCATCGTTTCTTAAAAACAAGAGAATGCTAGATAGCTTTGTCCTTCTAAAAAGAAAAATCTGTCTGAGTTACAGGTAAGTTTCGGATCCCATTTGCTTTCTGAGCAATCTTTGTAACTCACTCCTTTCCATGGCCGAGCTCAGGTGATTGATAAGAACAGATGAAAGCCAAGTTTATCAGCTTCGCTGCTCAAGAAGAGAAGAAAATGTACAGAACTTGCCCAAATGGCATTTTGTAGACCCTTTTAAAATAAATGAGTATGTGCCTTTTATGTTTCACAAAGAGTTTAACTTCTTTTTTAATTTAGAGCGGTGAAACAAAGTTAAGCACGTTATTTAAAATGCTGTATTCAACAAAGCTCACAAAAACGAAACTGGAAACTTACAATAATTTATTCAGATATATACTTTCCATAGTAGTACACTCAATTCTACTTATATGATAAATATTAGGTGCCAACGCTAGTAACTGCTACTTAGTCATTAGTAAAACTAATAAACAGAATATTGCTCTCTGCTGAAAATTTTAAGTTATATTAGTTCACAGTCTAATAAACATATATTTCTCTACTGTACTTATATTAGTACTAATTAGTAATTTATCAGAAATGATTTATGAAGATTATTTTCAAATATTGTCTAATGTTTTAGCCGTATATTAATATACTTTTACACAATTATATAAGCATATTCAATTATTTAATACTGTAATGAAAAGCAGAGGGTTGTAGGTGTTTATATGATTAATGCTAAGAAATATTTCTTCTATGCAGAAAAAGGAATACAACAGAAATATTTATAGTGGAATAAAGCATGACAAAAGCTTTTATCATAATGTTTTGCTTAGTGCTGTATCACAGTAGATATATACAGAACTTTCTTTTTCTTGCATCAGCAGAACAAAAAGAAAGCAAGTAGATAGAAAAAAACTTTCACTTGCAGATATGCTGGCTATAAAAATAAACTTAAGAACTCTTTATTATGTATTTCAGACATACAAATTAGTGCAGACATACATACAGTTTCGACAAATTGAACTAGCATTGTCAGTGTGGAATGCTGGAACTGAACAGGACTGAATTGTTCGTCGATTTATTACATTACTTATTTACATTAAGAAAGATTGTGTCGGATTTTTAATTGTGCCTATCCAGTTCCAAAAACTGCCAAAAAAAAAAAAGAAATAGAAATCTAATTAAAAAAACCTCCAAAAGTAGAATAACAATTTTATTTATTTATTTATTTATTTATTTATTTTATTACATTTATATACCGCCCTTTCCCGAAGGACTCAGGGCGGTTTACAGGGTAATTAAAAACACAAATATAAAAGTTAAAAACAAATTAAAATAAATTATAATAATCCCTGTATTAATTAAAAAAACCCAATTGGACTAAATTAAAATTAAAAATTCTCAGCGAAGCACAATCTAATTGAAAATGCATGGTGGCATCTACTTTCATTTTAAATATACAGTACCGACTGAAATTATGCTCTTTGATTATTAAAAGAAAATAAATTCTCTTTAATACTTTCGATCGGGATAGATAAATGTTTGCAAATTCCCCCCCCCCCCCCCCATGTTGCAAGAGTCCCATTATTAAGTGCAATATTGTCCTTAGAGGAACAGCTTTCTGCTCATCTAAATCTGAGCCCTGGTAGTCCTCATATTGGAATGAAATTGCGTTATATCGCTGGCGAGATCTGGAATTGGGCTACCAGGAGCTGCTCATTTGATCACAAATCTAAGGGATTCGATCCAGAACGGCTTGTTTTTCTCTTATTCTCTCTTATGCTGCAGAGAAAAGTGAGCAATACGACATGAAACCGTGAGATGTAATCTCACTGTTTGCAGCCAGGGTTCTCCATTCACCTTCTGCTAACACAGGACGGTCAAACCTTCCCTAATAATACCAATAAATCTCTCCGTATGGATTCCTTTAACTTCGGCCACAACCTTGGGCAAGAATAAGCCGGAGAGAGATATACCTTGCAAACCGAGATGCTGTACACCTCATAAAATTATTATCAAAGGCTTCAGTAACCAAATCTCTCAGGCTTCAGTAACCAAATCTCTCGGCTTCAAACGTCAACAACGTTGTATCATTCATTCTCTTAAGAGCAATAATCGCCTTCAATTTGTTTTAGGCTATTTTGCCCTTCCCTTGATTTCAGTCAAGATGAGTTAACATTTTTCCTAATACCTCCACATTCCCAGATATTTAGGAATCTGGGGGTCTTTACCAGCGTTTCACAGGCCTAGGGCTATCAAATCCCACCTCAGCAACACTCTTACCAATATTAATTTATTCTGTTTGTTTCACTGTAAGATAAAATAGTCCAGAAAACAATTAGCAAACAGCAAAAGCCACGAAAACAGACTTTTAACATACCGGGGAGAGCCACTTTCTATTGCTCTTTGTGAAATATGAGGCAAAGTTGAAGTAAAAAGGTAAAGATTTTTCAATCAAGCTCAACTTCCTACAGCCTTGCGACCCATTCAAAACTATCCCAGCTCTTTCCTCACCCAACTAGGGGCTGCCATCCCCTAAGACCACCATCAACCATTATTGATTACTGGTATTTTTGCATGAAACACATGACTATTTAATTATCGCGGAAGAACTGTCAGTTGTTGGGGGGGGGGGGGAAGAAACTCAATTCAGGAAGCAGGAGGTCCAAAAGATGGAAATAGGCAAAAGCAGACACCAAGACGCGATGGTTGTTTTCCCATTAGAGTGTCAAGAGTGTTTTACAGCAGCCGGATAATTGACGAGGGGCATCCGGGGTGGTCAAAAAAGTCAAGATGCCAGCCTTGCCATTTTTATAATGATGGATGTAAAAGGGGGCGAGAGTTTCGAGGCTGGGGCCACAGAGGCCACCTTGATGTGTTTTGACCCACCTCTGCTGATACCTGAAGGTCTGGAGGCTCACTCGTGCAATGAATGGGTTAAGGAACTAAGTATGTTTAGGCCAGGGGTCTTCAAACGTGGCCCTTTTATGACTTTTGGACTTCAACTCCCAGAATTCCTCAGCCAGTGTGCCTGGCTGAGGAATTCTGGGAGTTGAAGTCCACAAGTCATAAAAGGGCCACGTTTGAAGACCCCTGGTTTAGGCTAATGAAGAGAAGGATTAGGGATAGAATCATAGTTATTTTCCAATCCTGAAGGGCTGTCATAGGCATGAAGGGGTCACTGGAACCTCCAAGGACCTCAGCAATGGGTGGAAGCTCATCAAAGAGAGACCCAACCTAGGATG
Organism: Daboia siamensis; assembly: GCA_024449315.1. Classification (NCBI taxonomy): domain Eukaryota; kingdom Metazoa; phylum Chordata; class Lepidosauria; order Squamata; family Viperidae; genus Daboia; species Daboia siamensis. The sequence goes on along the minus strand of JAKJMR010000982.1, from coordinate 35,061 downwards.
GACGACTAAGGAGGAACTTCCTGACAGGGAAAAACAATCAATGGAAGAGTGCCTCCAGGAGTTGCAGCTGCTCCGTCGTCGCTGGAGGTCTTCAAGAAAAGATTGGAATAGCCATTTGTCTGCGAGGGCATGAGGCTTCCTGCCTCAGGCGGGGGGGCGGGTCAGACTAGAAGACCTCCAGGGTCCCTTCCACCCCTTTAATCCAGAGTCATCTGAACCCCAGAGCGGACAAGAGTACTAAACTGCACAGATTTCAGCTTTTCAAGAAGAGACTGGCCAGCCATTTGTCTGGGATGGCCTGAAGCTGCCTGCCTCGGGCAGGGGGTCAGACTAGAAGACCTCCGAGGTCCCTCCCAAAGGTTAGGGTCAAGTGATGCCTGAGCAAATATTGAATTGCACCAATGGAAGCTTTCAAGAAGAGCCTGGAGAGCCGGGTTTCCTGCCTCGGACAGGGGTGGGGTCAGACTAGAAGACCTCTGAGGTCCCTTCCACCCCTTTAGTCCTCTGAACCCCAGGCTCAAGAGAGG
>JAKJMR010000982.1:24200-34524 GCA_024449315.1 Daboia siamensis | reverse complement strand
TAGTCCTCTGAACCCCAGGCTCAAGAGAGGCCCGAACAAGTATCCCACTGCATCCATGGAGGCTTTTCAGAAGAGACTGGAGAGCCGGGTCCTCCTGCCTTGGGCCGGGAGGGGGCGGGGCTGGACTAGACGACCTCCAGGGACCCCCTCCGGGCCCGGGGTTCTGCCTGGTCAGAGGCTGGCGGATGCTGCTCCAGGGGAAGCCGGGGGCTGCGGGCCGAGAGGGGGGAGGCAGACGGGGGGGGGGGTTATTTTATTTTTTTTTGCTGCGTTCAAGCCGACCCCCCCGGACGGGGCCGAGCGAGGGAGGAGAAGCCGCGCCTCCCTTTTCCAAGCCCACCGGCGACCCTCCCTCAGGCTTCTTCCTCGCCCTCGCCCCTCGCCGGCCACTCACCCTCCGCCCGGGACCGCAGCTCCGACACGGTCTTCTGAACGGCCGGCATCTCGCCTCAGGCGCCCGGCAGGCGCGTTTTCCCCTCACGGCTTGAAGCGCGTCTTTTCGCTGCCGCTCGCGCGCATGCGCGCTCCTCCCCCCTCCTCCCCCTCCTCCTCCCCCGGGGGGGCGCTGTCTCTCCTCCTCCTCCTCCTTTCTGAGAGACAATGCCCCCCCCCCCGCGGGGATGCGGTCGCGAGATTTCCCCCCCCCTCCTCCTCTTACACCTGCGCCTGCGCGCCGAGGCGGCGCGGGGGCGCTTCTGGCTCGCCTGCTCTTCCCGCCCTCCTTCCCGGAATGTACCAACTCCTTCTCTTCCCCCCTCATCCCCCTCCCCCGCAAAGGCGGCTCTTTTCGAGCGGGTTTTTGATCACGGCCTTCACGCCGTGTGTTGTGTATTTGTGTGTGTGTGTGTGCATGTCTGTTTGGGGAGCGTCCTTCTTTCTTCTCCCCTGCGCTTTCGCCCGTCAATAATGGAACAGGCCAGGATTGGGGCGGGGCGTGGGCGGGGTAAGAAAAGGGGCGGGGCGGAGGGTATAAAAAGCCGGGGGGTGCGAAGATCGGCGGGATTTGTTGAGGTGAAGCTCGATTGGGTGGTTTTGTTTTCCCCTGAGTCGCTTCCCCTTAATAGATTTTGAATCCCTTTTGAGCCCTTTTGCCCACGTAAGGCTGGGATAGCGCCTGGATGAGAGACCACCAGGAAATCCCTTTCAGCCTTTTTGTGCCCTGTAAGGATGCGGTGGCTCAGTGGGTTAGGACGCTGAGCTTGTCGAGATCGGCAGTTTGGCGGGTCGAATCCCGAGTGACGCGTAGCAGAGTGAGCGCCTGTTACTCATCCCAGCTCCTGCCAACCTAGCAGTTCGAAAGCACGTAAAAATGCAAGTAGAAAAATAGGGACCACTCTGGTGGGAAGGTAACAGCGTTCCGTGCACCTTTGGCGTCTTAAGTCATGCCGGCCACATGACCACGGAGATGTCCTCGGACAAGCGCTGGCTCTTCGGCTTTGAAACGGAGATGAGCACCGGCCCCTAGAGTCGGAAACGACTAGCACGCATGTGCGGGGGAACCTTTACCTTTACCTTTAAGGATTGGGTAGCACCTGGATGGGAGACCAGCAGGAAATCCTAAACCAGGGAGTTGTCTATGCCTGCAAAGCACTGCAGATGTTTAGATTATCGGAAAGGGCACTTGGCAAACATTCTTTCCAACAGTAAGGTAATAGACAGTAAAACTAGGTTGTACAGACCGAAATGACGCAGCAATGCTCGCAGTTCTGGGGTGTTTAAATATTGAAATATGTTTTAAAAATCATACATGCGCAGTGATGGTCCTAGGAGAAGCGAGCTGTCATCAACTGCAGCTATTGTGTTCTGCAGAACATGGAGCTTAGCTGATCAAACAAGACCTATCGTACGCAGTTATATTAATGATTATAAATATTTGTTATTAGTAAAAATAAAGGCAGGAGAGATAGATTATGGGATAGGATTAGACGTGGCTCAGTGGGTTAGGATGCTGAGCTTGTCGATCAGATGGTCGGCAGTTTGGCGGGTCGAATCCCGAGTGCCGCGTAACAGAGTGAGCGCCTGTTACTCGTCCCAGCTTCTGCCAACCTAGCAGTTCGAAAGCACGTAAAAATGCAAGTAGAAAAATAGGGACCACTACGGTGGGAAGGTAACAGCGTTCCGTGCGCCTTTGGCGTCTAGTCATGCCGGCCACATGACCACGGAGACGTCCTCGGACAAGCGCTGGCTCTTCGGCTTTGAAACGGAGATGAGCACCGGCCCCTAGAGTTGGAAACGACTAGCACACATGTGCAGGGGAACCTTTACCTATAAGATAGTCAAGGCTACAGTCTTCCCAGTTGCAATGTATGGCAGTGAAAATTGGACCATAAAAAAGGCTGAGCACCAAAGAATTGAAGCCTTTGAACTAGGATGATGGAGAAGACTCCTGTGAGTCCCTTGGACTGCAAGGCGTTCAAACTGGTCAGTCCTAGTGGAGATCAACCCTGACTGCTCTTTAGAAGGCCAGATCCTGAAGTTGAAACTCAGGTACTTTGAGTGGAGTAGGAGGAGTGAGCCTAAATGGACTCCAGAAGATGGTAGAGGACAGGAAGGCCTGGAGGAACGTTGTCCATGGGGTTGCGATGGGTCGGACACGACTTCGCAGCTAACAACAACGATAAGATAGTATGGAGACATGATAAATAATAGATAATAGTTAGATGAGCGATATAGCTAATAGGGATATATTCAATAGATGATTGGCAGATCAGTTGATAGATACCTAGATTGATGTAGATAGATCAATAGATGATATAAATAGATCAATATAGATAAACGTGATATATTGATATTAGAGATAGAAATACTATGGATGGATGGATGGATGGATGGACTGTCAAGCAGCAGACACTTGGCATACCGAAAACTGGAGCCTACAACCATTTTCACACAAGTGCTGCCTCACTAATGAGGGCAAGCAGCCACAGCTCTCCTCATAAGTCATAAATCATTGTTGTGGAAATGTCCCATCCACTTTCAAAAGTGGCTCCATGTGCCAAACCACCACAACGGATACTCTTATAAATTGCGATGGCACTTGCCGTCTGCTCGCTGTTTTGCTTAGCAGGATGAAATTCTTGGTAAGAGAATGAGAATAAAGCTCGCATTGTGTCCAGCTCCAAGTTCATCAGTACAAACAAAATATTAAAAGTGTTTCCCAGACAAAATAAATATTATTTTTTAATAAAGGTTGCAAGGGTTGCCTGCAAGTTTTCCTGAGAACACAGATGAACAATAAATAAGTTCTTAAAGCAAAGGAGATGATTATTAAGAAAATAAGGAGCAAAATGATTCTTGGAAAAATAATGGGCTCTATCTTCAAGAGAGACCACAGATTCTTAAAAGGGAAAACTTTTAAAAAAAGTATTATTCTTTAAATTATGGTCCAGGAATATTGTGTATAGACAAAATTTTTCCTTAGCTTCTCACATCTAGGATGCACCGTTTTCATTTGTTAATACTTCCAATTTTAGAAGAATGTGGACATTTAAATTAAAATATTTGCAACCTATGGATAAGGGTTGGTCTTTTTTTTACTCTAATATTTATTGATTCACATTTCTGAATTGTCCATCTCCCTCAAATAGGACTCTCACACAATGTACTATTTAGCTCTTTTTACAAAATTGAAAAAGATAGAAAATATCTTACTTGGCAATTATTAGAAATGCCAAGATAATAATGCCAAGAGCTGGAGGGGTTTTTTGGCCATTCTTTACAATGTTAAAATTGGAAGTCATCCTTTGAAATTAAAGGCAGAAAACTCAAAAATACTGCATCCAGTTTTGGTCAGCACGATGTAAAAAAGATGTTGAGACATTGGAAAGAGTGCAGAGAAGAGCAACAAAGATGATCAGGGGACTGGAGGCTAAAACATACAAAGAAAGGTTGCTGGAATTGGGTATGTCTAGTTTAATGAAGAGAAAGACCAATGGTGACATGAAAGCAGCCTTCCAAAATCTCAGGGGTTGTCCCAAAGAAGAGGGAGTCAAGCTATTCTCCAAAGCGCCTGAAGGCAGGACAAGAAGCAACAGATGGAAACTCATCAAGGAGAGAAGCAACCTGGAACTAAGGAGTTACTTCCTGACAGTTGAAACAATTAACCAGTGGAACAACCTGCCTCCAGAAGTTGTGAGTGCTCCATCACTGGAAGTTTTTAAGAAGAGATTTGTCTGAAATGGTATATATGAGCAGGGGATTGGACTAGAAGACTTCCAAGGTCCCTTCCAACTTTATTATTACTATTATTACTATTAATTATAATTATTGTTGTTGTCATTATTCAGTGAAATAACTTGCCTCCAGAAGTTGTGAATGCTCCAACTCTAGAGAGTTGGAGCCCGGACAGCCATTTGTCTGAAATGGTATAGGGTTTCCTGCCTGAGCAGGGGGGTGGGACTAGATGACCTCCAAGGCCCCTTCCAACTCTGTTATTCCGTATTCTGTAAAATACTTTTTTTTTTCACACAGTCCAGTGACATTATTGCCATCACTTGTGATAATGGTTTCAAGCTGGATAGTTTTATAAAGGATTCTGGTCAGGTTTAGATAGGATCGTCTATCAAAGGTTGTTAATATTGATTGCTTTTTATAATCTCCAGAAAAATAGCCAGGAGAACATACCTTATAGAGTGGCTGCTGGGAAACAGTTGTAGAAGGCACTTACTATTTTTATTACTCAGGTTTCCTTCCGAAAGGTATCCTCTCGGCTATTACATGACTAACATTATCCAAGATGGGGTCATGACTCTCAACGTAGTTTGTTTATAAAACACCTGTCCAATATCTTTATCAGCTCTTAGCAAGACTATGTCATTTTCTAATTGGTTGCCAAGCGACGTGAGAGTAATAGTGCTCTAATACCTTTCCCAATAAAAGCATAAAAACTGATGCTTCTCAGGCTCCTCAGTTTGAAGGTGGGAGCTGAAAACTCACATTTCCATACGAGGAGTGTAAAAATATTGCATTTATCGAGGGGACTGTTTAATATTAAACACGTAGGTTGTTTTTAATGTTAGGGAGACTGGTTTGTAGGTAGAATTTAATTGTGAGTCATTAACACCAGACATACTTTCAGGCACAGAAATATTATCTGAGGGGGTTTGTGTGTGTGTGTGTGTGTGTGTGTGACAAATTTGTCACACTGGGTGGGAGATTTTCACAGCAAGCTGTATCCACCTGATCTCAATAATCTTACTTTCTTTTTCACAATAGGCAACTGAAGATTTTTCTGCATGCATCATAAGGTCTGGTATTTCCCAAAAGCTTCCTAAAACTGAGAGTGGAATAAAGCAACCACAATAGAGCATTGACAAATTTGTCACCTTTAAGTATTTACCATTTGCTCTGTTTAATATTACCTTCCAAGGGATTTTGCTAATCTAAAAGAACGAACTACGATCTGGACAGACTCGAACACTGGGCACTATCTAACAAAATGAAATTCAATGGTGAAAAAAGTAAGGTTCTACATTTAGGGAAGAAAAATCAAATGCACAGGTATAGTATAGGTCAGACATGTCAAACACAAGGCCCGGGGGCCAGATCCGGCCCGCGAAGTGGTTTCATGCGGCCCACGAAGCCTTCCTGGAAACAGTGAGGGAACGGCCCCCACTGCCTTGGCCCTGGCCCAGAGACCCCCCTCCTGCCAGAGACCCTCAGATCTGTCCCACTCCTGCCCGGGCCCCCATAGGCACCCTTGATGCGAACGATGTAGAGCTGGCCACGCCCACCCAGTAGGCCATACGCACTTTAGCCATGCCCACCCAGCAGGCCACACCCACCCAGTAGGCCACGCCCACCTGGCCCCCTGAGCGCAACCACAATGCTGATGCGGCCCTCAATGAAATTGAGTTTGACACCCCTGGTATAGGTGGTACCTTGCTCAATAGCAGTAACTGTGAGAGGGATCTCGGAGTCTTAGTAGACAATCACTTCAATATGAGCCAGCAGTGTGCTGCAGCTGCCAAAAAAGCCAACACAGTGCTAGGCTGCATTAACAGAGGGATAGAATCAAGATCACGTGAAGTACTCATACCACTTTACAATGCTTTGGTAAGGCCACATCTGGAATACTGCATCCAGTTTTGGTCACCACGATGTAAAAAAGATGTTGAGACTCTAGAAAGGGTACAGAGAAGAGCAACAAAGATGATTAGGGGGCTGGAGGCCAAAACATATAGGGAACGGTTGCTGGAATTGGGTATGTGTAGTTTAACGAAGAGAAGAGTGAGGGGTGACATGATAGCAGTGTTCCAATATCTCAGGGGCTGCCCCAAAGAAGAGGGAGTCAAGCTATTCTCCAAAGCACCTGAAAGCAGGACAAGAAGCAACGGATGGAAACTAGTCAAGGAGAGAAGCAACCTAGAACTAAGGAGAAACTTCCTGACAGTTAGAACAATTAACCAGTGGAACAACCTGCCTCCAGAGGTGGTGAATGCTCCAACACTGGAAGTTTTTAAGAAGAGACTGGACAGCCCTTTGTCTGAAATGGTATAAGGTTTCCTGCCTGAACAGGGGGTTGGACTAGATGACCTCCAAGGTCCCTTCCAACTTTATTATTATTATTATTATTATTACATTATACGCTGATGGGTCAGGCCTCTTTCTCCTTAAACTTAAAAAAAACCAACCCAACCCAACCCAAATTAAAGTTACTTTGGTGAGCGCATTATATTTAGGTAAAGGTAAAGGTTCCCCCGCACACGCGTGCTAGTCGTTTCTGACTCTAGGGGCCGGTGCTCATCTCCGTTTCAAAGCCGAAGAGCCAGCGCTTGTCTGAGGACGTCTCCGTGGTCATGTGGCCGGCATGACTAGACGCCAAAGGCGCACGGAACGCCGTTACCTTCCCACCGGAGTGGTCCCTGTTTTTCTACTTGCATTTTTACGTGCTTTCGAACTGCTAGGTTGGCAGAAGCTGGGACGAGTAACAGGCGCTCACTCTGCTACGCGGCACTCGGGATTTGACCCGCCAAACTGCCGACCTTCTGATCGACAAGCTCAGCGTCTTAACCCACTGAGCCACCGCGTCCCTTATGCATTATATTTAGACCAGGCTAAAACTTATGACGATTTATAGTTTATGAAAACATTTGAAAATAGGAAGCATGTTTGTGAAACTAAAACTTACCTTCAGTCGCTGTAAGGCAAAAATCATGGTTTAAAAAAACCACGCTGTCACCGTGGGACCAATTCATCAGTGGAAATTAAGACAACCCCTTTTCCACTGATGAGGATTTAAGAAGTTCAGTCTGTCTATTCTTCCTGGTAGAAGTATCAGAATAACGGAGTTGGAAGGGATCTTGGAGGTCTTCTAGTCCAGCCCCCTGCTCAGGCAGGAGACCCTAGACCATTTCAGACAAATGGCTGTCCAGTCTCTTCTTAAAAGCCTCCGGTGTTGAAGCATTCACCGCTTCTGAATCGGCATCAACAACTTTTACAGCCAATTTAAATAATAATTAATTGGTGACAGATTAGCTGTGTCAGAGTAAAATAAATGCTATTTCTCACTGAAGCAAGGAAAGTAATAACCTTGCAGGCTGTTGTGCTTCTGTTTAGCTAAGCGAAGAAATACAGTTGAGTTGATTATGTGACCACAACTAGGAACAAACAAAAGGTAACGCATGGATTGTGTTCCAGAGAATTTTATTGCTCTTAAAACTAGCTATATCCTAAGCAGGCTGACACTGTCACTTTTACAAATAGATCCTGTCTGTGCAGAAATAAAAGAACAACGTATTTCATTAGAATAGGCATAGCAAGCAGTCCATGACAAAATTCCAAGTAATGTATATCCGGACAAGTTCTTTCGAACTGGTGGAATATTTTTTTTATACAAGTCACTTCCTCCCACCCCACTCCCGATGGGAAAAAAAAAAAATTGGGGAAAAAGGAGCATGATATGGAAGAATTTTTTTTAAAGATCTTTTAAAAAAAACCCGACGCGATCATCTGTTATCGTTAAACAAGAACTTGTGTCATTAGTGTGACTGGTAAGATTGTGGTTTAGAAATTCCACCACAATTTGGAGCCAGGAAGCCTGCTTAGCAGCCTGTTGCCAAAAGAAATAAAAAAATAATAATTTTCCTGCAACATTAGCCTGCACTGCAGTATTCGGTCTTCTGCAGTCTCTCCAGTCTACTGAGTTTAATATCATCCTGGATCATTTGTCAAAAAACCTAACTGGAAAATAGAAAAGGCAAGTGAGCAATAAAACAAATAAAGCTTAATAATGTTTTCAGCACCCCCCCCCCCTCCAAAAATAAAAAAAGATTTGCATCGAAGCTTATCTCACCATCTTAGTTAGGGACACTGTTTTCCTGCTGCTGCTACGATCACTTCAGTCGCAGGAGGATTTTTAAAAGAGTATTTTAAAAATATTAGTTTTGTAAACATCAGAGTTCTTCCTAATTGCCGATTCCTCCCTTTTGTCCTCGTAGTTCCATTTTTCCAGAATTTATATCCAGTGTTACTTATGCAAACATAAGCTTTTGCAAAACGTTTAGCTTCACTCTAGTGGACCCACAGATTCGCCCCCCTGTTCAATTACAAGTAAGAGATCTAGGTAAAGTCACGTGTACTTGGTACGTATGAATTGCTGAGAATGTCCACGCTAGTTGCCATCAAGCCACCGTTGTGGCAAATGAGGACTTTTGCTGGTTTATTTCCACTGAGGTGCCTACATTTTCTCCTGATTTTTTAGTGTGGAAATCCTAGTCTTCCAATAAGGATCATTAGAGGCCCTCTGAATACTAGGTGTAAGATTATTCATTTGGTGTTTAAAATGTCAAAAGTCAGTAATCTCTGGCTTTGAAAGGGCCAAGTTTGAAGACCCCCTGCTCTAGCTCCTTTAAGACTCCTCCAAAACTCTTACATGTAAGTAGTCCAGGAGATTAATTTTATTCTTGAGTCAGATCTTCCTCAACCACTTAATCTCTTACTTATTTATTTGTATACTGTCTATCTACAATATCTGTCTATCTACAATATCTATTGCTCTCTCTCTCTCTCTCTCTCTATATATATATATATATATATATATATATGTATATGTATATGTATATGTGTATGTGTATATGTATATGTATATGTATATGTATATATTTATATACGTATACATATATATATATATAGAGAGAGAGAGAGAGAGAGAGCGCCTTGGTGGCGTAATGGTTAGAATGCGGTATTGCAGGTTAACTCTGCCCACTGCCAGGAGTTTGATTCTGACTGGCTGATGGTCAACTCAGCCTTCCATCCTTCTGAGGTGAGTAAAATGAGGACCCAGATTGTTTGGGGGGGGGGCAAAAGGCTGACTCTGTAAACCACTTAGAGAAGGCTTTAAAGCACTGTGAAGCGGTATATAAGTCTAAGTGCTATTGCTAACTATCAACTATCTGTAATCTGTCTCTCTGTCTATCTACAATATCTGTCTATCACTGTCCATCTATCGCTCTGTCTCTCTCTCAAGGGTTGTGGTGGCACAATGGTTAGAATGCGATATTGCAGGCTAACTCTGCCCACTGCCAGGAGTTTGATCCTGACCGGCTCAAGGCTGACTCGCCCTTCCGTCCTTCCGAAGTCAATAAAATGAGGACCCAGATTGTTGGGGGGGGGGGGGCAAGAGGCTGACTCTGTAAACTGCTTAGAGAAAGCTTTAAAGCACTGTGAAGCAGTATATAAGTCTACGTGCTATTGCTAACTATCAACTATCTGTAATCTGTCTGTCTCTTCTGCCTATCTACAATATCTGTCTATCACTGTCTACCTATCGCTCTCTCTATCTCAAAAGCTGTGGTGGCACAGTGGTTAGAATGTGATATTGCAGGCTAACTCTGCCCACTGCCAGGAGTTCGATCCTGACTGGCCGTGAAGCACTGTGAAGGGGGTATATAAGTCTATGGGCTACTGCTATTGCCAGTTAAAAGTAACACTGAGAGTTTTGACAGTATATAAGATAATGGATTGCTTTGGGGTTTTTCCCACTGAAGAGATGCCGTCCCCCATTCTGTGCGTCACTCTCTCCCCTTCCCTCTGGAGCCCAGTTGCGCAAACGAATACACCCTCAGGCCTTCTGCAACGAAATGAACGAATGGCCTGCACCCAGGAAAACTGCAATGGCAGACTGCATGTCAGCAGTAACGTTTGCCAGACATATGGCCAGCACCTGGCGCGCACAGCGTCCTTCAGATTCCGTCCAATTTTCTCGCTTCAGCAAATGGCAAAGAGTCGCACTAAAAATCCTAGCGTTAAAGATAGAGTCCTGCAGGCAGAACAGTAAAACTGCACGGCTTGCAATGTCTGGAAATTTAAGAGAGTGGAAGTATGG
>JAKJMR010000982.1:360-24190 GCA_024449315.1 Daboia siamensis | reverse complement strand
ACTTTGGGCCAGTCACCAGGAGACTGTGAGTTCTAGTGCCGCCTTAGACATGAAAACCGGCTGGGTGACTTTGGGCCAATCACCAGGAGACGGTGAGTTCTAGTGCCGCCTTAGACATGAAAACCGGCTGGGTGACTTAAAGCCAGTCCCTCTCTTTCAGTCCAAGCCATCTCACAGGGTTGTTGTGGGGAAAATAAGAGAGGGAGGGAGGATTAGGTATGTTCACCTCCTTAATTGTAAAAGTAATAAAAGCAGTATACAAATAAATAAGTAAGAGATTAAGTGGTTGAGGAAGAGCTGACTCAAGAATAAAATTACATCTCCCAGACTACTTACATGCAAGAGTTTTGAAGGAGTCTTAAAGGAACTAGAGCAGGGGGTCTTCAAACCTGGCCCTTTTATGACTTGTGGACTTCAACTCTCAGAATTCCTCAGCCAGGCATGCGTTCACATCAAGTTTGCGTGCCTGGCTGAGGAATTCTGGGAGTTGAAGTCCACAAGTCATAAAAGGGCCAAGTTTGAAGACCCCTGAACTAGAGAATCCCTTTCTTGGATCTTTGAGAAATGACTGTATGGACGTTGGGAAGGAAGGTCGGGAAGGAGGAGAGAGATTTGTTCCTCTCTTCAAAAAGTTGAAAAAGAGACCTTGTTTAATCAGTATGGTGGCGCTAAGCACAACTGGTGAAACAGATGGATTAGCAGATGGTTTGTAAGGATTTATACAATAAGGCCCGGCTCGGCTGAAGTCTGCGTGAGTTGATTGAAAATTAGTGATGCCACACGAAGCGGATTTGGTCACGGCCATTTTAATTGAGGTCAGAAGCACAGTGTGGATGGACAGCTTCACCACGAGCCGGAAGGATTCCCGTCAAGGGACATTTTGTAAGATTCCATACTAGATTCTGTATTAGTCAATGTATTTATGGAGTATTTGTGAACGATTTCATAATCCCCAAATATGGTTGTGAAGCTTGGAGATAACAACAATGCACGGGATAAAAAAAAAATAAAATAAAAATCCCCGCAATTCAGGACGACACTGCACAGGGGCCAGAAACTGGCAGGATGAATTGCAACAAGGAAAAAGGATTGAAAGTCTGACATTTGGCCAGGAAAAAAAAAAAGCAAGAGGCATAAAAATAGAAGCAATAGCGGCTAAAGTTACCAGACCGTTTTTTCCCACGAACGATGCAGCATCCCTGTGGTCACGTGATTAAAATCCCAATGCTTGGCAACTGACTCGTATTTATGTCCCAGAGTGACGTGGTCCTCTTTTGCTACCTTCTGACAAGCAAAAGCCCGGGGGGGGGGGGAGCCAGATTCCCTTAACCACGATGTTAACTGACTTACCAACTACAGCGATTCACTTATGAACGGTGGCAAGTCGTAAAATGGGGGGCAAAACTCACTTAACAGATGTCTCCCTTAGCAACAGAAACTTGAGGCTCAGTTGTGGTTGTCAGTCGAGGACTCCCAGTATTTAATTCTGGGCAAGAAAATAATAAGGGTCCTGCAAGGAAAACCTTACAAGGAATGATATTGTGGTGTACTGTATTATGCTGTACTGTACTGTATTGTAGTGTACTGTACTTACTGTATTGTACTGTACTTTATTGTACTGTACTGTATTGTATAGTACTGTATTGTACTGTATTCTATTGTATTGTACTCTATTGTATTGTATTGTATTCTATTGTATTGTACTATATTGTATTGTACTGTACTGTATTGTAGTGTATTGTATTGTACTGTACTGTACTATATTGTATTGTACTCTATTGTACTCTATTGTACTGTATTCTATTGTATTGTACTGTATTGTACTGTATTGTATTGTAGTCTATTGTACTATATTCTATTCTATTGTACTGTATTGTATTGTAGTCTATTCTACTGTACTATATTGTATTGTACTGTACTGTACTGTACTGTATTGTACTGTATTCTATTGTATTGTATATTGTATTGTATTGTATTCTATTGTATTGTACTATATTGTATTGTACTGTACTGTATTGTAGTGTAGTGTATTGTACTGTACTGTAGTATATTGTATTGTACTCTATTGTACTGTATTCTATTGTATTGTACTGTACTGTATTGTAGTGTATTGTATTGTATTCTATTGTACTGTATTGTATTGTAGTCTATTCTACTGTACTCTATTGTATTGTACTGTACTCTATTGTATTGTACTGTACTGTGCTCTATTGTATTGTACTTTACTCTATTGTATTGTACTGTACTGTACTGTATTGTACTATATTGTACTATACCCGTGGTGGCACGCAGAGTCCTCTCTGTGGGCACGCACACCATCGCCCCAGTCCTAGGCCTTCAGCTGGGTTTTATAAAACCTTTTCGCTTTAAGCCTTCACTGCTGTGTGCAAAAAAAAAAAGGTACAATCAATCAACCCTAGAAAAGTCAGTGCCCTCCTAACCATACCCAAGCACTCCGAATTTGTTGGCAATGTCCATATTGCTCCATGAGTTCATGGTGACCTAACCCTAAGTGGAATTTTCCTCCAATGGGATTTTCCCCAGTATTTTACCAGGAAACATAGATAGGGCAGGCTAGAAAAGCATCTGAATTTTGCTGCAATAGCCGTAAGTGTGAAAAAACGGTCACAAGTGCCCTTTTTTGTGTGTCGTTCTAACTTTGGTCACTAAACGATCTGTTGTAAGTTGAGGACTGTCTGTACTGAATAGTGAGAAATAACAGCTTCACTTTACAGTATTTGCCCTTGAGAAAAATTCCGCTCTGAAATAGTGTTGAGTTTAGGGCACTCTTCTTAAGAAAGATTGTGCAAGGTTTTGGTTTCTCACGGCGTGCCCACAAACGAGAACAATACAGATGGTGAATAGTCACAACCGTGCTTGGTAGCCTTGCCAGAAGTATTGTGCACAATACCGCAATACACGCACCTTCAGTTCTCCAGGGAAGATTCACCCTTCCATTTCAAGGACAAATGGCTGGATCTTTTATAATTTCGCATATTAGTTAACCTAGCCAGGATAAATTGCTTGTGACAGGATTGTCTCAGCGAAATGCATCAAACATGGACAGATTTACGGTGAACGTTATAATTTAACAAGGACAAATAGTAGCAAAGACTCGCAGTTATGAAGGGCAAAGTCTGTGGAAGTTCTCCGTCATCCGGGTCACGACTGGTGCTTTTTTTCAGGAGGCACCTGGACTTCCTTCTTTTTCTTTGAAGGCGTTTCGCTTCTGCATCCCAGAAGCTTCCTCGGCTCTGACCGGATGGCGGGGAACGGAGGGATTTCTACTCCTTGCAGACCGCTGGTCGTCTGCATCCTTTTAGAGAGTCGTTGAGGCCATTTGACCTCAACACCCTGCAGCTAAGAAGTCTCCACATCCATTTGCATCACTCAGGTGACCCTGAGGTTGCAGGTAAACCTCCAGGTGTCCTCAATGACTCTCTAACACTGGAGATTTTTAAGAAGAGATTGGACAGTCACTTGTCTGGAATGGCATAGGATCTTCTGCTTGAGCAGAGGGCTGGACTAGAAGACCTCCAAGGTCCCTTCTGATTCTGTTATTCCGACTTTTAAAAACTAGAAACACCTCATTTTTAAGGATGAAATTCCACCCTGAATCTCATTCCAGCGTCTGTTTTTGCATTAGGGTTGAAAAGTTTTTTCACCCACCGGACGTCCAGCCCCTCTGCTGCCGGCATCAGGAATTTTTTAAGAACAGCAACCGGCTCCATTTTTAAGCATGAAACTTCAACCTGAATTATACAATGTGAGCAGAGATTGGTAGAGAATGCTGTTCTAATATTAGATTTTCGCTACAATAATCTAATGAAGTCCCACTGCAGAAGTGTAGGCTTGTGTTTTCAATGCTAATGTGTGTTTTTTTTTACCTTGTCATAATATTGTAATTTTTTTTTACCTTTTAATTCAAAAGAGCTTTCTGTTTGGGAGATACAGAACCGATTCTTGAATGCAAAAACGACATGTCTACTTCTAATGACATGCAGAAACCTATCATTAGGCGATTTACGCTGATTATATTAGAAGGAAATTTGGGCATTTTCTTTCTTTCTCTTTGTCATATTCCCAGCCATTATGGACAGGGAATGCTCAACCCAGGATATAATTTTAGGATAGAAGTTGGCCATCTTTCTATAAATAGCATAGAATAACAGAGTTGGAAGGGACCTTGGAGGTCTTCTAGTCCAACCCCCTGCTCAGGCAGGAAATCCCATATACCATTTCAGACAAATGGTTGTCCAGTCTCTTCTTAAAAATGTCCAGTATTGGAGCATTCACAACTTCTGGAGGCAGGTTGTTCCACTGGTTAATTGATCCAACTGTCAGGAAATTTCTCCTTAGTTCCAGGTTGCTTCTCTCCTTGCTTAGTTTCCACCCGTTGCTTCTTGTCCTGCCTTCGGGCGCTTTGGAGAATAGCTTGACTCCCTCTCCTTTGGGGCAGCCCTTGAGATATTGGAATGCTGCTATCCTGTCTCCCCTCATCCTTCTCTTCATTAAACTAGACATCCCCAATTCCAGCAACCGTTCCTTATATATTTTAGCCTCCAGCCCCCTGATCATCTTTGTTGCTCTTCTCTGCACTGTGGTTGTTTTTTTTTTTAGATGTTGGGAACTGGCTTTGAAGCGGAGAAAAAGATGGGAAATGTGATGCTGATCCCAACGGTAGTTGCTAAATGAAGACTAGCTGCAATTTATTAAATGTATAGGCTGCTCACTCCCAATCACTCTTAAGTGGTTAAAAGGTAAAAGGTAAAGGTTCCCCCGCACGTGCGTGCTAGTCGTTTCCGACTCTAGGGGCCGGTGCTCATCTCCGTTTCAAAGCCGAAGAGCCAGCGCTTGTCCGAGGACGTCTCCGTGGTCATGTGGCCGGCATGACTAGACGCCAAAGGCGCACGGAACGCTGTTACCTTCCCACCGGAGTGGTCCCTATTTTTCTACTTGCATTTTTACGTGCTTTCGAACTGCTAGGTGGGCAGAAGCTGGGACGAGTAACAGGCGCTCACTCTGCTACGCGGCACTCGGGATTCGACCCGCCAAACTGCCGACCTTCTGATCGACAAGCTCAGTGTCCTAACCCACTGAGCCACCACGTCCCTTCTTAAGTGGTTAGCAGTTGACAATCAGGGTGTACATGAAAAGGAGTGGGGGCTTTGATAGCATCGTTGAGGCTACCATCTTGACTTTTTTGTCCCTATATAATCAATTGCTTTGACAGGAAAATTTTCTAGATGAAAATCGTTTTCTAAGGATCTTCAAAAAAAAAAAAGTAATAAGAAAAATATAAACATTCCTTTGAACGAAGAGATAGGTGCAGATTGCGTTACCCTATTTTATAAAACCCGTATTTATATGGGCAGATGCAGCCCTCCCTATTTTGGCTTCCAACTTTTAAAAGTTCCCCAAGCCGAAAAAGAAGGGAAGAATATTGTCTGCACTAAACCATGCACCGTTGTGTTGAAAGAAAAATCTTCCATCAGGGTCCAGTCCAAGCCGGGAATAATCAAAATGGAGACTGCTTTTGAAAGAAGGTCGCAGCTGATCGAAGAGCAGAGCCAGACAGAAAGATGGCTCTGGAAAAACTGACCCCGTGGAGCTGGGAATGGTGGGTTTTTATACCTTATGGGGTTCTTGAGGTCATTTCCTGTTCCTGTTTGAGGCTTTGCATTTCCTGTGTCATGTACTTGGACCTGAGTCTGAGTGTGCCCTTTTGGTATTGGTGGGTTAACCCTACTATGTCTCCTGTCCTTAGAATTTGGGTGGGGGTATGTAGATTTTGAAGGGACATGGTGGCTCAGTGGGTTAGGACACTGAGCTTGTCGATCAGAAGGTTGGCAGTTTGGCGGGTCGAATCCCGAGTGCCACATAGCAGAGTGAGCGCCTATTACTCGTCCCAGCTTCTGCCAGCCTAGCAGTTCGAAAGCACATAAAAATGCAAGTAGAAAAATAGGAACCACTCCGGTGGGAAGGTAACAGCGCTCCGTGCGCCTTTGGCATCTAGTCATGCCGGCCACATGACCATGGAGACGTCCGCGGACAAGCGCTGGCTCTTCGGCTTTGAAACGGAGATGAGCATCGGCCCCTAGAGTCGGAAACGACTAGATACCTTTTATCTATGTAGATTTTAGGGGTCTTTGTCTCCCTAATTTCGAGCTTCCTGGCTCCAACCTTCCTGAATGGATTAATGAATTTGCATTTCTAAAAGCTGGCCTCTGGATTGATTTCTTGGGTTAAAAAAAGATCTTCTCCATTAGTCCTTTGGGGAAATACATTCCGCCTTTTTAATATTCCCCAAAATGTTTCTTTCTCTGGATTCTTCCCACAGTTGCAAAGCTGCCAGTTGACTGACATATTAATTTTCAAAAGACCAAGTTAGCCTTCGGCTCAGGAGATCTTCCACCCCCTCCCAGGAAGGACAGGAACCTTGTGTACTTTCTCACGGTGGACACTGGGCCGGCTGAATCTCCAAATGAGTTCCTAGAGGAAGTTATGGCCGATTTTTATTTTTTTTAAGAAACTTCTGGTGTCTGTGGGACCTTCACAAATGACGAGGCAGGCAGGAATCCGGGCTGAATAAAGGCGGTATGATTTTTAACCTTGCCAATAATAATAATAATAATAATAATAATAATCATCATCATCATCATCATCATCTCGTCTCTTTTCTTCTTCTTCTTCTTTTTTCTATTCCATTGTAACAGATCGTCTGTTTTCTAAACTGGAAAAAATTCTCACTCCGCTGTCAAAAATTCAAGATGGCAGCGAGGGGAAAAAAAAAAATCGGCCTCCAAGGGTACTTTTTTGTCCTCTTTTGCTGAACTGGAAGCTTCTGGCTTGTGCTGATTCTGATCTAAAATTAATGTAACTCTTGGCTGGTGTCAGAAGAGTTCCCAGCAAGATGGGGAAAAAAAAAATATCAGTCCATTAACCCTGGATGTTTTTTTTCCCCTCTTTTTTCCTTTTATTTAACATTAAAAAAAATGAAATTATAATATAAAACAGCAGTCCCCTGGAGAGGGAACCAGGCCACATGAGTGGTGGGCTGGTTCGCACACGCGTGCACAAACAGTTCCACTCGCATGCCTGTGCATGCGGGCCCACCTTCCTTCCCGGAGCACGTGAGCATTGCTTGACCAGGGTCCGCAAGATTGTCTGGGACGCTACACGTCATCTTCACAACCTGTTTTCCTGGTTCCCTTCTGGGAGTGGGGTGGGGTGGGGGCCTCCGTGGGATCCAAAGCAGAACATCCAGATTCGGTCACAGTTTGTTCCATACAGTATTAACCTTGTGAACTCTCAAGCGTCCTCCTTCCGTTGTGTATTCAAGATGGACAGTGATTAATAGTTGTATGTCACTTAAACATAAAGGCGTAGGTCTATGTGTGTGTTGTATATGGTGTGTTTTAAATGTGTGTTATGCATGTGTACACTTTGAGAGCAAGCAACTACAATTTATTTTTAATGTGTCCCGTTGTGCCCACAAGAAAAAAAAATGACAATAACGGTTATGTAATCTCTAAAAAGGCTGAGCGCCAAAGAATCGAGGCCTTTGAACTCTGGTGCTGGAGAAGACTCCTGCGAGTCCCTTGGACTGCAAGGCGATCAAACCGGTCGGTCCTAGTGGAGATCAACCCTGACTGCTCTTTAGAAGGCCAGATCCTGAAGTTGAAACTCAAAATACTTTGGCCAACTCATGAGAAGGAAGGACTCACTGGAGAAGAGCCTAATGCTGGGAAAGGTTGAGGACAAGAGAAGAAGGGGACGGCAGAGAATGAGGTGGCTGGATGGAGTCCCTGAAGGAGTAGGCGTGAACCTAAATGGACTCCAGAAGATGGTAGAGGACAGGAAGACCTGGAGGAACGTGGTCTATAGGGTTGCGATGGGACAGACACAACTTCGCAGCTAACAACAGGGTGGAATTGAGGCCTTTGAACTATGGTGCTGGAGAAGACTCCTGCGAGTCCCTTGGACTGCAAGGCGTTCAAACCGGTCAGTCCTAGTGGAGATCAACCCCGACTGCTCTTTAGAAGGCCAGATCCTGAAGTTGAAACTCAAGTACTTTGGCCACCTAATGAGAAGGAAGGACTCATGGAGAAGAGCCTAATGCTGGGAAAGATGGAGGGCAAGAGAAGAAGGAGACGATGGAGAATGAGGTGGCTGGATGGAGTCACTGAAGCAGGAGGCGTGAGCTTAAATGGACTCCAGAAGATGGTAGAGGACAGGAAGGCCTGGAGGAACATTGTCCATGGGGTCGCGATGGGTCGGACACAACTTCGCAACTAACAACAACAACAAATCTGGATAATCTGTTGCAGTAAACAACAATAAATCTAGCTAATGTTCCTGGCAACAAAAGGGAGAACGACATATCTCAAATACAACGCAGCCACTGTAACAATTACTTCTATTTGCTTCAGTGGAATAGACCGATCTGCTCTATTCCTCTGTTCTTATTTATTCTTCCGTCTCTAAATTTCCTTTCTTCCCTTTTCTCGGTATAATTGATGAGATAAGCTGCTGGTCCCGTACAATTCTGTTGTTATTGTCTTCTACAGCCATTAAAACTCTAGAGCCATAAACCCGTCCACGTTTCGTAATGAAATCCACCCTCATTTTTTTTTCCTAACCTGCCAGTCTGTCAGCCTTATTGTTCCTTTTTTAAAAAAAAAAAAATCTGTCATAAAAACGCAGAATATCACAGCCAGCTGTCTTTCGAAGGCTTTGGACTGCAGTCTCTGCCGCTCTCTTTCTATTCACTTTATTGCTTGAAGATGTCTACCTGGTTAATAGTGTGTCGTGATTTAAATTCTACAAAGAGGAAATCAAAACAACTGCAGTTTCCTTTCTTCATCTAGTGAGAATGGGATGGGGTGTTCATATCGAGTGTCACTCGGCACTCAGCAAGCAGATGGATCAAATTCAAAGGACAGCAGCCTATCTTGACGGGTGCCATAATTGTGTCTTCCAAAAAGAAAAGTTTTTTTTTTTTTAGAGATTGCATGGGTGCGAAGAGGTTTTGCTTTGTTTTTTTACAGCCCCAAATAGCACTTGTTGTTGTTGTTGTTAGCTGCGAAGTCGTGTCCGACCCATCGCGACCCTATGGACAACGTTCCTCCAGGCCTTCCTGTCCTCTACCATCTTCTGGAGTCCATCTAAGCTCACGCCTCCTGCTTCAGTGACTCCATCCAGCCACCTCCTTCTCTGTCGTCCCCTTCTTCTATTGCCCTCAATCTTTCCCAGCATGAGGCTCTTCTCCAGTGAGTCCTTCCTTCTCATTAGGTGGCCAAAGGATTTGAGTTTTAGCTTCAGGATCTGGCCTTCTAAAGAGCAGTCAGGGTTGATCTCCTCTAGGACTGACTGGTTTGATCGCCTTGCAGTCCAAGGGACTCGCAGGAGTCTTCTCCAGCACCAGAGTTCAAAGGCCTCAATTCTTTGGCGCTCGGCCTTTCTTATGGTCCAACTTTCACTGCCATACATTGCAACTGGGAAGACACTTACCTCAAGATTATTCCAGAACCCACCCGAGTAACCATTAAAAAAAATATTTTTCATCAAGCGAACCAAATTTTACAGCCTTTTCTTTCTCAACAATAATACAGTTGGAAGGAAACTTGGAGGTCATCTAGTCCAGGGCTTTTCAACCTTTTCACTCATTGTACCACTTTTAGGATATGGCAACATCCGAGGACCACCAGTCGCCTAGCAAGGGGTCAAAAACTTGATCACCAAAAAAAAAAAAGAAAAAGGAAAAAAGTGATGAAGTACAGGTAGTCCTCGACTTACAACAGTTCGCTTAGTGACTGTTCAAAATTACGAAGGCACTGAAAAAAGTGCCCCCCAAGCCACAGCCGAGGGAGACACCTGCCTGCCCGCTCAGCAGCGCTCTTCCTCCTGTCCGAGGTTTTCATTGTTGTGAGCATTTCTGTTGAGGATTGGCAGCGGGGGTGGGGTGGGGGGTGTTTGGTTTTATTCCCTGTGACCGTCATAAATATGAATCAGTTGCCAAGCATCTGAATGTAAATCACGAGACCCTGGAGATGCTGCAACATTCCAGCTGATCGGTGCTTCTTCAGGGCTCAGTAGAAGCGTCAGGATCAGTACTGAGCTCCAGCTGGAGCCTGGTGCTGATCCTGGCGCTTCCGCTGAGCCCTGACAGCCCTGCAGCTCCAGCCGTCTCTCGCTCAGGCTTGTGCGGTGTTGCCCCCGGTTCAGCTCATTCCCCTCCCCCGCTACCACTTTTCTAGGAGGGTCGCGTACCACCTGCCAGGTGCCAATGTACCACAGGTGGTACCCGTACCACTGGTTGAAAAGGCCTGGTCTAGTCCAACCCCCTGCTCAGGCAGGAAACCCTATACCGTTTCAGGCAAACGGCTGTCCAGTCTCTTCTTAAAAACTTCCAGTGTTGGAGCATTCACCACTTCTGGAGGCAGGTGGTTCCACTGGTTCATTGTTCTAACTGTCAGGAAGTTTCTCCTTAGTTCTAGGTTGCTTCTCTCTTTGGTGAGTTTCCATCTGTTGCTTCTTGTCCTGCTTTCAGGCGCTTTGGAGAATAGCTTGACTGCCTCTTCTTTGGGGCAGCCCCTGAGATACTGGAAGGCTGCTATCCTGTCCCTCCTCATCCTTCTCTTCATTAAACTACGCATACCCAATTCCATTAAGAGTCAATGAAGGAATCACCAATACCATTCCCACCAATACTGAGTATATTCAAGCTACTTGTATATAAACAGAGCGAAATGTCTGCAAGAAAACAACCAAGCTCTGAGAGCACCCAGGACACCACAGTTGTTGTTGTTGTTGTTGTTGTTGTTGTTGTTGTTGTTGTTTTTCTTCTTCTTCTTCTTCTTCTTCTTCTTCTTCTTCTTCTTCTTCTTCTTCTGCTTCTGCTTCTGCTTCTGCTTCTGCTTCTTCTGCTTCTGCTTCTGCTTCTGCTTCTTCTTGATAATCTAACATTTATTTACACTGAATAATTTTTTGCTCAACAGATGGAAACTAGTCAAGGAGAGAAGCAACCTAGAACTTAGGAGAAACTTCTTGACAGTGAGAACAATTAACCAGTGGAACAACCTGCCTCCAGAGGTGGTGAATGCTCCAACACTGGAGGTTTTTAAGAAGAGACTGGCCAGCCATTTGTCTGAAATGGTATAAGGTTTCCTGCCTGAGCAGGGGGTTGGACTAGATGACCTCCAAGGTCCCTTCCAACTGATGATGATGATGATGATGATTTGCTTAATCCATCTGGAATGCTTCACCGTCAATACTTTAGACTTCAAAGTCCTGAGTACCTCCACAGATAAATGTCTCATTGTCTGCTTCTTACATTCTTCCACTGCGAGAATGATTTAGCTGCTTCCCGTCATTGAGTTTTAAGAGGATCTCTTTGTTCTTGTTTGTTTATTGCATTATTCTGCCTTTTCGCCAATCAATTCAGTGCAGAATATCTTTTACCAGACATCAAAAACATTTCAGAAGCAGTGGAATGCAGCTTCCAAAATCTGCAAGTCGACCTCGCACCGCACCCTCCACAGAAGCTATCATACGAGGACCAATTATGCACTGTAAATTCACCTAGAGGTGGGAAATAATTCCAATGTAGTCTACTGAATCCCCTGCACGAATTGCCCCCGTGACTATGTAGGACAGATGGGGAGGTAGCTAACCACCAGGCCGCAGGAACATAAAGTGAGCATTTAGGCAAGGAGACCTGAGCTTATTGGTAGCCTCACGCTGCAGTGAACAAGGGCATACGTTCAATAATTCTTCTTCTTCTTCTTCTTCTTCTTCTTCTTCTTCTTCTTCTTCTTCTTCTTCTTCTTCTTCTTCTCCTTCTTCTTCTTCTTCTTCTTCTTCTCCTCCTCCTCCTCCTTCCCCTTCTCCTCCTCCTTCTCCTCCTCCTCCTCCTCCTGCTCCTCCTCCTCCACCACCACCTCCTCCTCCTCCTCCTCCTTCGTCTCCTTCTTCTTCTTCTTCTCCTTCTCCTTCTTCCTCCTCCTCCTCCTTCTTCTGCTTCTCCTCCTTCTCCTTCTCCTTCTTCTCCTCCTCCTCCTCCTTCTCCTCCTCCTTCTTCCTCCTCCTCCTCCTCCTTCTCCTCCTCCTCCTTCTTCTTCTTCTCCTTCTCCTGCTCCTCCTCCTCTTCCTGCTCCTACTTCTCCTTCTCCTCCTCCTTCCTCCTCCTCCTCCTCCTCCTCCTCCTCCTCCTCCTTTCTGCAAACCCTACTCCCTTCTAGCATTGATGATGTTACCTAGCTGGGTAATGAAACATCTGCAAGAAAACAGCCAAGCTCCAAGAGCACCAAGGACCCCACAATTCAACCCTCAGCTACAAATATTTTCTTCCATCAGAGCAAGGATGATTATTCTGATTATTATTATTATTCTGATTATTCTTATTCTAGAGTTCTGGTAGAAAAAAGACACAGACTTCCAGTTCCAGGGGAAATGGGGTTGCCTTGCACTTTTTCAGTTCGTCACCAAGGTAAAGAAAATTTAAAAATAAAATAAAATAAAATCCCTCTCTTTTTAAGAAGAAAGGCAACTATGAATTCGCTTTCTCAAATTTCTTTACCCTTTTCATTCTTAAGTGCAGGACAATGAATGCACTGCTGAACAAGAACATTTGCCATTTAATATTGCTAATGCAAATATAGACAAGAACTCAGGGTTCTCCCCATCCCCAATTTGTTTCTCAGTAACGAAACGGTGCAAGTAATTTCATTGATTTAATTGCCTGGTTTATGCTTTCTTATAAAGAACATGCTGCAGTCCATCAATGAAGGGACATAAATGATAAATTCGCTCTTTCCATCTGCTCGTTAATCGAAGTCCTCGACTTACAGCTTGTCATTTAGTGACCGTTTAGACGTTACAAGGGCACTGGGGAAAAAAATGACGTATGACCGTTTTTTCACACTTAACGACCAATGCAGCATCATCCTGGTCACATGATCAAAATTCAGATGCTTGGCAACTGACTTGCATTTATGACGGTCGCAGTGTCCCTGGAGGGGGATCGCATGACCCCATTTTGCGCCAGAGTCAATGGGGAAGCCAGTCTCACTTAACGACCGGGTTGTTAACAAGCGCAGTGATTCACTTAATGACAGCGCAAGAAAGGTCGTAAAAAAACCAGGGCAAAACTCCCTTAACAAATGTCTCACATGTGTCCAAGTGTTCTTCTAATTATGTTGCATGGCCTAATGTTAATGATTAATATTAATGATTAATAGCACTAATGATGCAAAAGTTTGGCTGTTCAATACTCAACTCTTGGAGAAGGCGAACGTAGGCCTATATCATTTGAAGACGGATCCTTTTCATTCGTATATTAATACACTGGCATGTATTCCCTCCTGTGGCAGCAGTAATGTACTATAGCTGCAACAAAATATGGCAAATAATAATAATAATAATAATAATAATAATAATAATAATAATAATAATAATAATAATAATAAAGTTGGAAGGGACCTTGGAGGTCATCTATCCAACCCCCTGCTCAGGCAGGAAACCTTATACCATTTCAGACAAATGGCTGTCCAGTCTCTTCTTAAAAGCTTCCAGTGTTGGAGCATTCACCACCTCTGGAGGCAGGTGGTTCCACCGGTTAATTGTTCTAACTGTCAGGAAGTTTCTCCTTAGTTCTAGGTTGCTTCTCTCCTTGACTAGTTTCCATCCGTTGCTTCTTGTCCTGCTTTCAGGCGCTTTGGAGAATAGCTTGACTCCCTCTTCTTTGGGGCAGCCCCTGAGATATTGGAAGACTGCTATCATGCCCCCCCTCGTCCTTCTGTTCATTAAACTAGAGACATACCCAACTCCAGCAACCGTTCCTTATATGTTTTAGCCCCCAGTCCTCTAATCATCTTTGTTGCTCTTCTCTGTACTCTTTCTAGAGTCTCAACATCTTTTTTTCATCGTGGTGACCAAAACTGGATGCCATATTCGAAGTGTGGCCTTACCAAGGCATTGTAAAGCGGTATTAATACTTCACGTGATATTGATTCTATCCCTCTGTTAATGCAGCCTAGCACTGTGTTGGCTTTTTTGGCTGCTGCAGCACACTGCTGGCTCCTATTTAAGGGATTGTCCACTAGGACTCCGAGATCTCTCTCACAGTTGCTACTCTTGAGCAAGGCACCCCCTATACTATACCTGTGCACTTGGTTTTTCTTGCCTAAATGTAGAATCTTACTTTTTTCATCACTGAATTTCATTTTGTTAGATAGTGCTCTATGTTCAAGTCTGTCCAGATCCTCCTGTATCTTAAGCCTGTCTTCTGGAGTCTTGGCTATTCCTGCCAGCTTGGTGTTGTCTGCAAAGTTTTATATCAAAATATATTTTATTCTTTATGCTGTTTCCATCTTCCCTTAAACATTAACAGAATCCACAATGGTCCGAGAATCAGCACCGCTACTAAATCATTGACCGTCAAGCTGAAACTAAATTAATCAAGGAAAAATCGTACACAGGGGGGAAATCTTTTACTCATTTTTTTCCCCTCAAACCTCCAAGTTAACCAGACCAAAGCAAAGCCAATATGAGCCAGCAGGGTGTTGCAGCAGCCAAAAAGAGCTAACGCAATCTTTGGTTGCACGAAGAGAGGCAGAGAATCAAAATCACGCGACATATTAGTACCACTTTATAAAATGTTAGTAAGGCCACACTTGGAATACTGCATCCAGTTTTGGTCACCCCATTATAAAAAAAGATGTTGAGGCCTTGGAAAAATTGCAGAGAAGAGCAATGTCTTCAGTTTTGACCAAACGATTTATGATTTTCTCCACCGTTCGGTCAGAACTGAAGAAGCTTCTTGGACGAGAAGCGAAACCTTTTCAAGGAAATACAACATTTGCCCTTTGAAAAAGCACCTTTGGGACAACGATGACCAGGATGGCCGAGAATCCCCAAAGACATTTGGTTCATTTAGCTTCATTTAGCCTCACCTTTGCAGTTTTCAACCTTGCTAAAATGCAGCTTTATAAGTACAGTTGAAGTGACCTGGCACCTTTTTATTTCTCATCCCCTCTTCAGCCTTAATGAGGTCTTGAGACACAAAGCACATCAACAGTAATAGCCGTAATGTCCTCTGGCTTCTTTTTCTCCCGTCATTGTTTGCCCCCCACCCCCACCCCGGTTTCTGCCTTGCGTTGTCAAAACTGAAGCAGAGCTAATTCAATTTAGGAGGCTATTATGCAGACTGAGCCTTGGAGAGATCCACAATTTTCATGGGAAGCGGCCACTTACTCTGCCTGGTAACCTCATCGCAAAGGATACAGTCTCGGCATCAGATTCAGGGTCTGAAACTCAGACTGACAAATATTGACAAAAGGATATTTCTGAACCTAGGCTGAGATTCTTCAGGTCAAGCACGTTGGGCAAAAAAAATGAAAAATAAAATAAAAAACAATGCCATGATCCCGGGATTTGTAGTAAGAGGGATGTATCTGGATAATCTGGAGATCAACCCTGACTGCTCTTGAGAAGGCCAGATCCTGAAGCTAAAACTCAAATACTTTGGCCATCTAATGAGAAGGAAGGACTCAGTGGAGAAGAGCCTAATGCTGGGAAAGATTGAGGGCAAGAGAAGAAGGGGACGACAGAGAATGAGGTGGCTGGATGGAGTCACTGAAGCAGTAGGTGTGAGCTTAAATGGACTCCAGAAGATGGTGGAGGAAAGGAAGGCCTGGAGGAACGTGGTCCATGGGGTCGCGAGGGGTCGGACACGACTTTGCATCTAACGACAACAACAAATCTGGATAATCTGGGCAGGCCGTTCCCTCGTTCTAGTATTTATTCTTGATAGACCATTCAATGTTTGCTAATAAAGAGGGACGTCAGTGTTATTTCTTCTTTGAGCATGCTGTGTAAAGGATAAAAATCTAGATTTTTAAACCAGAACTGTTTGTTCGGTATAATGTCATAAAAATACGACAAAGAAAATGTATATTTTCTTTACACAGCCATGTATTAGCAGCAAGAATTGTATGTGCTCAGCACTTGGGAAAATGAAGAAATGCCATCCGAAGAAGAGATAATCAAGAAAATACTGGACTGTGCAGAAATGGCTAGACATATGCAGAAGATTAAAGAAAAAGAAGATACAGAATATTTTCAAATATGGGATGTATTTTATCAATGGTTTACTCTACTCTACTCTATTCTATTCTATTCTATTCTATTCTATTCTATTCTGTTCTATTCTATTCTATTTCCATTGCATTCCACTCCATATTCTATTCTATTCTATTCTATTCTATTCTATTCTATTCTATTCTATTCTATTCTATTCTATCCTATCCTATTCTATTCTATTCTATTCTTCTATTCTATTTTATTATTCTATTCTATTCCATATTTTCCATTCTATTCTATTCTATTCTATTCTATTCCATTCCATTCCATTCTATTCTATATATAAGATACAAAGAAAAATAGAAATAAGAAATTAGGAGAAGGAGAAAGAGAAAGAGAGGGGGACAGAGAAAAAAAAAGTGAGATACAAGGGGAAAAAAAGGAAAAAGTTGACTTGCAACTCTTTTTAGCACAGTACAGGATAAAAACCCTCCAGCCTCAACGTTTTGCTTTTACACCTTAGTATATAACTAGCGATTTCTATAATGACAAATCTTATCTAACCGACAGAACCAAAGTCAAAATTTCATTATTATTTTATTTCATCACAAGCCCCAAAATCCAGAAGTGATTTCCAAGTGGAAAAAAAAAAAGGTATTTAAATCTATTCTCCCCTTTGAATAAAACGATCAATTTATCCATTCCTACTTGATCTTCTTTGCTATGGAAATAGGGTGTATTTCTATTTGCCCCTGTCATCTTTGTGAGCGGTCCCCATTTTTATTAACAAGGTCCTCTGTATTCTTTCATGAATATTGGATCAAGGCTCTTGTTACACAGGTGTTAGTGGAAAGGTAACCATAGCACGCCGGTCCATCCATAATTCAGTGTAGAACGGTTAACGTCTCCAGCATCCTCTTTCTTTCATATCAGCCCCCCTGTTATCACGGGAAGACAACTATGATATTGTTATAAGCGTGAGAACCTGGCGCTCTCTAATGACAAACTAAAGCGGGATGATGTAAGCGGGCCCCGTCGATGGATAGGACGATGTTGAAGAGGAACAACCTGGCTGAGGAGGGGAGGCCTCCGAGGAAAGTCCGATTCCGCGTCGCCTCTTCCCACAGCGGAAGAATCCTGAAGGAGGTCTACACCGATGGAGAAACGTCCGATTCCCTGGATTCGGAGTATACCAGCAGCTCGGAAACCGACCCCAACAGTCGTCTCAGTGAGTCGGATGGACAGAACAACGGACACTTCAGCTCCGAAGGGGATGAGTACGACATGGAGACGGGGGACATGTTCTCTTTCGTCAGGGCCTCCAAAGAGAGGGGGTTTGGTAGCAAACGAATCAACATCCTCAGCAAAAACGGGACGGTGAGAGGGGTCAAGCATAAAGTCAGCGCTGGCCAGGTCCTCTTTGACAACTTAGGCAAAGTCCTTGAGGTAAGTGGATGGGTTTTGCTCTTGTTTGATCCCCTTCTCTGCTTCCCTTCTCAGTAAGGGACTGGAGGCTAAAACATATAAAGAACGGTTGCTGGAATTGGGTATGTCTAGTTTAATGCTAAGCTTGTAAGCTTGTAAGCTTGTAAGCTGCCCTGAGTCTTCGGAGAAGGGCGGGATATAAATGGAATTAAAATAAAATAAAAATAAATAAAATAATGAAGGACAAGGGGGGACAGGATAGCAGTCTTCCAGTATCTCAGGGGCTACCCCAAAGAAGAGAGGGGTCAGCCCAGTGGAGGGATTCAGCCAGTTCGCACCAGTTCGGCAGAACCGGTAGCTAATTTTTTGTTGCCCAGGCCCAGAATGGACTTCTGGAAGAGGCATCCACACAGAGAACCGGTTGTTCACCTATTTGAATCCCACCACTGGGTCAAGCTATTCTCCAAAGCACCTGAAAGCAGGATAAGAAGCAACGGATGGAAACTCATCAAGGAGAGAAGCAACCTAGAACTAAGGAGAAACTTCCTGACAGTGAGAACAATCAACCAGTGGAACCACCTGCCTCCAGAAGCTGTGAATACTCCAACACTGGAGGTTTTTAAGAAGAGACTGAACAGTCACTTCTCTGAAATGATATAGGGCAGACATGTCAAACACAAGGCCCGGGGGCCGGATCCGGCCCGCGAAGTGGTTTCATGTGGCCCGCGAAGCCATCCTGGAAACAGTGAGGGAACGGCCCCCACCGCCTTGGCCTTGGCCCAGAGACCCTCCTTCCGCCAGAGACCCCCAGATCTGTCCCACTCCTGCCCAGGCCCCCATAGGCACCCTTGATGCGAACGATGTAGAGCTGGCCACGCCCATCCAGTAGGCCATACACACTCTAGCCACGCCCACCTGGTAGGCCACACCCACCCTGGCCACACCCACCCGGCCCTTTGAGGGCAACCACAATGCTGATGCGGCCCTCAATGAAATTGAGTTTGACACCCCTGATATAGGGTTTCCTGCCTGAGCAGGGGGTTGGACTAGATGACCCAACTTTATTATTATTATTATTATTATTATTATTATTATTATTATTATTATTATTATTATTATTATTATTATTATTGTTCATCGCACAGTCAGCCAGATGTTCAGACTGAATTTGGCATTTTTGTCTACCTATCGAGTCCTTACCGAGGACCTGGGATAGGCAGATGTGGATGTTGGATTGTATTACAGATATCATCGCAGGATGGAAGCAGTTCCTAGTAAGGCCGCCTTTTGCAATTGACTAATGGCGAATTTGTCAATGCCTATAATGGTGTCCAAGTGGTGCTCCAGTTGTTTTGGGATTGCACCCAAGGCGCCTATTACTATTGGAACTACCCTTGCTTGCCTTTGCCACAGTCTTTCTATTTCTACTTGTGGGTCTTTGTATTTTGTGATCTTCTCCAGTTCTTTCTCGTCTGTTGCTGTTGCTATTGTTGTGGTTGTTATTATTATTATTATTATTCAGCCAATTTCACATGGGAAAAAGGATCCAATCTGCTTCTATTAAACATTCCAGTCCATTTAAAACAGAAAACAAAATGCCATTTAATGTAATGTTTTCAGACAGACTACAGTTGTACTAAATTTACTTCCTACTGCTGTCCACCCAACCCAAGGCGTTATACAGGTGGTCCTTGACTTACAACACTTCACTTAGTGACCGTTCAAAGTTTCGACGGCACTGCAAAATGTGACCCATGACTGTTCTTTGCAGTGATGACCTTTCCAGCATCTCCGTAGTCACGTGATCCAAATTCAGAGGCTTTGGCAACTGCTTCACACTTAACGACCGTCCCGGTGTCCCCGAACCATGGGGATCTGTTTTTGTGACTTTCTGGGCAAGCAAAGTCAATGGGGGAAGCCAGATTCATTTAACAACCAGGTCACCAACTTATCAACTGCAGCGATTCCTTTAACAGCCGTGGCAAGAAAAGTCATAAAACTCACATAACAAATGTCTCGCTTAACAGCAGAAATGTTGGGCTCTGTTGTGGGCGAGGAATCCCTGCACATGTGTATTCCGAAGCTGTCCAAATCAGAAAATTAACCCCAATTGTTGGCTTCCAGCATTTAATACTGGACAATAGGTAAGCGTGTTGCTGTGACTCCAGATTCGGAGTTATTTCCGGAAACATATCAATATTTATTGACTATGCTAAAGCCTTTGATTGTGTGGATCATAACAAACTGTGGCAAGTTCTTAAAGAGATGGGAGTACCAGACCATCTTATTTGTCTCTTGAGAAACTTATATGCGGGTCAAGAAGCAACAGTGAGAACTGGACATGGAACCACTGATTGGTTCAAAATTGGGAAAGGAGTCCGGCAAGGCTGTATACTGTCGCCTTGCCTATTTAACTTATATGCAGAGCACATCATGAGAAAGGCAGGGCTAGATGAATCAACAGTTGGAATTAAGATTGCCGGAAGAAATATCAACAACCTAAGATATGCAGATGATACCACTTTAATGGCAGAAAGTGAAGAAGAACTAAAGAGCCTCGTTGCGGGTGAAGAAGGAGAGTGCAAAACTTGGGTTGAAACTTAACATTAAGAAAACCAAGATCATGGCATCTGGCCCTCTCAATTCCTGGCAAATAGATGGGGAAGAAATGGAGGTAGTGACAGATTTTATTTTCCTGGGCTCCAAGATCACTGCAGATGGGGACTGTAGCCAAGAAATTAAAAGACGCTTGCTCCTGGGGAGGAAAGTCATGGCAAATCTAGACAGCACACTAAAAAGCAGAGACATCACCCTGTCAACAAAAGTGCGTATAATCAAGGCTATGGTCTTCCCAGTTGCAATGTATGGCAGTGAAAGTTGGACCATAAAAATGGCTGAGCGCCAAAGAATTGAGGCCTTTGAACTATGGTGCTGGAGAAGCCTCCTGCGAGTCCCTTGGACTGCAAGGCGATCAAACCGGTCAGTCCTAGAGGAGATCAATCCTGACTGCTCTTTAGAAGGCCAGATCCTGAAGCTGAAACTCAAATCCTTTGGCCACCTAATGAGAAGGAAGGACTCACTGGAGAAGAGCCTAATGCTGGGAAAGGTGGAGGGCAAGAGAAGAAGGGGACAACGGAGAATGAGGTGGCTGGATGGAGTCACTGAAGCAGGAGGCGTGAGCTTAAATGGACTCCAGAAGATGGTAGAGGACAGGAAGGCCTGGAGGAACGTTGTCCATGGGGTCGCGATGGGTCGGACACGACTTCGCAACTAACAACAACATATCTATATCTATATATCTATATCTATGTCTACCTATATCTATATCTATATCTCATTGGCCACCTAATGAGAAGGAAGGACTCACTGGAGAAGAGCCTAATGCTGGGAAAGTTTGAGGGCAAGAGAAGAATGGGACGACGGAGAAGGAGGTGGCTGGATGGAGTCACTGAAGCAGTAGACGTGAGCTTAAAGGGACTCCAGAAGATGGTAGAGGACAGGAAGGCCTGGAGGAACATTGTCCATGGGGTCACGCAGCTAACAACAACAAAGCCCTGATCCTCTTTGTTGCTTTTCTCTGCCCTCTTTCTAGAGTCTCAACCTCTTTTTTACATCGTGATGACTTTGCTGTCTTCAGTGTGGACTTTGCTGTCTTCAAAAGAGTGGCCTTGTCTTTCACTTAGGACCGTTGTGGCATCCCCACGATCATGTGATCTAAATTCAGATGCTTGGCCCCTGATTTCATATTTATGATGGCTGCAGCATCCCCGGTGTGTGTGTGTGTGTGTGTGTGACATGATCCTCTTTTGCGACTTTCCGACAAGCAAAGTCGAATGGGGGAAGCCACTGTCCCTTCTTACAAACTTAACAACCGCAGCGATGGGCTTATAACCACAGTGGCAAGGAAGGTCGTAAAATGGAGCAAAACTCACTGAACAAATGTCTCACTTACCAGCAGAAATTTGGGGCTCATTTGTGGCCGTAAGCCGAAGACTAAATTGCCTTAATAAAGCTGATGGGCATCCAGAAGCATGCTTGTGGCTTTCCCTCAGAGGCCCTAGGGAAGTGAAAGTTGGAGTTTGAAGAAGCAGGAGAGAAAGAGTGTCAGCACTTCTGAATGTTGGTGTCAACCTTTTTTTCCAAAGTGCCCGAAGGCAGGAGAAGAAGCAATGGATGGAAACTCATCAAGGAGAGAAGCAACCTAGAACTAAGGAGAAACTTCCTGACAGTGAGGACAATTAACCAGTGGAACTCCTTGCCTCCAGAAGTGGTGAATGCTCCAACACTGGGAGTTTTTAAGAAGAGACTGGACAGCCATTTGCCTGAAATGGTATAGGGTTTCCTGCCTGAGCAGGGGGTTGGACTAGATGACCTCCAGGGTCCCTTCCAACTTTATTATTATTATTATTATTATTATTATTATTATTATTATTATTATTATTATTATTATTATTAAGCTATGGAATCAGCTACCGGCCAAGCTCCGGATGGCGCCGGACCTTCGCTCCTTCCGTCGCGATCTGAAGACATTTTTATTTGTACAATCCGGCCTGGCCTGATGAGGGATGGGTGGTTATTTTAATGTTTGTATTTGATTTTAGTCGGGCATGTTTAATTCTTTTTTAACTTTTGTACTTTTGTATTGTTATATATTTGCCCTGTACACCGCCCTGAGTCCTTCGGGAGAAGGGCGGTATATAAATAAAATTATATTATTATTATTATTATTATCATTATTATTATTATTATCATTATTATTATTATTATTATTATTATTATTATTATTATTATTATTATTATTTAAGGAACAGTTGCTGGAATTGGGCATGTCTAGTTTAATGAAGAGAAGGACGAGGGGGGACAGGATAGCAGCCTTCCAATATCTCAGGGGCTGCCCCAAAGAAGAGGGAGTCAAGCTATTCTCCAAAGCGCCCGAAGGCAGGACAAGAAGCAATGGATGGAAACTCATCAAGGAGAGAAGCAACCTAGAACTAAGGAGAAATTTGAGGACAATTAACCAGTGGAACCACCTGCCTCCAGACGCGGTGAATGCTCCAACACTGGAAGTTTTCAAGAAGTGATGGGACAGCCATTTTGTCTGACATGGTCTAGGTTTTCCTACCTGAGCAGGGGGGCTGGATTAGAAGACCTCCGAGGTCCCTTCCAAACTCTGTCATTCTCAGGTTGGTGCCATTCTCTGTTTCTGCTTAGAAAATCCTTGGCAAACGTGTTTTGGAATCCAAGATGGCAGACTCACATGAACGACGGTGAAATATATCTGCTTTATTACACCCATGGGGTGTGTTGAAATGCATGAATAAAAACACTTGCCCCGAAGCCCAAGAAAGAGGTAGATCAAATGGACTCTGGAGAGAAGTATATTTCCCACGCAGAAGTTTTATCATTCATCCTTCCTCCCCCTCCGCCCACGCTGGACTATTCCTTTGGGCTGCTGAAGAAATCAGGCAGCCCATAAAAACAATCATAAAAAAAAAAAAAATAGACCCTTTTTGGAACGCTGCCTCTTTCGGTAATTAGCATATGTCCTCATCTGAACTGGGGGCTACGGGTGAAGCATCACGGACTAATTAAGAATCTCAAGCCTTATTTAAACTCTCCCTTTTCCCCAACCAAGGAAGGGCCTGCAGCTTTTTGCCTTCGCTGGCGACGATGCTTCTGTGAAAATGCCACCTCTGCTGGGACGCCGCGTGGATTAAAAAAAAAAATTATTTTTTTTTAAAAAAAGGTTATCCCATCCGTAATTTAAAAATCCCAAGCGCCTCTCTTCCAAAGTTTTATGGAAAGGAGGTTTGGAAAAGGCCCTGCAGCCTCAAGACAATGAAAAGGACACGGACACGGACACACACGGACACACGGACACACACACACACACACACACACACACACACACACAGGACCCTCAGCTAAGGATGAACCCAGAGAGTTCTTGACTTAGGACCACAGTTGAGAAAGCCCAGATTTCTGCTCCTAACTTAAGACGGTTTGTTGAGTGAATTTTTGCCCCCTTTTGTGATCGTCTGGCCGCATCTGTGAAGCGATTCGCTGCCGTTGTTTGGCGAGTAACGCGGTTGTTAAGTGAATCTGGCTTCCCCTTCGATTTTGCTCCGCCAAAGGGGGATCGTGGGTACCCGGGATACTGCAGCCGATATTTTGGGCTTCCACCCTTCTTTCTTCCTCCTCCTTCTTCCTTCTTCCTTCTCCCCCTCTCCCTTCCTTCCTTCCTTCCTTCCTTCCTTCCTTCCTTCCTCCCTCCTTCCCCCCCCATCTTCCTTCCTTCCCCTTCTACTTCTATTTCCTCTTT
>JAKJMR010000981.1:165404-192157 GCA_024449315.1 Daboia siamensis | reverse complement strand
ATAGATAGATAGATAGATAGATAGATAGATAGATAGATAGATAGATAAAAACTTTACTCAGTGAAAACTCCCACCAATAAAGCCCCTACTGTAGATACACTCAGTTTCTTGAACCATAAACTAGCTAAAAAGATGGGTTGGAATGAAGTGTTCAACTGCCCCACTACTCTGAGGTCAGATTATCCCATAGATGAGAATCTTGTAGCTCAGGGTTGAACTATGGGGCACTTGGTGCTTTCAGAGCTTGGTGGTTTCCTTGCAGACATTTCATGACCCAGCTAGGGAACCTCATCAGTACAGGGAGGGAGGGAGGAGGAATAATGATTGTGGGCTCCTTGGTGTTCTCTGAGCTTGGTTGTATTTTTGCAGACGTTTCATTACCCAACTAGATAACATCATCAGAGTTCTGTCTAGTTGGGTAATAAAGCATCCCATTGTACCAGGCCACAATGGATGGAAACATGGCTCTGCTGTGCATTAGGGTTTGCATTTTGGACTTGGGGCCCAGGGACATGTGTAAACCTCCCTCCTGTCTTCAGGTGCGTGGCCTGTGTGGGAACTACAACGGCAAAAAGGAAGATGAGCTGCTGATGCCCAACGGATCCCAGGCCAAGAACGTCACTCAGTTCGGGAACAGCTGGAAGGTGGACGATCCTGATGACTCCAGGTGTGTCTTCCCCTCCTCGCTACCACTCCTTCCTTCCTTCAATTCTACCTCAGGGGCCACTGACTCCAAATCAACTCACAATACAGTGGCAACCCGGTTACAAAACATTTGGGGCTGCCGGTTGGGAGCACCCCCCTTTCCCTTGAGCTCCAGAGGCTCCTGAACCCGCTTCGTGCCTGGCTCTCTAGCCAATCCCCCACACTTGCCTTCCTCACAGCTGCCTGCCAGACACACGCCCGGAGCTGGGTCCTCCCTGCACCCCTGGAGACCTGCCCTCAGTGGAAAAGCAGTGCCTGGTTCTGCACTCCACTGCCTTCGTGCCCTGCCACTCCCTGGTGGACCCGGATCTCTTCGTCCAGACCTGCGTCTACGATATGTGCAAGTACGACGGGATGCGTGCCACCCTGTGCGCCGTGGTGCAAGCCTATGTGGATGCCTGCCAGGCCAAGGGGGTCCCCATCCAGTGGAGGAACACCACCTTCTGCCGTAAGCATCCTGGGAAGCAGATATGGGGGGGGAGGGGAGGAAGCATTGACGTGGAAGAGGAAATGTGGGCAAATGTGGCCAGAGGGTTGCCCTGTGCCGGAGAAGCAGCCGGCAACAAGGCACCTGCCCTGGCAAGCATTCCTCCCCAGCTGGTCTGTCGCCTGGACTCAGCATCTCCACCTTCTCCCTCCCACGCTGGCAGGGGAGGCATCCTGCTGACCCCTTGGCCAGGGAATTTCACGTGGGGGGGTCCAGGAGAAGGGCCTTCTCTGCTGTGGCTCCTGCTTTGGGGATATCTTGCCCCCTGAGGTGAGATTGGCTCCTACCCATCTAATTTTTTGCAAGGGTCTTAAGACCTAGTTCTGCCAGGGGGCCTGGGCACCCAATTGGGGAGGGGGCTTCATTCTGGAGGTGGTGGATTAAGTAAGAGTTAACCCCACCTCTTCCCCCCACCCCTGGTGCATTTGGCTGCCTCCTTCTCCATCTCCGGTCAATGATTTTGTTCTGTTTATATAGGTTGTCCTCAATTTATGACAGTTTATTTAGGGACCGTTCAAGGTTACAGCGGCACTGAAAAAAGTGACTTACGACCCATTTTCACACAAATGTCAAATTTGGACACTTGGCAACTGATTCACATTTATGACAGTTGCAGTGTCCCCAGGGGTCCCGTGATCCCCGTTTGCGACCCTCTGAACAGCAAAGTCAATGGGGGAGCCAGTTTCACTTAATGACCATGTTCCTAACTTAACAATTGCAGTGGTTCGCTTAACAACCATAGCAGGAAAAGTCGCAAAATGGAGCAAAATTCATTTAACGATGGTCTCGCTTAGCAGTGGAAATTTGGGGCTCAGTCATCACCGGAGGTTTTTAAGAGGAGGCCAGACAGCCACTTGTCTGGAATTGTAGAGGGTCTCCTGCTTGAGTGGGTGGCTGGACTAGAAGACCCCCGAGGTGCCTTCCAGCTCTATTCTGATTATTAATTGTGGTCATAAGTCGAGGACTACCTTATTGGGTGTATGTTTACCCTGGAAGTTTTTAAGAAGAGACTGGACAGCCATTTGTCTGAAATGGTATATCCTGCCCAAGCAGGATGTTGGACTAGATGACCTCCAAGGTCCCTTCCAACTTCATCATCATCATTATTGTTGTTGTTGTTGTTGATTTTAATGCTTTTTGTGTCGTAACGTTTGAGATGAGATGGGCAGTGAATAA
This sequence comes from Daboia siamensis, assembly GCA_024449315.1. Classification (NCBI taxonomy): domain Eukaryota; kingdom Metazoa; phylum Chordata; class Lepidosauria; order Squamata; family Viperidae; genus Daboia; species Daboia siamensis. The sequence goes on along the minus strand of JAKJMR010000981.1, from coordinate 189,789 downwards.
ATTCCGTAAATAATAATCAAGAAGCGGCTGGAACCCACTGGCTGAAGCCGCCCTCTTTCCCTCCCTCCTTCCTTCCTTCCTTCCAGCGCTGCCCTGCCCGCCCAACAGCTTCTACTCGCCCTGTGCCCCCCCCTGCCCGCCCACCTGCAGCAACATCTACGCCGGGGAGCTGTGCGAGAAGCTCCCGGGGGGCTGCCTGGAAGGCTGCGTCTGCAACCAGGGCTTCGTGCTGAGCGATGACCAGTGTGTGCCCCTCAGCCAGTGTGGCTGCCAGGACAAGGATGGACGGTACCACAAAGTGAGTGGGGGTCCCTCCTGCCTGCAGGGGGGCAGAGCCCCATCCGAGGCAAAGTAGCCCCACGATCTCTCTGCACCCGGTGGGCTGGACTTGGGGTGGGCGAGCCACAATGGTGCATGGCGGGCCCCCGAGCCTGAGGGACTCCCCTCGTGGCCCGTGGCTAACCATCAAGTCACACTCATTTTGGCAGATCGGGGAGAGCTGGCTGACCCCCCACTGCAGCCAAAAGTGCCGCTGCCGCCGAGGAGGCACCATCCGGTGTCAGGACTTTGGCTGTGAACCTGGGGAAGTTTGCGATACCAAGAAAGACGGGAAATTGCACTGCAAACCCACAGGTAAGGCTTGGTGCTAGGGGGGTGCCAGCTGTGGGGACGGGAAAGAGGGGCTTTGGGGAGAAGGACCTCCCTTTGAGGTAGCCCAGTCTGAAAAGGGCAGCTGTCCCAGAGTGTGTAACTCCTAGCCACCCCCAGCCTCTGGTGCTTCGGCTGGGAGGATCTGAGGCAGGTCAATAAAGGGGAATATTAGTAGCTCAGGGTTGAAAGGAGACGTCCTTGGCGCTCTCTGATCTTGGGGGATTTGCGGTTGCTAGCGCTGATGATATTACCTGGCTGGGTCATGAAACATCTCCAAGAAGACAACCAAGCCCAGAGAACATCAAGGACCCGACAGTCGTTCCTCCTCCTCCTCCTCCTCCTTCCTCTCCTTCCTCCTCTTCTTTTCCTCCTCCTCCTCCTCCTCCTCCTCCTCCTCCTCCTCCTCCATCCCTCCTCCTCTCTACAAACCCACCTCCCTCCTAGCACTGATGATGCTACCTAGTTTTTGGATCGCAAAACGTCTGCCAGAAAACAGAGACCCCCAAGGACCCCTCAACCCAGGCATGGCCCAGGAGGCAGCTGTGGGGAGAGTCTTCAGTCCAGCCCCATCAACCCCACAGGGTCCCTGGAGTCCAAGACCAGCCCAGGATGAGGGGGGGGGGGCTTCTAGCTGAGTAGCTGCTGGAAAAAAGAAGCCACTGGCCAAATTGGTCCCATTAAGGAACCTTCATTTTGGAGACTGGGGAGCAGAGCCTGGGCCTGTGACGGTGCAGGAGCTGCTAGATGATCTCACCGCCCCCCTCCCCCCAGGATTTGGCAACTGCCTGATCACGGGAGACCCCCACTACATGACCTTCGACGGCCTGCTGCACCACTTCCAAGGGCTGCGCACCTACGTGCTCTCGCAGACCCACCCCAAAGCCTCCGAGCGCCTGGAGCCCTTCAGCATCGAAGGGACCAACCGGGCAGTGGTGGGCGCCGGGCAGCCCTCTGTGCTGAAGGAGCTGCTGATCCACGTCTACAACCACACGGTGCTCTTCAAGCAGAGGAAGAAGCTGGTGGTAAGGACTCCCCCGGGGTCCCTGGGCAGGGCAGGCCCACCCTGAGCTTGGGGGGGCTTCTTGGCGACCTCCTGAAGGGCAGCTCTGCCCTGGCGAGGCTGCCCAGGCACCCCTCGAAGCCCCCTCAGCGGCTCTGGCTCTGCAGGGCACCGCCCTCTGATCCAGCCTGGCGAGTGCCAAGGGGTGGGGGTTGGAGAAGACACAGCACGTCTCGCAAAGGGGGGTCTCCTGGCTAACAAGGCAGCTGAATTCTCTTGCACCAAATTCCCAGAGGCCCCCCAGAACAGCCCCCCCTCCCCACTGGCAGAAGTGGAGAAATACAGATAGTCCTCGACTTACTGACATTTGTTTAGTCACCATTTAAAGTTATTAACAGTGCTGAAAAAATGATTTAAGACCATTTTTCACACTTACGGCCATTGCAGCCTGCCCCACAGTCACCTGATCAAAATTCACATGCTTGGAAACTGACACGTATTTATGACAGTCGCAGCGTCCCAGGAGCTCACCCGATCCCCTTTTGTGACCTTCTGCAGTGGTTCACTTAACAACTGTGGCAAGGAAGGTCGTAAAGCGGGGCCCTTAACCGTCTGACCTAGCCACAGAAACTTTGGGCTCAATTGCGGTCGGGAGTCAAGGACTCCCTGTGAGATGTTTGCAGTGGAAGAAACAAGATGCTGAGGCAGCCCTCAGGGTGGAAGGGGCTGGGTGGGGGGGAGACATTGCATATTCTCATCCAGGGAGGGCTGGGTTTAAAGGCAGAGGCTTCAGGGAGGTGGGCAATTCAAGACCGTTTTTCACACTTATGGCCGTTGCAGCCTCCCTGTGGTTTTCTGATCAAATTTGGGATGCTCGGCAACTAGCATTTAGCTATGACGGTTGCTGAGCCCTAATGCTGCCTTTGGACAACCAGGACCGTGCTGCAAACTCTTTCTCGCCCCCCCCCCCCCCGCAGGTGGATGGAGTGGCAACAGTGCCCCCAGCGCGGCCTCACGAGGGGCTTCGTGTCCAGCAGAGCGGAAGGCAGATTTTCCTACAAACTGACTTTGGCCTCTCGGTCACCTTTGATGGCTCAGAGAATTCAGGTGAAGCAGCTGCATCGGCTGGGGGAGGGGGCCCAGGCGTGGCCAGGGGGAGAGGAGGGAAGCCCCCCCAAGGAGAGGAGGGTGCAGACTGGGGACCCTCCAGGCTTTCCCTAGGGGTCTGGCTTGCAGGAAATCATTTGTGCACTAAGGGGGGGGGACGGATGGATTGGCCCGGGAACTTGGGGTCCCATTGCAGCGTGACTTTAAGATTAAACCATAAGAAGAATGGTTGCAAGAACTGGGTATGTCCAATGGTGGGATTCGAATGTGTGACCAACCAGTTCTCTGTGTGGATGACGCTCCCGGAAGTCCGTTCTGGGCTGGGCAACAAAAAATTAGCTACCGGTTCTGCCGAAGTGGTGCGAACCAGCTGAAACCCACCCCTAGGTATGTCTAGTCTAAAGAAAAGAAGAACCAGGGGTGACATGATAGCATCTTCCAATATCTGAGGGGCTGCCCCAAAGAGGAAGGGGTGGGGGTCAACTTATTCTCCAAAGCGCCTGAAGGCAGGAGAAGAAGCAACGGATGGAAACTAATCAAGGAGAGAAGCAACCTAGAACTATGGAGGAATTTCCTGACAGTGAGGACAATTAACCAGTGGAACTCCTCGCCTCCAGAAGCTGTGGGTGCTCCGTCGCTGGAGGCTTTTAAGAAGAGACTGGACAGCCACTTGTCTGAAATGGCATAGGGCCTCCTGCTCGATCAGGGGGTTGGACTAGAAGACCTCCGAGGTCCCTCCCAACTCTGTCACTCTGTTATTCTTCCCCCCGCCAGGCATCCTGCTGCCCAACAGCTACAAGAAGAACGTGGAAGGCCTCTGTGGCAACTTCGACGGGAGGTACAGGAACGACTTTGCCAAGCCAGACGGCACCCTGGTCAGAGACGTGAAGACCTTCGGGGAGAGTTGGCGAGTCCCTGTCAAGAGGGCCGCCTTCCGCCTCAGGTAGGGGCTCCTGAAAGCAGCAGAGGCCCCTCCTGTAGAGCAGGCTGAGCCCTCCTCAGGGTCACCGCAGCCCCCTCCCACCCCCACCGTGAAACTGCCAGAGCTCCCAGCGGAGGGGGGCCGGCAAGATCCCAGGCGCTGTGATTTGACAGCCACCTCAGCCTGGTTACAGAATTAACCCTTGTTGGAGATGCGAGCGGGTGGAGCTGCACGCCTCTATCGCTCCTGCAATGGAATCCTAGAATCAATTAGAAAAAATTACTAGAGGTCATCCAGTCTGACACACACACACCCTGCTGCAAGCAGGAAACCAAATGCCAGCATTCAAGGCTGATGCTGTCCAGCCTCTGCTTGGGACTCATCCAGTCCATGGGAACCTCCCATCTCCCGGGGCGCTGGGCTCTTCTTCCAAGGGTGCTGAAGCTGGACTCGGCCGCTTTGTGGGTCAAAGCCCAGCCTTCTGTGGCTGCTTCCCTCGCCCTGCTACTTGCTGAAGCCGGGTGGCCCAAAGACCCCCTTGCCACCTGCAGCGGAGGAGATCAGCCCCTATCCCCCCCCCCCGGTGCTTCTGGCCCACTCAACATCTGCCAGCCCTCTGGGCATAGCAACCCCCTCCCGTCTCTGACCATCCGCTGCAGGTCCCCCCTGTTCTGGCCAAATCCTGGCCCATTTCTCCCCCCCCCCCCCCAGGATGAGTGTAGCTGGGCAGTCGGAAACTCTGCTGCCCCAAACTGGCCCTGGCGCCTTCTGGCCGCTCCTGGACCCAGCAACAGACGGAGCATCCCCAGGACGGTCCAACTGGGCTTGGCCACTCCGAAGCTGCCCAGCTCCTTAGACCGTGGGTCAAAGATGCCGGCATCTCCTTCCCTCCTTCAGGAGACCCTCCAACCCTTTTTCCCTTCCAGGCGGGACCTCCTTTCGGAAGAAGCCCTGGAGGATGCTGAGCTGGACGTGGGGTTCAACCCCCTGTGCTCCGAGGAGGACCTGAAGGTGTTCAACAGCAGCTCCGTCTGTGGCGTCCTGCTGGACCCCAGCGGCCCCTTCCCAGGGTGCTGGGCCCACGAGCCCCCCAACCGCTTCCTACAGTGAGTGCTGCCTTCTTCTCCCACCCCACCGCATCCCCTGGGGGGGGCGGGAGGTCTCGGGGGAAGGTGCTGCCTCTGCCCGTTTGTGGGCTGCAGAGGAGCAGCAGGGAGAAGCAGGTTGCTGCAGCCCCGTGTGCCCCCCCCCCCCAGGGTCCAGATCTCGGCTTCAAAACCTCCCTCCCTCCCTCCCTCCCTGTCACTCTTCTTTCATCCTGTTCCCCAAGCTCTTAAAGGCGGAGTAACCTTTCCACCTGGCTGAGGAGGAAGGAATTCCCTCAGAGTCATCTCTTTTTTCTTGCTGGCCCACAGCCAGAAATCTTGCCAGGCTAACGCATATCGTTGGCTGCACCCGTGACCCTCTTCACCCTTCGCCCTCTTTCTGCCCAGCCCCTCCCTCCTGCGACCCTGGACGGCATCCCAGCACCTCTTCCAAGTCTGGATGTGGCCCCTCCCTCCCTCTTCTGCCCTTCGCCTCCTCCTCCCCCCATGCGGGAGCCCCCTCTTCTTTACCTGCCCTGGAGAGACCCCTCCCTGGGCAGTGCTGGCCCGCCGCCCTCCCCTTCCGACGTGCCCGCTGCTTCTCTTCCCGCGGCAGGAGCTGCCTCTTCGACATGTGCAGAGAAGACAACCGGGCCACCCGCCTGTGCCCCATCCTGGAGCAGTACGCCCTGGCCTGCCAGAGCAAGGGGGTCCCAGTGGCCAACTGGAGGGCAGCGACCGGCTGCGGTGAGAGCCAGTGGATTTTTTTCTTCCTCTGAAGACCTGGGATCCCTTCACTCCTGCCCCAACTCTCCCGGGGGGGCAACAAACAGCCCCCCAATCTCTGCCTGGGGGCCTCCTGGTGGGCCAGGGGGAGAGAGGGGGGCTCAGGCTCCCCAGGGTGGGAGGAGAGCTGTGCTCCGGCCCAGGCCATGCAAAGCGTCTCTTCTCTATCCGCAGTTCCCCAGTGCCCTCCACACAGCCGCTACAACCCCTGCATGTCGGCCTGCCCCCCGTCGTGCTCAGACCTGGCGGCCCCTGCCGACTGCACCTCCCCCTGCCTGGAAGGCTGCGAGTGCGACTCCGGCTACGTCCTCAGCGGCTTTGACTGCGTGCCCTTCCGGGACTGCGGCTGCAGCTTTTTGGGCAAATACTACCAGGTATGGGGCCCACCCCTGCACCTCCCACCCCCCAGCACCCTGTCTGATGGTCCATTCCCAGGTTCCCCAAGGCTCTCTCTTTTCCCTCCCGCCCGGGGGTGGGGCTCCTTTGGGCACCACACCTCAACTAAGGAAGGAAAGAAGCAAGCACCTCTTTTTAAGCTTAGGGATACTCAAAATCCAAACATGGATTTGGAAACTATCAGCAGACACGTTCCTTGTACTTTCTCCATAAATAGGGAGCAGAGTGGCCCGTGTGGTTAGGAGGCTGGGTTGGAGGCTGCCAGGGAGACCTGAGGGCTGACGTAGGGCTGACGTAGGGTGGGGTGAGCTCCTGTCCTTTGCTCCAGCTCCTGCCAGGGACAGGAAGGGAGCCCCCAAATGGGCATCCCGCAGGAAACAGTGACCTCACGGCTAATCCTTTCAACCTGAAAGCACCTCAGTGCTTCCAACACGGGCACAAGTCAGCCCATAAATACGTCAAGCCTCGAAAGGAACACCGGGCGCTATTTCTGCTCCTTGTTATTCTGAAAACCTCAGCGGGATCTTGCCGGAGCAGACCTTTACTCAGAGGAGACCCCAACCTTTACAAGTGGGTAGAGGAGAGGGTTCTCACCCCCACTGCCCACTTGTGGGTTGGGAGATCTGAGGGGCATTGGCCATTTTCCTCCTGAGGGTTTTGGGGCGCTGGGTGGGGCAAAGTGGCAGGGAGGCCCAATTCATCTCCTGTTCCCCCCTTCTTGACCAGGTCGGGGACCGCTTTATGGCCGATGACTGCAGCCAAGACTGCATCTGCAGGGACAGCTCCAGCCTCTCCTGTGTCCGGACAGCATGTCCCCAGGACTATCGCTGTAGGATCTTCAACTTCACCCGTGGATGCTATCGTAGTGAGTGTTCAGCCACAGCAGGGCGGGCAGACGCTCCCCACCCATGTTGTGTGGGGGGCAGTGATCAGAGTGCAGCATTGCAAGCTGACTCTGCCCACAGCCAGGAGTTTGATCCTGATGGGTTGACTCAGCCTTCCATCCCTCCCAGGTGGGTAAAAGGAGGACCCAGGTGGTTGGGGGCAAATAATGCTGACTCTGTAAATTGCTCAGAGAGGGCTGTAAAGCATTATGGAGCAGTATATAACTGCCGGTCAGTCCGAGAGGAGATCAACCCTGACTGGTCTTTAGAAGGCCAGATCCTAAAGCTAAAACTCAAATCCTTTGGCCACCTAATGAGAAGGAAGGACTCACTGGAGAAGAGCCTCATGCTGGGAAAGGCTGAGGGCAAGAGAAGAAGGGGACGACGGAGAATGAGGTGGCTGGATGGAGTCACTGAAGCAGTAGGCGTGAGCTTAGATGGACTCCAGAAGATGGTAGAGGACAGGAAGTCCTGGAGGAACGTTGTCCATAAGGTCGCGATGGGTCGGACACAACTTTGCAGCTAACAACATAAGTGCCATTGCTATGTTTCCAAATGGGGCACCAGCCCCTTGTAGCTGTTGTCGTCCCAGACTGAGGGTTGGGGGCTGGCACAGCCGGGAAGGCTACCCATTTCCACCACCACCCTTCTCTTTCCCTCTGCAGCCGACCCCTGCCAGCCAAACTCCTGCTTCAACAATGGAACTTGTGTGCCAGACAACAGCCCAGATACTTTCCACTGTGAATGTCCAGATAATTATGATGGATTACTCTGTGAAATAGAAGTCACACCAGGAGGTAAATACACACACACACACACACACACACACATACACACACAGAGGGGGCGGGGCACACCATCCATGGCTTTAATTAGTGTGTCACACAAGCTGCTTTGGGTCCCCTGGCCTGTTGTTGATCCCAGATTTCAGTTCCACTCCAGGGCAGAGAACCACCGGCCCCAGTTTTTCAAGCAGTCCTGTGTGGGGTGCTGGATATTCTCTCTGTGTCCCCCAAAAGAGGAGGAGCAACCGAGCAGCCCTGTGTAAATGAGGGGTCCCCGGTGCTGTCTGAGCTTGGTTGTTTTCTTGCAGACATTGCATTACCCAAACTAGGCAACACCATATCATCACTGTAGTAGGGAGTGGGGTGAAGGCAAACCTCCTTCCCTCCCCACCATCCAGTTGGAACTGAAGAAGCTTCTTGGATGAGAAGGGAAATGTCTTCAAAGAAAAAAGAAAGCCCAGTTGCCTCTCAGAAAAGCACCTTTGGACTCCCACCCTCCCAGCGCTGATGGTGTTACGAAAGACCCACCAAGCTCAGAGAGCTGCAAGCCCACCTCTTTTCAGCCCTGACCCGACAGTGATTCTCTTTTATTGGAGCCTATAAAACAATGTTTCAACCTGGCCTCCAGACAACCCTCAGATCTCCTGGGAAGGGGGGCAGTTGGGCATCCAAGAAGTCTCCAGCCCTTTCCCAGATAGGTCAAAGGGTTGAATGCTGCCCCTAAGGCAGGAATCTCATCCCCCCCTCCCAAGCCTTTCTGCTTCCCACCCCCAGCCTCCCTTTCAGGGCCAGGAAACAAAATTAACCCATTTTCTGGGCTGGGTTCATTACCCCCAGCTGAAAATAAACCAGAGTTTGCCCCAACAGTTCCCAAACTCTGTTAGTCATCCCCACTTGTGGCCGTGGTCATCCAGGACTGAGAATCGGGGGCTGGCACAGCCGGGAAGGCTACCCATTTCCAACCCCGTCCCCCTTTTTCCTTTGCAGCCGACCCCTGCCAGCCAAATCCTTGTCTGAACGCTGGGACTTGCGTGCGGGACAACAGCTCCAAGGCCTTCCACTGCAAATGTCTGGAGAAATACCATGGAATACTCTGCGAGAATGGACCGAAAGGTAGAGCTCGCCTATGCGCCCCTCTCCCAAATCCGGGGTTCCAGCTGATGGGTCACTCAGGCTGTTTTGGGGCTCCAGACGGTCCCAGACGGTCAGCTCTGCTCCGAGCTGAGAGCCCCCAGTCCCTCGTTTTCGAGCCGTCCTGCCGGATGCTGGGCTGCTCTCTCTTGGAGCCCCCATATAGAAGGGGAGGGGGGCTCTTGGGGCATTTATTTATTTAGTGTGTGGCATATCATATACGGACTTGCAACATATACAGGTTGTCCTCGACTTACAACAGCTTGTTTAGTGGCCATTTTAAGACACGACAGGAGTGAAAAAAGTGACCCAGGACTGTTTTTTCACAAGACCTTTGCAGCATCCCCCTTTGGGTCACCTGATCAGAATTCAGGCACTTGGCAACTGGATCCTGTTTGTGACGGTCGCAGTGTCCCAGGGGGATCACATGATCCTTCTTTGTGATTTTTTGACAAGCAAAGTCAGTGGGGGGGGGCGGTCAGATCCACTTAACAACCCGTTTACTAACTTAACCACTGCAGCGATTCATTTAGCAGGTTGTGCCAAGGAAGGTGGTAAAATGAGGCAAATCTTACTTAACAACTGCCTCACTTAGGAGCAGAAATTTTGGGCTCAGTTGTGGTCGTACGTGGAGGACTGCCTGTATTAGCATCTCACCCAAATTAAAAACACAGTAAAATATGAATATTAAGAAGATATAAGTTCAAATCTAAGCCACCTAACCATTGAAATGCAGCATCATTTGTGTGAAACACCCTCCCCCCCCCCCCCCCCAGCAGATCCTGGATCTGTGTGTGCCCTCAGCTGGCAGCCGGTCGCAATGTGAAAGCAAGCAAGCTCAGAGAGCACCAAGGATCCCTCCTGTCAACCCTGAGCAACAAATATTCTCCTTTATTGGAAAGGCTGATTGCTGCCCCTACTAAGACAGCCCCCCCCCCCAACCTTTAGTGAGCCTCCTGCTCCTGCAGGGCCAGGAAGCAGGGCCGGATGACCGAACTGGGCTGTTTTCTGAGCTTGCACATCACCCCCAGAGCAGCCGAGCTTTGTGTGTTGTGTGAACGCAGCTCTGTGGAGCACAAAGCCCTTGCCCCGACTCTCCTGAGCGGCCCCTTCTCTCTTCCCCCCCCCCCAGACGATTTGCTCCCCCTCTATATCGTGCTGGGCGTGGCGGCCGGTGTCATTCTGCTGGCCGTGATCATCTCCGTGATCGTCTGCTCATGCTCCCGCAGGTGAGTCGCTCCAGGCAGGTACACCGGGCAGAGGAGGGGGAGGGGCAGGCAGGGAGGAGAAGACTCTGAGAAGGCCTGCATGGGGGGGGGGGGGCGGGGGGAGCGAAGGCTCGGGGTCTTTTCAAGAGAGGAAGTCCTCTTTGGGCGGGAGAGATGGAGGCGGCAAATCGGAAGAGAAGAGTAGAAGATCCCTTCCAAGGTGTAGGAAGCCCCCCCCCCCCGCCGCAACCAAAGCCAACCCGTGCAGAGCTGGAGGGGCTGTCAGTCCAGTGGCTGGTTTTCTGCTCCCCACTGCTGCCCCCACCCAGAGGGGATTGCCCAAATGTTAGCCTCCATTGGCAGCAGCATTTTTCCTTTGGCCCCTCCAAAGAGCCCCCCCCCAAAAGCAAAGAAGGGCAGAATAGCCCCCTCCCTTCCTACCCAAAGTTGGACCCATTAAAACACGACCCCCTGAACACACACACACACACACACACACACACACACACACAATTGATTTCAGCCCTGCTTCTACGGGCGCCACCCGTCCTTTCGGTGTTCTAAAGCTGGCTTTGTCTTGGCAGGAAACGGAGCCGGCCGCGCCAGTCCGGGAACTCGGCTGCCCACCGCAATTTGGGCTACCTCTCCAACCCGGCCTTTGAGCGTGATTAGGAGCCGAGTCTTCCTCCTCCAGAGGATCTGCCCTCCTTGCCCCCTCCCTCCAGCCACTCCCACGTAGAATAAACCAAATTCTATTTAAATTAACTGTGGCTGCAGCTCGTGGATCTTCGCCTGGTTGCGTCGCTATTTTGGATCAAATTGCTGTATTGTGATTGATCCCTTTGTTAAGACCCCTGTGCTGGTCTATATAAGCAGATGTTATCACTATTAACAATTCTTTCCAGATAGCAGAACTCGTGGAAACACCTTTTATCATCTAGAAATACCTTTATTTGCATGTAGAGTAGATTACAGCAGATGAGGTGCGTTAAGATGATATTTGGTCGGTATTCCCAAGGTCAGAAGACAGTAATTACTCACAGCGTCTGCACGTGTGTCTGCCAGTTATGAAGGAGCACATGTGTGTCTCCCAGTTATGGAGGAAGAAAGCCTCCAGGGAGCAAGAAGGAGGAAGTCCATCCCAGAAAGGGGGAGGGAAGAGGAAATACATCATAGGGTAGGAGGGGGTCTGGCTTCCCACATGGTGGCAGCACAGTCGCTGTCCCCCGGGAGACGCTGTCTTAAGCCCCCCCCCCCTTCCTTGGCCTCCAGCTTCACCCCCAGCCCCCTGTGCTTCCCCCCCATTCCCACTCCCCATTTCTATTGCCTACAAAAAGGGCGCGAGCAAAGCACCAGACGTTCCTCAGTGGGGAAGAAGGCTTCATTTACACGAATGAAAGCAAATCCGTGCATCCCGGAATAACACTGCAGGGTCCAATCTGAGTGGGTCCCCGGAGGTTTCCTCCTCCAAGTTCCGATCCCCGGGACCGACCCAGATTGGATCCTGAAGACTTAATGCTATTCTGTTCTGGGGTCCTTCACAGAACGCCCCCCCCCCCGTGTCTTCGCCCCCTCAGTTCTCCTGGAAGCGGCTCCTGGGCCAGTTGCCTCCTGGACTAGGGCGCCGCCAGGCGGGGGAAAGTCCCTTCCGAGCAGTGGTGCAGGCAGCGTGTCTCCTGCTGCTCCTGACCATCCTTGCAGGACTCAACAGGAGCAGCTTAGAGGCTGGTCCCCTCCGGCTGTGCCCTGGCACGGCTGGCTGTCCCAGCGCGGCTTCCCGGGCGACCCGTGGGCTCCTCCGGCTCAAAGGCTGGGTTGAGGTAGGCCTGGCTGCTGCCACCGTCTGCCAAGTCTCGCCCGTGGAGCGGGGGCCACATCGCGTCCCTTTCCAGCCGCCGTTGCAGCACCCGGTAACGGCTGGACGAGCGGAATCGGCAGAGCGCCTTGATCAGCAGCCAGAGGCGCCGGTTCTGTAGGACGCCATCCTGGAGGGAGGAGGGGGAGGAAGGTGGTCGCCTGGCCTGCCGTTTGCCACCAACACCCAGCCCTGAAAGGGGGGAGGCTTTGGGGGGGCTGGGTGCTAGTGGCACAACAGTTCTCCCCTCGAAAAAAGTGGGTTGTGCAGCACCCTAAGGCTGCCTCCCTCCCTTTCCCAGTTGGCTGGGGGCTGCTTCTATCCTGCTGTCTCCCAGGGTCACGCCCCATTGTTTTCACTTGGGGGGGCAGGGAAAGAGACCGGCCCAAGCAGAGGCCAGAGGTAGAGCCTCCCCACTGCCATGCCGTGGGGAAGAGTGAGGCTCCCGGAGGAGCAAACCAATCCCCTGCCTGGCAGGAGAGGCCAGAGAGATCATCCATGGAACTCAAGGAGAGGGAAAGAGTGTTTGGGGGGGGCAGCCAAGGGCTACAGAGCCCATCTCCAGCCCCATCTTGCAAGAAAGGGGAGAGGTCCCGAAGCCAGCTTCCCCCCTTTGCAGCCCCCCCAGCCCCTCCCTTGCCTGAGTCCCAGGAGCTCCGGGTCCTCGCCTGGGGGAGGACATGTTGCTTACCTCCACCAAGAAGGAGAGCAGAAAGAAGATCAGCAGCATAATCAGAACGTAGACCCTCCAGATGGTTGGGGTGCAGAGGAGCTGCGAGGGGGGGGGTGAGAGAAGCTCCCCATCAATGGGCCTGCCTGGTTCCCCCCCTCCCTCCTAACCAAGAGGAGCCGGTTCTGCCCGATGGGAGTTCCTCTACTTGCCCTGCCCACTCACCTCCATCCCCCGGTAGACCCCCTGAAGGTCAGCAAAGAGGAGGAAGAGGACAACGGCCAGCTGGAGGCACAGCAAGCCCGAAAAAATATCTGGGGGTGGAAAAGAGGGAGGAGGGGGCTTGTCTGTCCCGGGGAACGAGCGGCACCCCACAGGGGGGTGGGCAGCTCCATGAGACATCAGGCCCATGGGGGTCTCGGGTGAATTCAAGGAAGGAAGAGGATCTCTGACACATCCCCAAGCCCTCCCTCCCCAGGATAGGGGACATACTAGAACCCCTGTGGATGAAACCACAATCCTGCAACACTTTCTGGTTGAAAGCAGAAGCCGATATTTGTAGCTCAGGGTTGAAATGGGGGGGGGGAGTTTTCATCTTGGTGCTCTCTGAGCTTGGCTGCTTCCTTGCAGGTGTTTCATAACCCAAGTAGGTAACATCATCAGTGCTGGAAGGGAGTAGGATAATGTGGAGAGGAGGAGGAGGAGGAGGAGGAGGAGGAAAAGGACTGTTGGGTCCTTGTAGATAACCATAGGTAACATTATCAGGGTTAGTAGTAGTCTATTAACACTGATTATGTTACCTAGTTTGGTAATGAAACGTCTGCAAGCTCTGAAAGCAGAGAGACCCAATGCCCCCACTCTGATGCCAATCTGGAAGCCTTTGACCCCTGCCAAGTTCTCCCAGGGGGAGTCGAGCCCCCCCCCCCCCGCTGCTTCTACTCCCTGGTGCCTGGTTCTTCTTCACTCCTGCCTTTTTCCTCCCTCTTTAACTGTGAGACCCACCCACAGCAGCAGAGCCAGCCGGCCTCTGAACCTAAACGCATCCCTGATGATACTGCAGAGCCTTCCCTCGTGCCCCCACCCCCAAGCCAGCCGGGGGGGGGGGAGAAGGGCAGGGGAGGCTCCCGCTTACAGTTGGTGTAGATGGGCTTCCGGAAGGGCCTCCCCTTGGAGAAGACGAAGGCGAAGATGAGGCAGCTGACGGTGACCAGGGGCCAGAGGGTGGTGGTCTCATAGCTCAAAACGCCGTGCTCCTGCGCTGTGGCGTTGGCCGTCCCGTTGCCCGGGCAGGTGGTCCGGTTTCCCAAAGGGCACCCACTGGAAGGAGGGAGGCGGGGAGGGTCCCTGACCGTCAGCCCTCCGCCCGCCCTCTCTTCGCCTCGTACAGCTGCTGCCAGTGTGCGACTCTGGCCAGGCCAGACCAGGGTCAGGAGCAGGACCTGGGCAGGCAGCAGGTCAGGTCCCTCCATGGGAAGATGCTCCCAGGCACCAGGGTGTGTGTGTGTGTGTGTGTGTGTGTGTGTGTACTCACCAGTGGCCACGCAGCTGCCAGTACCAAGCCTGCTGCCTCACGTAGAGGAAGCCGAAGAGCTGGAGCAGGATGCTCAGGGCCACGTTGAAGAGGACGGACAGCAGCAGCGGGGGAGAGAGCAGCCGTCCGGGGGGGCGGTAGGGGGCCAGTTTGGGGTAGGCGTGGGTCAGGTTCACTGGGAGGACACAGGCAGAATGTTCCAGAGGATCTCCAGGGGCCCGCAGGAAAAGCAAGCCCCTTCTCCACCCCACCACCCTTGGCTCAGGGAGGGGGGGGCTTCCATTCAACATTGCTTCAGGCAAGAGGGAGGGAGAAGCAGAGTGGCAGGCCACCAGCCGCTTGATGCCCAAGTAGAGCCATTCCTGGGGGTGCCCGTGCCCCGGAGAGAGGCCAGCAACCCAGCCCTGGCACTGCCTGCCTGTCCTGATGGGGCTCTGCTGGCTGAGATCATGATGCCAGCTGGTGATCGGGCACAACATGCTTAACTGTGCAAGCAAAGGCTGGCGGTTGGCTTCAAGCAAGTTGCTCGGCTTGATCAGGTATTTTGTGCCAACGCAGTCAGCGTGTCCAGCTTATGACTGCCAGGGAATCTCCTGGCACCCTCAGAGTTCCTTGGGCATCTGTTACACCCAGAAGCAAAAGGGCTTACGCTGGATCCAGCTCGCCCACAATAATCGTGCTATGGGAGGCCAGGAAGCCCATTTTTAGCTTTAAGCACTGTGTGAATGAGCAACTGGTGTGCAGGGTTGCCCCTCCTGCTGGACTCTGCGGCTGTGCCCGTGTCTGGAGTGGCACCTCCCCAAAACTCACAGCCCAGGTGAGGGTGACCAGCATTGAGAAGGGCCTGGGATGAACCAGGCCAGAACGGAGCTGCTTACTTGTGAGGCAAACCAGAAGAGTGATGCAGACATCTTGAATCAGGAACTGGTAATTCCCCAGAATCTGCAATTGCTAAAAGGAAAACATAAATTCCATTAAGGGTTTTACAATTGCACGATTCAGTGAGCATCGTTGGTGGGGTGATTCGAACTACCCACACACACTAGCTGCCTGTTTTGAGTCACAAACCATCCCCAGAAGTAAGACACCCTTTCCCCACACACACACACAAAACGCCTGAAGATTGGTACTTCCCAGCTGCCAATATTGAGCGACCCAGGCCTGCCTGGAGCGCAACAGGTTGAGATCCAGACTGCCAGCTATTTCTACTGCTAAAGTACTTGTAGATTATTTTAATGTACGCAACATGTGGAAACAGCATTGGATAGAAAACTATGTTGAAGTTTGCCTTGGATCTGACTACCCCCCCCCCCATGCCATGTCGACAACACTGAACCGAATTCACTATGAGGTAGATGGACAGGTGCCCCCGATCAGCGGGCAAAATACCCTCACTGAATTGTGACTGTGGGGTCAAAATTCAAAACTATCCAACAGATCGTGTCAGAGTGCCTTTAATGGAGGACTTTGCTGACTTCCTGGCTGTGACAAATGAAGCAAAAAAAAATGTATCTGTAATCTAGATACGGGTTTATAATATTTTAGACTTAATATTTCATATTTTGGCAGGGATTTGCTGTCAAAGCTTGTTTCTATTTGGTTTCTGAACGTTTCGTTACCAGATTAGGCAACATCATCAGGATTTTCTTGTCCTATTTCCCTTAGCTTCTAAATGTCTTTCTATTTTATAGGTATAAAATAAATATAAAATACTCTATATATTTCACATTTTGCATTTTTATCTCTTGTGTTTATATCAAAACGTGATGTGAATACAGGTAGACTTCAGCTTACAACTTAGTTTGCTTAGTGACTGTTCAAAGTTACGATGACACTGAAAAAAGGTAGCGCTCTAGAAGCCCAAGCTAACCTACCCACAACCTTTGGTGAACAAGCCACAACTGGCTGTGTGTGCCAGCATTTTCGGCTGCTCACTTCCTGCTCCCGGACGTAGGATCCAGGACAGCTGGAGAAGGAGCGTGGGAAGAGTTTATAAATGTATAAAACTATGTTAGAAATGTTGTATAGGGCAGGACTCTCCAACTATGGCCACCTTAAGACTTGTGGACTTCAATTCCCAGAATTCCCCAGCCAGCATTCTAGTTTGGGTAATGAAATGACTCCAAGAAAACCAACAAGCTCAGCGGGCACCCAGGACCCAACAGAAGCCCAGTTGCCATGACTCTACTTCCTGACTACTCTACTAGGATGACTGAGAATCTTCATCGTCTTAGAAGCCATTGTGTCATCCCCACCCCCGGTCCCTTCTGGATCATCCTCAGCACTGCCCCATACCTACCCAGTAAAGCAGGACAATAGAGATGAACTGGATCAAGCCGTAGAGGGTCAGATATTTAAAGACCGCAAAGGAGGCCACCAGAGAAGCCCGTCCCTCCCTGGCATTGGAAGAGGAGGAGGAGACAAGTGAGGGTTAGTAGAGGAGGGCAACAGCCTCCCTGCTCAGCCCCCCCCCCCCCCCCCGAGGAAGATCTGCAGGGCGCAACCTAGGAAAGATGGGACACAGTGGATCTCCAAGCCAGCTCTGGAGGAACAGACCCCCGGGAATAATAGAATAGCAAAACAGCAGTGTTGTCAGGCACCTTAGAGGTCTTCTAGTCCAACCCTCTATCCAAGATCATAGACTCCTTGAAATGCAGGGTTGGAGACCTTGATGTTCCTCCCAACTCCTCGCTCAAGCAAGGAGACCCTTTGCCATTCTGGATAAGCGGCTGTCCAATCTCTTCCAGTGGCAATTGCAGAGACCCCGCGTACCTTATCAGGGCTGGCACACATTCAATGTTGGGAATTTGGGACGTGAAGGGGGAAGCCACTGATGCTTCCTGCTCGGAAAGAGAGATCCCGGCGTGGGCCATTTTCAGAGCCTGGAAAGAAGCAGCAGGTGCCTCCATGAGGAATTGGGGTTTTAAAAAGTTCCAGATCAAAGCTGAGAGTTTTTACAAGCTGTTTTTACCTGGATACCTCCAATTTAGGGGAATAGGAATGTCAGGGTGGCACCCCACCCCCCTCAAGACCCTGGAGTTTTCACCTACCCCACAGTCATTGGCTCCATCTCCACACATGGCAACGTAGTAACTGGGAAAAGAAGGAGGAAGAGGAGGAGGAGGAGGAGGAGGAGGAGGAGGAGGAGGAGGAGGAGGAGGAGGAGGAGACAATGGCTACTCAAACTCTCTGGGCATGGAGAGACACCCATGTGGTTTCCTGCCACATCCACCTCCCACGCCTTCCCTCAGGCTGAAAATGGGGCTGCCACCCATCCGTGTTTTCCGCAGCACATAGCCTGGGTGGGCAGCCATTTCGCTCCCTCCACGGCTCCTCTCTGCCCTCTGGCGCGGCCAGGAGGCCCTTCCACAGGGCTCTTGGGCAGAGGGACCCTCCATTTCCTTCCCTCGCTTGCACATCCTTGCTGCGACTCAGGAGGAAAAGGACGGGGCTGACCCAGGAGACAGTTTTGCAGCAGCCTTTTGGGCACCGGTCAGGAAAAAGAGTCCCCAAGAGGTCATCAGAAGTCAGCACTTGGAGGCTAGCTAAGCCAGGGAAGAGCAGTGGGGGTGGTCCCCCAGAAGGGGAGGGAGGACACCAACTCAGCCCCCCTCCACTTCTCCCTGGATCACGAGAGGGGACCCACTCAAGTTTCTGAAACTCTTCCACGAGGCTGGACTTCTGGGCTGGAGACATCCGGGCGAAGACCGTTCCGTTCAGAAGTACCTGCGGAAAGGAGAAGGCCACAGTCCCCAAACTGGCCAGAAGGCGGCCCAGGAGGTTGGGAGGGCAGGCGGGGCCTGATGCCACGGAAGGGAAGGGAGGCAAAGCAGAAGGAAAAGTGAGCTGACTCTGGGTCCACATTAAGGAGCCCCCCCCCCCTCACCTTGGGCAGCAGGCTGCTGAAGTGCTTGGCCAGGACCTGATAAGACGCCCCGCTCAAGACAAAGTGGAAGCGGTCACCCTCCCCCTCTGCACTGGGGTCCTCCAGGGTAATATGGGGGTCCTGAAAAATCAGACTTCAATTACCATCCAGCCCCACTTCTGTGGAAATGAAAGGCATAACGACGGAGTCCATTAATGATGACTGAATTGTCCCAAGAGGCTCAAAGGAACTTGCTCTCTGCTCCCTCCGAGAAATCCCATTTCAAACTGGCCAGCTGCTGCCTGAATCTTCTCTCCCCCCCCCCACCTCCTCCTCCCCACGTCATGGGGGCAGGCGCTCTGCCTGCTCCCTCCTCTGAAAGCAAGACTTGCGATGAAACGTAGGGATGAGGTGGATCCCCGGGAGGGAGGGAGGGAGGGAGGGAGAGAGGAGCAAGTCAGCTCAGAGAGTTTGTGTGGGAGAAAGAGGTGAAGACGGCTCCTCCCTAACAGTTTCCAGAGTATATGCCTTGTGGGGGATGTTAGGACGCTTTAGCCTGGCAAGATTCTGTCTAGAGAGATCACAAGGGGTCTTTCTCGGTTTTGGAGCCTGACACTCTCTTCAGTGTGAGTCTAGGAAACCTGGGCTAGAGGGACCAGCATGGTCTTCTTATAAGAAGGTGACAAGAAACGTGGCCAGCCTGACCCTCTCCTGGCTTACAAACGACCCAGACCGACTTCCTCCTCCTCTCCTTCCAAGCCCTTCCTGCTCACCTTCCTGGGTCACCCCTTCTCTGGGGCAGCTGCCATACCTTGTCTTTGCCCGTGATTAAAGACACCTCCTCCTCCACCACCAGCTGCCAAGTGACGGATGCTGGGCAGGAATCCTCCGGCTCCTGGGCGTCCACCAGGACCACCTGGCTGGTGCTGGGCAGCATCCCAGAGTTCCTGGCCACAGTGATGGCTGTCTGGAGGTTGTCGCCTGGGGACAAGGAAGGCTGAGATGGGGGGGGAGAGGCAGCCTTCAAAACAAAATATGTTCCTCACCGCCATCAGCACATCTGGAGCCTGATGGACAAACTCTCCCGGAGGTCCAATAGAGGAGAATATTTGCAGCTCAAGGTCGAAATGAGGGCTCCTTGGTGCTCTCTGAGCTGGGTGGTTTTCTTGCAGATGTTTCATTGCCCAAACCAGGTAACATCTTCACTGCTAGAAGGGAGGAGGAGGAGGAGGAGGAGAAGGAGGAGGAGGAGGAGGAGGAGGAGGACTGCACTTCCAGAGGTTTCATGACCTAAACTAGGTAACATTATCAGTGCTGTGACCCACAACCAAGTTCAGAGATCACCAAGGACCGCTCAAAAGCCCAAATCTTTTTTAAAATAACCAGGAGGTTTGAGATATGAGTCTGAATATCTAAATGTCGGCCAGATTCCAGCATTTCTCCATGGCAGCCCAGATCAAAAGAGATCTGGTAAGGTCTGAACGAAGCCATCCCTTCCCACCATGGCCTCAAAGACACACACACACACACACACACACACACACACACGCACACACAATTATCTGCTGCACTTCCAGTTTTAGAGGTCAGGGGAAAGGTCTAGGAAACATCATGTCACTTCTGGAGTCAGGCCAGAGAGTTTCAGCTGTTAAAGGAAGGGACGAAAAAGGGTGGGGGGGTTGGTGGCTGCGGGGAGAAGTAATGGCTAGCAGGTAGTTCTGAAGCCAGTGGACCAAAGCAGTGCCTGGAATGGTGAAGGGGGGGGGATTCCTGGGAAACCCTCAACATGATAAGATGCCGGCAGCCTCTGCCTGTCCCTGCCCCAGAAGGTAAGGTGGGACAAGCTCACAAGACTGTGGATGACTACTGGGGCCATCCAGTGAGCCCCCTCAGCTGCCGTGCAGGAGCTGAGCACACACACAAACACACAACCATTCTAGCTGAGGGCTGTCCCTCCTCCCAACACACCTGTGACCATCACGCTCCGGATGCGGGCCTGGCTGAGCTCCTGCAGGACCGGCCTGGTCTCGCTCTTCAGGCGGTTCTCCATGACCAACAGGCCCAGGAAGGTCAGGCCGGACTCCACCTCCTCCCTGGACAGAGGAGAGGCAGGGAAGGGTGGGTTGTCCTCAGCTTACAGAATGTAGAATGACAGAGTTGGAAGGACCTTGGAGGTCTTCTAATCCAACCCCTCAATACATCATCATGATAAAGTTGGAAAGGACCTTGGAGGTCTTCTAGTCCAACCCCTCAATACATCATCATGATAGAGATGGAAAGGACCTTGGAGGTCTTGCAATCCAACCCCCTGCTGAAGCAGGAGAACGTCTACCGTTCAGGACCAAGGACAGGACAGTCTCTTCTTAAAGACCTCCAGCGATGGAGCACCCACAACCTCTGGAGGTGACTTCTGTTCCACTGGTTAGTTGTCCTCACTGTCAGGAAAGTTCTAGATTGGATCTTGAATGGTCTTCTACCAGTTACTTCTTCAGAATAGAATACAGAATTAACAGAGTTGGAAGGGACTTGTAGTCCAACCTCCTGCTCAAGTAGGAGACCCTCTACCATTTCAGACAAGTGTAAGTGAAACCTCTTCTTAAAAACTTCCAGTGATGGAGCAGTCACAACTTCTGGAGGGAGTCGTTCCACTGATTGATTGTTCTCACTGTGTGGGCTGCTCTGGATCGTGTTTTATTTGGGGACCTTTCCCTTTGAAGATACGGCAAGGAGATTCAGCTCCAAGAGTTCCAGAAAGTTGGAACTTTTTAATGTAGAGGTAGAGGAATATAATGGGGTGGTTGTGGGTATCTGTGCTCCAGAGATGCCCCGTTGGGTGCTGGGACTGAGAGATTTGCAAATATTTCCTTCTCATCACTTACACTGAAGGTTTCCAAGAAGACACTGGACAGCCATTTGTCCAGAATGGTATAGGGCAGGGGCAGGCAACTTTGGCTTCCTGGCTCAGCATGGAAACCTCTCCCTTTCCCCTCAGCATGGCTGGCTCAGGAATTCTGGGAGTTGAAGTGCACGAGTCACAAAAGAGACAAGGTTGCCTATCGCTGGTATAGGGTCTCCTGGACTAGAAGACCTCTAAGGTCCCCTTTGAACCCTAGGATGCTATGTTCTATGTTCTACTCCTCCTCTCCAATTTCCTTGAACACAAGCTTTTGACAGAGCTAAAATTTGGAGAAGTGAGAATATGAACTTATGAGCTGAAGAGTTGGATCTTGCCGTGTTGCTCCGAAGTCCCCCTGCAAGGGAGGCCAGAGAGGGCTGCAGCTGCCCCTTTGCCTGCTTACCTCTCCAAGTCACTGAAGATCACCCCTTGGGGAAGGTCAAGCTTCTTGTGGGCCAGGCCGATGACTCGGAAGCCCTGAGCTGTGAAGTGCTTCAGCTCCGCTTGGAAGATGGTTGGAACTGGGAAAGAGAGAGAGGCTGTGGTCAGTGACGTGAAGATGGTCACCCAACATGCTATGACACCCTCCATGCTTTCAAATTGGTCACCCAACATTGGAGGCAGCAGAGCTGTGGACAATCCACAGGCATGGCTTTGGGGGTCCTTCTCCCATCCCTGGACCATCCTAGTTCCTCCTTCATCCCCTCCAGCCAGGCAGGAATCAGTGCTAGCTGTTCAGCCAATCAATCTGGGACTTTCGACCTTCATGGTATCTCATGCTGGGCCTGGACCTGGTCCAGCTCTTCTCGGATTCTTCCTCTGGCCAACTGGCCCACCTGGAACTGGAGGAAAGCAATTCCAGACAGAGAAGGCCTCTACCAGCCATTGTGCGGTAACAATCCTCAATTGTGTGAAAGCCGCCGATGCAACAAGGGACCCTGAACATTCGCAGTGCATCAGAAAAGGCCACCGAAGACTGAATGGGGCAGCATCTCAGTGGGGTGCTGATCCATTAACAACTGCTCCCCCCTCCCCATCTTTAATTGGGCCACTGTATTTGGCCGTGTGTGTAGTATTTTATTTTATTTATGCCTTTGTCTTTGTACCGTTTTATTTTTTATGACTGTAATCCACCCAGAGTTGCCTTAAAGTGAGATGGGCAGCCAATAAATTTTACAAATAAATAAATATAATAAGTAAAGGCACTTTCCCTTTTGGACAAGGAAACAATCCAGACAGCTGGGGAAAAGTATCTCAGATCAGCCTCCAAAAGAAGACCATTATCTTGTATGGCATGTTGAGAAAGGTAGTGGGACAATAGGAAGAGGACTTCTTGTGTTCCAGAAACGTCTGGTGAAGGAGTATGAATGCCCCCCAGAAATGAAAAGGGGAAGGGGTGGAATGCACCCATGAGCCAAGCATCGGCCATAGAGGTCCCCCTACCCCACCCACCGCTTTCCCTCCCCCTTGACTTCACTCCACCCCAAGCCACAGGGCTACCGTGCAGATGCTCCTATTGCCTGACATCTGAGCTCCAGAGATGGTCCCCAGCTGGGCTTCAATTTGGGGTGAAACCCTGGGGGGGTGGGGCAGCAGTTAGAATGCAGCATTGCAGGCTGACTCTGCCCTCAGCCAGGAGTTCGATCCTGACTGTCTCCAGATTGACTCAGCCTTCCATCCTTCCGAGCTTTGTGAAAAGATAACACAGATTGTTGGGGGCAAATAATGCTGACTCTGTAAACTGCTTAAAGAGGGCTATAAAGCACTATGAAGTGGTATATAAGTCTAAGTGATATTGCCCTTCCTTCCTTCCTTCCTTCCTTCCTTCCTTCCTTCCTTCCTTCCTTCCTTCCTTCCTTCCTTTTCCTTTCCTTTCCTTTCCTTTCCTTTCCTTCCTTCTGTAGTGGCGAGGTAGTTAGAATGCAGCATTGCAGGCTAACTCTGCTCACAGCCAGCAGTTCGATTCTCACCAGCTCAAGGTTGACTCAGCCTTCCATCCCCCAGATTGTTGGGGGCAAGAGGCTGACTTTGTAAACTGCTTAGAGTGGTCTGTAAAGCACTATGGGGCAGTATATAAGTCTAAGTGTTACTCCTAAGCCTCCCCAAAGCTGCAACCCCATCTGGTCAGCTCCAAAGGTACACACACAAACATGGTCTAGGGTGGGGCTGAACGTAGAGGCCGGACCGCTCCTTGACCGGAGGCTGCTGGTTCTTTGTCCCTTACCCGTCCTCTCTTCACAGAAGCCGGCCACCGTCTCCGGAGCTCCCTTCATGCAGACCTCGAACTCGCCCTTCCCCAGCTCCTGCGTGATGACCGACATTCTCAGCAAGGAGGACGAAAAGGGGAACTGGTGCAGGATTAGGATCCCTTCCACGGGGGCCTGGGAGGGCAGGGAGGCAGATTTGGGAGTCACCCCGAGGAACAAGAGGCTGTTAAGCGAATTTGGCCACCACCCTAAATCTGGATTAAGGGAGGGACCCTCCACGCCTCTGAGATCCCGCTTGTGGCCCACCAGCAAGTCGGCAGCAGGAGGTGCCCCTGACTGCTGGCTTAAATAACTAAAAGGATTAAAAAATAATGCCGTAATTGCTTGAACGCTCAGACGGTCCTTCTGCTTTTTCGGCGCCTGCTTGCAACTGGGCAGAAAAAGGTCCCCAAGTACAAATCTATTCTGGCTGGCTTGTTGCCAGCTTAACTCCCCCCCCCCCCCCCCAAGCTTTCACAGACAGAGAATTCCCAGCCCTGATTTTCCACCATGCTTTTTCATTTGCCGGCCCCACTTTCTCCTGGGACAAGGCAGGGCCCGAGAATTGGCTCACTGGGGCAGCAGCAGACCCGGGTTTCACAAGGAGGCAGGACTGGGGCAGGCTGGCTTGGCTCTTCTCCGGCTGGTGCTCTTCCATTTCCTGGCGTGAGAAAGAGCATCGGAAGCATTAGAGCAGGGCTCTTCCAACTTGGCCCTTGGATGACTTGTGGACCTCAGCTCCCAGAATTCCTCAGCCAGACCTGTCAATCATCAGAACAAGTGTAGCTGCCTCTCTTGAGAATCAACAAACCAAGGAGTCTGGGGATCAAAATGAAGCGCCCCCCCCCCCCTCCATTGTGTAACTCTTTCGATCCAGACTTGGCAGCTTCTGTCCCTCTGGCTGGTTGAGGAGGAGGAGGTGGGCAAGTGAGGGGTGTGTGTGTGTGTGTGTGTGTGTGTGTGTGTGTGTGTGTGAGAGAGAGAGAGAGAGAGAGAGAGAGAGAGAGAGAGAGAGAGAGAATAGCCAGCCACACCAACAGGCTGAAGAACACCTTCTATCCATGGGCTGTCAGGCTCCTGTACAGGAAATAACTCTATGTATGATTGACTTGCGAGGCTGGTGTGTTGCTGTCACTGTGAGTTGGGGGGGCACAAAAGGAGGCTCAGCCAATCTCACTGTAGACATGTTGTACTTCAATAATAAAGGTTCATTCATATTTTAACCAGTAAAGTTTTGCTATTATTTTAAATTCACTGTGTCTTCCAAAGAACCAGTTCTGCCTCAAAAGATTGAAAGTGAGTCTAGTGTGGCTGTCACTCTGTGTGTGTGTGTGTGTGTGTGTGTGTGTGTGTGTGTGTGTGTGTGT
>JAKJMR010000981.1:130456-144749 GCA_024449315.1 Daboia siamensis | reverse complement strand
AAACCTTCCAAGACACTCTGTAAAAATGTGAAGAATTTTCACGTGGAATTCAGAGACCACTTAAAATCAGCCGTTGGACTGGATTTGTACAATACGCTACAGCACCAAACCTAACTAGAGTTAAGATTAATCCAGCTTTGTATATTGTACAAACGCTGCTGTAGGTGTTCCCCAATCTGATGAAGCCACAATGGCTATAATCTGAGAATGTGACTCCAGGTGTGTTATTTTGTTATTCTATTAGATGCACCTGTTTCCTAATTTTGTCCTCTTCAAATGCAAGATCGTTGGACTTTTCGTCCTCAGAAACCAAATTCTTTCCTTCGTGGTGCAAAAAAAGGAGATCACCTGGTGTCCTACTTGTCATCTCTATTGTTCTGCCAAAGGTCAAGGCTGGAATTACCAAAGGCCCCTCCCACCTGGAGAGTCCAGGCTAGTGGCCCTGGCTTGTCCACAGGGTCCCCGGACAGCCCTGCATCACAAGCCATTCAAGGTGGACGATGTGAAGCTTTTTTGGCCTTTGCTGCTGTCCAGTGAATAAAACTGGCGCCACCTCCTTGCTGGCTGAGCTGAACCACAGATGAGTCAGCTCCGATTTGCAACTGGGGTCTGCTGGGTGCAAAGCAAGCCGGAAATTGGCCAGGCTATTTGCTAACAATGATTGCCAAGGAACACCACTTAAGCTGAGATGATTTTACGCAATTGTTATGAGCCAACTGACCATGGATCTGAACTCAGATACCACTCAGTAGCTTAGTTCACTCAAGGAACCTGGAAGAGGTAATTGAAGATCAGGCTAGCAATTGATACAGCCACCCAACCGGCTTGGCCAGGTTAGTGAAAGACTCAAGACTATTGCGGACCTCAGTTTGGCTTTTATGGGGCTTAATAAGCAACCAGTCTTTCTTTACAGTCACAGACCAGAATTAGAGGCTTAGTGCTTTTTGTGAATCCTGGCTGGCTGGTTAGTTTTGGATTCTATGTACCGGAAAGTTGTCAACCCAGCAACTCCCAAAGGGGATTTTTTCAAGAGGCAACTGGACTTTCTTTGTTTTTCCTAGAAGACATTTCGCTTCTCATCCAGGAAGCTTTTTCAGTTCTAACTGAATGTCAGAAAAGAAGAACTTCTTGGATGAGAAGCGAAATATCTTCAGGGAAAAACAAAGAAAGTCCAGTTGCCCCTTGAAAAAAGCCTCTTTGGGGCAACCCTGAACCCGGGTAAGGGAGACTCTCCACAGGCAACCTCAAGCACAGCAGCTGTTTTTCTCACGCTGCTTTCTGTTTGCAGGTGGAAGGTGAAGCGAATCAATCTAACAAATATATAAATAAGCATTAAAAGAGATCCATCAATGGATCACAATACAGATCTGAGCAGGCAGGTTTGTAACCTTATCTATCCTGAAAAATCTCTCAAACTCAGGTCACCCTTTTGACAGCCAAACGGCAGTGATTTCTATCCATCAAATTCAAGGTTATTTATGGGATTGTAATGATGGATTGGATAATTAATGACAATAATCAATCATTCCATTTTTTAAAAAAAACAATTTCTTGAACGTTAAGAGAGTTTGAATTGGTTAGAAGAAGGTGGTCCAGGAACACCTTGAAGGCCGTTTACATAAAGAGGATTGACTGCGACTCCCCTGGTTGCGTAGGTGGGGTAGGTGTGGGGCAGGCAGGCCGACCCCTTGCATGGAGGAAGGGTTTGGCCAGGAACAGCTGCAGCAGGAGACAGATCACTGCACAGAAATCACCCTGTTTCAGAGGCAGGAATCTGCTCCACCTCAGCAATAAGCAGGAGGAAGAAGCGTGTCCCACCTCTGGAGGCTTTCAAAAGGAGACTGGGCAGCCATTTGTCTGAAATGGCCTAGGCCAGGGGGAGGCAACCTTGGCTCTTTTGTGACTCATGGACTTCAACTCCCAGAATTCCTTAGCCAGCACGACTCAGCTTGGAAAACTCTCCCTTTCCCCTCAGCATGGCTGGCTCAGCAATTCTGGGAGTTGAAGTCCACGAGTCATAAAAGAGCCAAGGTTGCCTACTCCTGGTCTAGGGTCTCCTGCCTGAGCAGAGGGTTGGGCTAGAAGACTTCCAAAGTTCCCTCCAACTCATTGTTCTATTTTCTATGTGTTTGTCAGCTGAGCAAGGACACACAATTCCTGCTTCAGCCCCAAGAGATCAAGACTGATTGGGGGGTGGGCTTGGGGGGGGTGGCCTCCAGAAGAGGGGCCCAAGCAGCTTTCAGTCCTGGATGCAGCTGGGAGGCCCAATAGGGA
Organism: Daboia siamensis; assembly: GCA_024449315.1. Classification (NCBI taxonomy): domain Eukaryota; kingdom Metazoa; phylum Chordata; class Lepidosauria; order Squamata; family Viperidae; genus Daboia; species Daboia siamensis. Next base: position 142,475 of record JAKJMR010000981.1, on the reverse strand, counting down.
GGGAGGTGAGTGATGGTGGGCCCAAAGAGTGAGCAGAAAGATGTCAACGCTGCTAAACTCGGATGTTTTTGCATTTGCAACAGATGGAAATGTAGTCATTTTCTTCTTATGTCTTACTCTTAGAGTTAGATGATGCTGGGAGGAGGGGATGTGAACGAGAGTCCAGCTAGACAGAACAACACTAAACGTAGCCCGGGAATCAAGGTTACTGAGCCCAGAGCTGATAAAGAATTGGCAGGCTGGAGAGCTGGAGAGGAAACTCCCGCTTCAAGCTAATTGGGGAACCTGATTTATGACTGTTAACTGGAGGAGGAAATTGTGCTTTGATACTAGGTGCTCAGGGGAGGGAAACTCAGTTTTTGGCTTCGATTGTGTTAGTGCCAATGCTACGCTACTCAAATAAAGATTCTCTAAGGCAGGGGTGTCAAACTCAATTTCACTGAGGGCCGCATCAGCATTGCGGTTGCCCTCAGGGGGCCGGGTGGGTGTGGCCTACTGGGTGGGCATGGCTAGAGTGTGTATGGCCTACTGGGTGGGCGTGGCCAGCTCTAAATCGTTGGCATCAAGGGTGCCTATGGGGGCCTGGGCAGGAGTGGGACAGATCTGAGGGTCTCTGGCAGAAGGAGGGTCTCTGGGCCAGGGCCAAGGCAGTGGGGGCCGTTCTGTTTCCAGGATGGCTTCGCGGGCCGCATGAAACCACTTTGCGGGCCGGATCCGGCCCCCGGGCCTTGTGTTTGACATGTCTGCTCTAAGGTAAACAATGCCTCAAAGTTCTTCGAAGAGTTTCATCTGTCAGAACTGTGACAAAAGATTTAAAAACAAATCAAATCCTGAAAACATTTACCAACAGGATTGTATTTCGACAAACATTTCTGGAGAATAGCGCGTATAGGAGCAATCGAGCTGAAAGCAAACAAACTGCCTCAGCTCTGACCAAACTAAGATGGGCCAAGAGAAGCCGGCCCAGGACAGGGTCAGGACCTCTGGGTGGAAACTACAAGGGAGAGTTTCGTGCTGGACGTCAGGAGGACGTGCATGACCGCACGAAGGCTCAGCAGGTGGGACAGGCTGCCCAGGAAGTGGCATGGCAGGCTGCCTTACTTGCCAGTTCTGCCATGGGGCCAGACCCCCCCCCAAGGACACTCAAGATGCTTCCCACTCTGCCCTCAGCCCTGGCAGGAAGCTGCCTCCACCAGGCTGGGTTCCTTGGGGACCCTTGCTGGGGCAGGCCTGGGCTGACAAGGGGGCCTGGACACGAGTATGGGGAGCAGGCTGAGCCCCAGGCATGCCCAGCCCTCTTTACCAGGAGCTGGGCAGGGTGCGAGGCACAGGGGGTGGGGCATGTGGCTCTCTGATGCAATGCACTGGGGAGATGCCCCTCCTTCCAAGAGCAGACCCCCATGGGGATTCCTCCTTCCCCTCCTCCTCCTCCTCCTCCTCCTCCTCCTCCTCCTGCCCACCAGGAGCCCCCTGCACCAGAAGCCAAAGAACTGAGGAAGCTTCTTGGATGAGAAGCGAAAGATTTTCAAGGAAAAAATCCCAAGAAAGTCCAGTTGCCTTTTGGAAAAAAGCACCTTTGGGACAACCATGATCTGGATGATGGAGAATCTCCAGAGACATCTAGAATAAATTGGCACCCGGTCCAGAAAGGAGGCAGCGCTGCCGATGGGCAATCGGGAGGGAGAAACGGAGGAGCGTAGAATCCCCTGGAGATCCGAGTGCGATCAACCTCCCTCCCCCCAGTGCAGAAAGAGGCGGAGGGGGCTTCGCAGCGTCTTCCTTTGCAAGGAACAGGGGCTCCAAGGAACTGGAAGGCAACTGTGCCCGCAGCATCACCCGACTCGCCAGTTCAGAATCTTCTAGGAGGCAGGAAGAGATGGAGAAGGGCCCCTCAGTCAACCAGTGGACTGCGGAAGAGATAATTACTCCCGTTTAAGAGTACGTCCTCCATTAAGCGAAGAGGCAGGATTGGCTTTGAGCCAAAGTTGTATGGCTGCTGCAAAGCCAGAATCGGAAAGCCTCAGACAGCAAGACTTTTGCCACCGGGCAGGAAAGAGATCTCACGCAAGCAAGTCGGAGAAATGGAGGAAAACTAGATAACCTTTGGGTCACCCTTTCAGAGATAGTTCCTTATCTAAACAGATCAACAGGGTGGCCACAGGCAGTGGAAGCAGGAAGGACTTCTGACTTCCTGCCGGCTTCCCCACTGAGTTTCCTCATGGGAAGTTGGCAGAGAGAAAGTCAGTGGGGAAACCGTCAGGGGAGGCCACAAGTTGCTCTGGTAAGTTTCCCCCATCTGTGCACATTCCCTAGCCCACCCCTGAGCACCCCCAATCAATCAGAATAGAGCTGGAAGGGACCTTGGAGGTCTTCTAGTCCAACCCCCCCCCCCCAGCTCAAGCAGGACACCCTATACCATTTCAGACAAGCAACTTGGGAGAGGCAGCAAAGGCTGTCAAGAGCTCCTCCCAAAGTAAAAGTTTTGTTTTATTTTACTTTATTTTTATTTTATCTTTTTAACCTCTTTTAATATTGTATTTTAACCTACCTCTTTTAAACTTTTTAAACCCATTTTTAACCCATTTCAACCTTTTAAACCATAGTTTTAAACTTATTTTTAAACCTGTTTTAACAAATTTAATTTATGTGACTCATTGGAATGGGACTTACAAACCCAACTGGAGAGCAGACAGCGTGTGGAGTTGTCCTCCTCCCTCTCGGAGAATGGCTCCCCTCCTTGGAATCCGGCAACGGCCTCTTTTACACAGGAGGGAGATGTAGCAAATTTGAAGGGGGAAAATGTGACAGACTTCCTCTCTAGACAATGTTTGCTTACAGCTCAAACTGTAAACTCAATATATGATCTCTTGTCAATTGTCATAAATAAGGTCGACTGCCTGAAAGAATCTTTTGCAAAGTTTGTTAGGAGCCACCCAAACACTGTAAGGACTTGGGAGGATAACCATGGACAGACATGGGATGGCTAACTCAGAAAATGAAAGTAGAGAAGGACCTTGCTCTCCTCCCAAAAATTTGAACACCTACAGAGAAAACACTCAATCAGGCAAAGGTCTAAGAGATGACCAATATAACTACAGTCTGCAAACTAACCAGGTTACTTTGCAAATTTATGACAAGAGAGTAAATAGAGGGCGTTGGAGCAATAGAAAAGCTATTAGGCTGTCCCTGAGCCAGCTGCTCTGCTGTGAATTCACTCTGATAGATCTACTACATGCAGAGTGGCTGCCAGCAAAAACACAATGTATGAGAATTCTCCTATCATTCAAGCAGCCCACAATTTCCTCCATGCTCTTCAGAATGAAGCCCTTTCTGAGCTTTTTCTCAATATTTCCAATAAGGGTCTTTTGCTCAGAAAAAGTGTGCCCACTCCTGAAACAGCGTCACCAAGAGGGAACTGTCGCTTTAAATCTAGGCTGCAACAGCCCTCACACTATTAAGCCTGAGGCTGCTGCAACTGAACTGACCCTGAGAAAGCAAAGAAGCAATATACGAACTGTGTTACCCAAAGCTGCAGGAACTGCTGAGGATGTGCCAGAGGAAATGTTGATTGACCTACTCAGTGCATTGCCAGATCCTGAGCAAGTTAACATCATTCAAAGATTGGATGACCTAAAAGAGGCATTGACAACAACTCAATCTACAGCAAAGCCTCTATTTAATTTGGTTCCACTAACCACGCAACCTTATGACAAGATATTTAATCAACAATCTTCCTTTACCTCAACAGTAAAAGAAGGTGTTCTCACACAGGCTGAGAGTGGAGTAACTGCACTGACTGACCCAGCCTCTGAGAAACAACTGAAAGACAAAGGGCTTCATCACACAGTGCCCCCTAAGCTGACAAACACTAAGGACATAATCCAGCTTACATCCTCATTTCATTTAGAAGTTCCCACAACATCTTTCCACAAGATGAACCCTCAGCCATGCCTCTCCAAAAATGGATATAAATCTACATTTATAGACTTAAGCCAGAGTACCTGCTCATTGGAAAAAAAATCATTCTTGGAGCAAGAGCAGAGGCACACTGGCAACCGAGATATAGAGGAGCAACAAGTTCTGCAACCCACAAGGAGAAATATCAAACCACACAACAACTGTGTTTATATGGGAAGCTTAGATGATATTGACCCAGCTCCAATGTCAAGTTGACATCTGGCATTTCCACCATCTAGCCAATCAACCAAGTCAGACCACCTTGCCTCTGAGAACCCCATACAGTTGGTGACCTGGAACATAGCTGGCTGGAAAGGGATGGTTGATAGTGGACTAATGAGCTTTCTCTCTAGATTTGACGTAATAGCCTTTCAAGAAACCTGGCTAACTGAAGTGGATGAACCAGTACAATTGCCAGGCTTACAGGGATGGGCCTCCCCAGCCCTAAAAACAAAGAACAAAGGGAGACCCTCTGGTGGGCTATGCATTCTTATAAAGCAAGAGTTGCAATGGCAGGGAGAGAAATTATATAACGAAGATAAGTATCCGTACTTTCTAGCTGTCAAATTTGAATATGACCAGTTTGAGTTAATATTGGTAAATGTGTACATTCCTCCAAGCACATCCCAGCATTATAATTTGGAATATTGGATGGGCTTGGAAGTTATCTTAGAAGATATATCTATATTGTACCCTCAGTCCATAGTGGTATTATTAGGAGATCTGAACGCTAGACTGGGTCCCTCTCTGTATGAGCTTGCCCAGAAGAAGGGAATCCCAGGGGAGTTCTTTGATAATCATCCCCAGTGGCTCTCGAGAGACTGTAAAAGTAATGCCGCTGGCCTGCTCCTAGTCTCCTTAATTTTTAAGGGTAATCTTCAAATTTTGGGAGGTAAGGACAAGAATTATACATACCCTTATACATATCACTCAGGTTACTTTGCAAATTTATGACAAGAGAGTAAATAGAGGGCGTTGGAGCAATAGAAAAGCTATTAGGCTGTCCCTGAGCCAGCTGCTCCACTGTGAATTCACTCTGATAGATCTACTACATGCAAAGTGGCTGCCAGCAAGAACACAATATATGAGAATTCTCCTATCATTCAAGCAGCCCACAATTCCCTCCATACTCAATTCAAGTAGTGTACTGGATCTCTTTTGTGTGTCTAGAGATAAGGCTGACCTCTTCTCAGAGGTCACAGTACACCTTAGCGACAATAGCGACCATCAGCCTGTAAGTGTGACATTGCGAGGCCGCTCAGATTTAAGACCATATAACATGGCTGACAGATGGCTCACCAAAAAGGTAGAGGTGACCCAAAATAAAAGGTTAATTTGGGCCAAAGTTGATACTAAGGCAATATTAGAATGCCTTAAAACAGAGAATGCTACTAAGTGGGCTAGAACAATACAGTCATCTACTACTGACTGGATGTCAGCCTTCAATGCATTCTCCAATCTTTGTAACATACTGAAGAAACATCTAACAGCTAAACCTACTACAAAAAGAGCCCAAGTGGGTAGATCTCGCTGGTTTGATCCTGATTGCCAGCGACAGAAAAAGAAATTGAAGGCAGCCATGAGGCTTGCCCAGAGGAATCCTACTGCCCATATACAAGCTAAGATGCTGCACACAAGAAGGGAATATAAAAAAACTATAACATTAAAGAAAAAACGTTCCATTTCAATCTGGTCAGAACTTGAGTTGGCTGCCAGAAGTCATAATTCAGTATTATTTTGGCACTCTGTAGTTGGTATCCTGAAGGAACGGAGATTTGCATTTGACATACCAATCTCTGCTGCGGACTGGGAGAATTATTATCAGTGCTTGTTTGCCCCCACCGAACCGGTAAAGAAATTATTTTTAAACAGTGATTTGGTAAATCCTAGAACTCTCCCCCCTTGGCCACCAGTCTCACAAAAGGAGATACAGTCCATCATTAAAAGCTTAAAGAGCAATAAAGCCCCAGGCGAGAATTTTTTTACCAGCAGAATTATTTAAGAAATTTCCCAACTGGTGGGGCCCTGTATTAGCAGGTCTTTTTACATACATAAATAACTCCTGCCATATACCAGATGGGTGGAAGATGGCAATAGTTGTCCCCATATATAAAAAAGGGAATAAAAAGGATCCTAGTAATTATAGGCCCATCAGCCTGATTGTCATTGTAGCAAAAATATATGCTAGGTACCTTTTGAACAGAATTGAAATCTGGGTAGAGAAAAACAACATCCTCACAGAAGAACAAGCAGGTTTTAGACAGAACAGATCTACTATTGATAACTGCTTTGTCTTGAACCATCTAATTGCCAAATATGCCTATAAGAGGAGATCCCTGTTTGCTGCTTTTATAGACCTTACAGCAGCATTTGATATGGTAAATAGAGACGTACTATGGAGTAAATTGACATCTCTTAAAATAGAACCCAGACTCCTGGCTTTCATTAAAGCCCTTTACACAAGTACCTGTTTGAGGGTACGGTATAGGGTTAATGGGGCCCCGACTAACAGGATTCACACAAATAAAGGGATAAGGCAAGGGTGTATCCTGGCCCCATTATTATTTAATTTATACATCAATGACTTGCCAGGGTTAATGAAGGATACCATGGTACACATGCCGATGATCCTAAATACCTACTGTAACAGTTTGCTTTATGCTAATGATATGATTTTATTATCATACTCACAAGTAGGATTACGTAGGCTATTAAGAAGATTCAGCTCTTATTGCCAGGATAACTCCCTAATCATTAGCAAATCCAAATCGAAAATAATGGTGTTTGGAAGAAACCATCAGAGACATAAGTGGCAATTAGATGGTGAACCAATTGAGCAGGTTAATACATTTGTATATTTGGGAGTAACTTTTTCCAAGACTGGATCTTGGGCCTGCCATCATCAACGAAGTACATTTAGAGCAAAAGCCCGTTTGAATTTATTGCTCAAACTAAAGAACCATAGTTACCCAGGGTCCCTAGCTCCACTACTCAAAGTTTATAAGGCTAAGGTTACGACAGTGCTCTTGTATGGAGCAGAAATTTGGGGTCTTTATTCAACCACAGCTTTAGAACAAACACAGTCCCAGCATCTGAGATATATTTTGGGTGTAGATCCAAGAACAACTGCTGCAGCAGTTAGAGCTGAATTGGGAATTCATACAATTCAGGCATTATCTAAAATTAGAGCTTATAACTACTGGTGCAAAGTTAATGAAATGGAGACTGATAGACTCCCCAAATTATGCCTACTAGAACAAATAAAACTGCAATCACAAATCTCCTGGATCACCAAACTAACAAATTTTGTAAGAAGCTTGTGGCCTCCCTGTTTCTTGCGTAACAGGAGAACAATCTAAAAAAAGAGTTGCCCAAAGAATTAAGGATATAGAAGCACAAACTGATATAGCTATCCTTAGTAAGGTGGGTAGCTTGAAATGGCTGAGTAAATACAAATGTACTTTTCAAGTGGACAGTTATTTGAAGTTACAACTCCCAAAACATCTTAGGGAGATATTTACGAGAGCGAGATTCAAACAGCTTGATACAATGGTCAGATATGGGAGATTTCATGCTATACCGTACAATGAGCGTCTCTGCATTTGCGGAGCGGCAGAGGTAGAGGACCTGGCTCACATCCTATTTGACTGTTGCCTGTATAAGAGGGTGAGAGACAGGTATCTTGGTTTATATACCAAACGAATGACCCATTGGGATCCCCATATCAAAATAACTTATCTTATGTCCGGTCAGAACTTGAAAATCACATTCAATGTAGCACAGTATTTAAACAAAATGATCCGGTTAAGATCTGCATATGTGGGACTGATTGGGGTAGATTGCAAGGGTGACTCCGAAATATAATGTTATCATATTTTATCTATATCTTAAATTTGTATTTTATTACTATTTCAACTTAAATAGTATTTTAATTCCATTTTAAATCGTATTTTATCAAATTCCATTTTGGATTGCTTTTATCAAGTTTTGGTGACAGTTTGTTGCTGGAACTTTGTACTTTGATATGGCCCAAGGGCTAATTAATAAAGTTGTTGTTGTTGTACAAGCAACTGTCCAGTCTCTTCTTGAAAGCCTCCAGTGTTGGAGCACCCATAATTTCTAGAGGCAGGTTGTTCCACTGGTTAGGTAAAGGTAAAGGTTCCCCCGCACATGCATGCTAGTCGTTTCCGACTCTAGGGGCTGGTGCTCATCTCCGTTTCAAAGCCGAAGAGCCAGCGCTTGTCCGAGGACTTCTCCGTGGTCATGTGGCCGGCATGACTAGACGCCAAAGGCACACGGAACGCTGTTACCTTCCCACCGGAGTGGTCCCTATTCTTCTACTTGCATTTTTACGTGCTATCAAACTGCTAGGTTGGCAGAAGCTGGGACGAGTAACAGGCGCTCACTCTGCTACGCGGCACTCGGGATTCGACCCGCCAAACTGCCAACCTTCTGATCGACAAGCTCAGCATCCTAATCCACTGAGCCACCGCGTCCACTGGTTAATTGTCCTCAATTGTTCTTCTTAATTTCCGACTGCTTCTCCCCTTGATTAGTTTCCAACCGTTGCTTCTTGTCCTGCCTTCAGGGGCTTTGGAAAATAAGTTGACCGCCCCCCCCCCCGCTTCTTTGTGGCAGCCCCACAAATATTGGAATGCTGCCATTGTGTCACCTCTAATCCTTCAATCAATCAGTTTATTGTTACAGCCATAGGCCAACACATAAAACTAAATTTTTACTAGGTCAATATGACTCAATCTCTCTGAAGGTAGATAGGTTTTGTTATACTGTCTGTAAAACTAGGCAGACTTTGGACACTCGTTGATTACATTATTAATTGTAATATATTGCTATGCCTTCCTTCTTGTGTTCAGTTCTGTTTCTTCTGTTTTGTTTGAATAATCCTTCTTTTCTCCAGACCCAATTCCTGCGACCATTCTTCACATGTTTTAATCTCCAGGCCTTTGATCATCTTAGTTGCTCTTCTTTAGCTTTTGCCTCCCTGACCCCCATCCTCACACTTCCTCTCCAACCTGTGCAGCACCCTTATGAATTTATTTATTTATTTATTTATTTTAATTCCATTTATATCCCGCCCTTCTCCGAAGACTCAGGGCGGCTTACAAGCTTAGCAGTAGCCTTCATTCTATGTATATGCCTGCTTGTTAGGGCTTTCACACACACACCCAAGCGGCATTATTACAAAGACACTCACCACACCTTTCATGCACCACCTCACACCCTCGTCTGCCTCCTACCTCTTGCACACCCGTGCACACCCTTCCCAACCCTCAGCATAACTCATGCATCTCCTCACTCCCTGCCAAACCCTGCTGCCTTGGACTTGCAAATCCCTGCCAGCTTCCACATGGATTTTGCCGGTGGGAAGCTGTCACTGAGCACTGGAAATGACAATGTCGCAATTCCGACAGATGGAGCTCTTCAAAGAACTTTGAGGCATTGTTTGTCCTAAAGAATCTTTATTTGAGTAGCACAGCATCGGCACTAACATAGTCAAAGCCAAAAACTGAGTTCCCCTCCCCTGAGCACATAGTATCAAAGCACAACTTCCTCCCCCAGTTAACAGTCGTAAATCACAATCCCCAATTAATTTGAAATGCAAGCTTCCCCCCAGCTCTCCAGCCTGCCAATTCTTTATCATCTCTTATTTCAACACCCTTGGTTCTCACGCTAGGTTCAGTATTATTATGTCTAGCTAAACTCTCATGCACATTCCTCCCCCCAGCATCATCTAACTCTAACTCTAAAAGCAAAAGCAAAAGAAAATGGTTGCATCTCCATCTGTTGTCAATGCAAAAACATCCCATGTTAGCAGCGTTGTCAGACAACCACCACAGCTGACTGTGGTAGTAAGAGACAAATTTCAGTCCCAAAGGAATAACAAGTCCCAAATTTTGCATACATTCTGTAAATTAGCTAACCTAAAGTACAATTTGTTCAAACGTGGCTGCCCTATTATGTACTGTTTTGCCCAGCTGAAGGTTACAGACAGACAAACAGATGGGAGAGGTTTTTTGCAGCGTATAAGCTGGCAAGAAAGAGGGAGCGAGCGCTTTTTCCAAAAAGGGAAGAGAAATCCCAGGGAAGAGAAATATTCAAGAGCAATCATGGGAGAGATCTCAGCGAGGCAAAGGAGGTGAAAGGAAAGATTAAAAAAAAACAAAGTACTGGACTCTCTTGCAAACAGGATTGTTGACCGGCAAACCTTTCCGGAGAAAAGCCTATTTAAGGCTTTGAACTAAGGGGAAAGCAAATAAAGTGTGCCAGCTAAAGTTACAATGGGCCAGGAGAGGCAGGCCTAGAAATTGGAGACCACAGGGAGTGTCCCTGTCCCGAAGACCAAAGATACGCGGAGGGCCAAGTTCTTCCACAGCAAGCCAGCTTCTCCACCCTGGGCAACTTTAAGACTTGTGGACTTCAACTCCCAGAATTCCCCAGCCAGCGTGTTGCCCAGGGTGGAGACCCTGCTTCAAAAGGAAGCCAAGATCGGGCTTGCCAAAGAAGGCAGGGAGAAGCCAGCTGTTGGACTGTCTGACTTCTCCCACTTGCATTTCTGGGGCTCAGGAATCCCTCAGCCTTGCTGCCTCCCCCCGTGGGGCAGCCCACGCCCTTCTTTCTTCCAGCCAGATGGTTCGAGTTGCTACGATCTGAGTGAGGCTTGAAGGAGTAAAACCAGCCAAGATCTCCAAGCTAGCAAGGCCCCGGAACACAAATTCAGGCTCTTCTCAAGTTATGTCCGATTGCTTACAACCTACATTGTAACAGAACACGAAAAAGAGATCTAGGACCGCGGTTTCAAAGTTCTGGTGACCAGCCCCTCCCCCCCCCCCGCCTCCCACAGCCGCTTCCCCTGAGGTCACAGCAACCAGACCCCATGGCCATGTGGGCACAATTTACAATGTTTTGCAAAAAAGCACCCCACAGCGAACAATGCACTGCGTTCACTTTACAACCCCTGAATTCGCTTAATAACTGCCACAAAAAAAGGTCCTAAAATTGGATCCAGTCACGCGGTGATCCGCTTTACAACTATCACAAGTTAGGGCTATGATTGAGGGGCTCCCTTGCGGTCGTAACTAGAGGACTCTCTGCAGTCTCCCTAATAGCTTGCTGAAGTGTTTGCTGGCTCCCTGGCTAGCTTAATGATAATAGAATAGAGCTGCAAGGGGCCTTGGAGGTCTTCTAGTCCAGCCCCCTGCTCGAGCAGGGGAACCTATACCATCTCAGACAAGTGACTGTCCAGCCTCTTCTTAAAAACCTCCAGGGATGACAGAGCACCCACGATTTCTGAAGCTTAAACCCTCACTTCTATTTTTACACGGGAACGAGGAAGTAGCCAAATGCAAAAGCTTCAACGCCTTTTTATTCATGGTGTAATCTTACTATAAACTGTCAATCTAATTTATGTTAGGATTAGCAGTTGACATTGTGGCTGGCAGCTTTTATTATGCAACTATGTAAAAGGTTGCTTGTGCCCTCCGGAAGGGGCAGCTCTTGGGGTTTCTGCCCAGCGCTGTTCGGATAAACTGGACACAAGAGGCTCATGCGGTGCCCTCTCCTAAAGTGGGTCCTGCCCCAAAGCTTCTGGGCCCTCTGAGGATCTGGGCCTTGGCCTGACCCTGGCAGCTACCGCCAGCCTGGCTCTGAGCGGATAGGGGAAGGGGAGCCCAAGGGAGGCCTCGGGGCTGCCATCCTGGCCTGGCACAGCGCAGCCTCCCTGCCTGTTGAGGGGCGGCATTTCTGGAAGGCTTCCCCCTTGGCACTCTTTAGGAGGGAACTTTGCCATCCTATACAGGCAGTCCTCGACTTACAATAGTCCATTTAGTGACCTTGCCAAGTTACCACAGTCACAGAAAAAAAAAAACCTAGGACCGTTTACACTTAACGACCGTTGCATCAAACCCCCTGCTCAGGGGATCAAAATTCGGACACTCGGCAGCTGGCTCCTATTTATGATGGCTACAGCATCCGGTTGTCATGCGGTCCACTTTGGCGAATAGAATAGAATAGAATAGAATAGAATAGAATAGAATAGAATAGA